>VYZM01008516.1:26142-49160 GCA_013398915.1 Dromas ardeola | reverse complement strand
GGGGGGGGGGGTTAGTAATGGATAAAGGATAAAGTAAAACATACTTAACCTTTGTGAACGTCAGTGGGATATCTTAGATCTGTTTGAAATATGTGCTTTAGTTGACATGGGACATCGGGGTGATTAAAACTAATTGCAAACATTTTTCTAGAGGCATGATTCTGAAATGGTTTGTGGCTCATTTAAGGACTTTGTTCTTAATGCATCAGAGTGGCGATCACTGGATTAAAATCTGGAACGCTCTCTTTTTGGGGTTCTTAACAGGAGGGAAAAAAGTAGATTTCTTACCTAGAAGGTTTGGTATTATCATGTCAGACGTGTTTCTGTGACCTTCCTACCGAAGCTCTGCAGTCGTTTGCACTGGAGATGTGTCTCATGTAGGTGCTGCCTGCGTCTCGCTGCGAGTTTGAGCACTCTCATACAGTTACGGCCATTTAACTCAACGTAAAGCCCTTTTGCTTGCAATTAAGACTAAATTTACGGACGCTGACAGCAGGAAGAAACACACTTTTATTCTAACCTCAGATGGGCTCAGTTAAGAAAGCAAAACGTTTCGGCTAACTAGAACTTGTGCGGATTGTTATATTTAGACCAAAAATTCTGGTCAGACAATTAAGTGGCGGCTCAGTGGCCGTACCGCTGCTTTTGCATGTACGGATTAGATTAACTGCCTCGAGTCGCTCGCTCCAGCAAGAGAGATCCTCTGTCTTAATGTATGAAATCTCTCGGGGCTTTTGGGCTTGGACCCAGGGAGTCTTTTTGCAGCTCTGGTCGGTCTCTGTTTAGTCAGCAGAGGTGGGATGTTTTTACTGTTCTTATCTGAAGTTTTTTCATGTTCATTTTTGGAATTTGCTGGAACCTGAACTTTCACAGGTGTCCTCGCGGGGGGCAAAGAAACATCTAAACATCTGACTACTTTTTTTTTTTTTCTTTTTTTGTGGTAGATTTTTTGCCAGTTTAGAAGAGTATGTTCTTTCTTTTACTGTTTGTCGCTTTATTTTTGGAGCAGGTTTGTTCCCAACCAGCCTGGCAGTGCAAATAAAGACGTAGCTGGAACAGTGCGGGTTCTGTGCTTCTCGCTGAGGGGAAGGGAGTACCTCCTTTAACTCGGTAGCGGCTTGTTCAGGCAGCTGCCTTCACTTTTCTCTCGGAGAAACCGAGCGCCCCTGGAAGATGGTGTTTGCGAGGAGGCTGTTGGCAGTGCTGTGTTAGCGGAGGGTATGTAGCACAACCAGGTTATAACATGGGGTTGTCTTGCTGGATGTTTTGTGGGCAACTTCCCTCAGTGACAGAAAAAAACGCCGTGGCATTTGTGATGACTTTATCGCCAGCTCCTCCATGAAGGTGATAGGAAATGACGGTGACATCCCTGTTGAGTGCTGAGTTTCTGCTGGGATGTGTCCCCAGAGTCCCGCTCGGTGTTGGAGCACCTCTGTTTGCCCCAAAGCCCAAAGAAGCTGTGTCTGAGCATCTCGCTTTAGCTTTTGAGGTTGATCTGGCTCACGGGGTGTCAGTGGTTGGATTTCTCTGGGATTCCTTTAGCGTCCTGGCTCTGACTCTGGTTTATCATAGCCTTTTCCAGCAGGGCTGGCTCCGACTCCGTGAGGAACGTCTGAAGATCGTCTTAAGTAGAACTTTGGCAGACTAGTAATTACGCTTCCCTTTAAGTGTCAATAGGATATAGTTGGGCACAAGGAGAAAACTGGTCCAGGCTTGTTTTCCTGGGCTCAGCAGTGTGTGTATTAGGTGAGATTTGTTCTGGGATGGTTGAACGAGTTCGTCAATCCGATCTCGAAATTGCCTTTCTATATTTTTCTCTTGCAAGAAAAGTAGAAAAGCTGCGTGGAAGATAAGGATCATACTGATGTTTCAGCAGCTCGTTTAAGCCATCTGATGAGCACACAGGCAAGTGAATCAGCCCCGGTGTCTTAATATCTCCTAAAATAAATTAAGACTTTCGTAAGCAAATTCGGTGGGTTAGAACTGCTGTATTTTCATTAAAAGATTGCAGCGGAGAAAACGCTCTTTAAAATTCAGCCTTAGGGTTGTGTTGTTCATTAACTGATAGTCACTCCTGTTTACCTTGTGTGATAAGTACAACGTTAAGAATGGCTAACGGTGCTGATGCCGTCACAGCTGCCCTTCAGAGAGAATTGCTCTCTTTTTTTATGGCTTGGTTTACTGACAGGTGGGGTTTTTTTGAGCTAAAATAAATGCAAACAGCCAGAATGTACCTCTCCTAATCATGGAAACGGACTTTTTGCTCCCCCCCCTCCCCTTCTTAGCAGCTTGGTAACGCTGTTCTCGGTACAAAGGTCATTTAAAAATCTGACATGTCGGGCCAGTAACATACCGCTTCTTAATGAGGCTTAAAACCAGCGTGGAGCTGCCTGGTGGAAACACATTCGACTCTGGAGCAGCAGAATCGAGGGAGACATGTGAACAGCCTCCTGGGATGGGATCTCTCAACTTTCCTTCCACCAGCCCCCCCGTATCTCTGGGTAGCCCCCAGTACCCAAGGACTTGCAGTTCACTTGCGTAACGGGGTTTTAATTTTTCTCTTGTTATGCAAATGAGCACAGGTGTTTGACAGCACATTCGTGTTCTCAGAAGCAACTAAAAATACCTTCCAAAATACACACGCACGCTAGTTTAAAGCGATTTCTTTCCCGTGTTTCAGAGCTTGAGGTTATCTCCTCCTTGCCCTGGCTTCTCCCTGCCCCGTAGCCACCGTCCGGTGGGACGGCGAGGTCCTGCGACGCCTCCGCCTTCATCGCCGTCTTGCTTAAACCCTCCCGTCCCTCCTCCCCGGGATGTCACTTGACGTTGAGCTAAAGCTCTTGAACCTTAAGTTCCTTGTTCTCCGTGACGCTTCCTCGGTAGTTTGAATGTCTGAGGGCTTTCGCTCTAATCCTGTTCCCCGGCGCTTCAAGCTCCAGTACTGGAATTTCAGCACCTTCAGCCTCGCCTCGGTCTTCTCGGCTCTTTGACTGTTCTCCAGTTAAAACTAGGTCAGAAACCACTGTCAGCTTCTGATCTTTCACTATTCCTGTTTTATAAGTTGAACCCGGTGTTGCTGTATGTTTCATCGCTCGCTTTAAATTTAACATATTAAATGTCTCGTCTTGCTCTGCACGAGCAGCCTGACGTAGGAGAGGTGGTGAAACTGCTCAAAATAACATCTTGGCTATAAAAGCAACGTAACCTTGATTGGGTCTGAAAAGGTGAATTATCTGTTTGTTACATATAATGCCTCAGTTGCCAAACTGACAGATTTTTTCCACAAGGCTCTCTAACTGTACATTTGCTGGCAGTTTGTGTACAGCCAGATTTCTAGCTGTAATTAACCAGCTTCTCTTTCTGTCTGAGTGGCTTTTGAACCTGATGGGTGAAAGAAAAATAGATTAAAAAAAATAAAAAAAAAATAAAGTAATTGGAAACCTGCAGATTGGTGAGGAACACAGTAAAGCGGGTATGTTGGAAGTCACTTAAAATATTTATTTTTAACCAAGAGTTCTAGCTGACTGTACCCATTCAGCGTTTTTATAAGACTATTATTGGAATGGGGCTTGAAGTCTGAGCCGGGGTGCCTCAGTATTCAGTGAAATCCACCTGGTGTAACTTAAGAGTATCCTTACTCCTTTCTTTTAGACAGACTTTGGGCGAGCTAGCAATATTGGAATTCTTAGGCATTCTCGCGTAAGTGGTATTTAAATGAATTCCTACTTTGCAGAATAGCTTAAAGGTTGTGGTTTTTAGATTCTGCCTGAGCTGCCATCTCTAAAAGGTTTTCCAGAACGGCGAGTTGTTTTGTTAAGCTGTTCTTAATACACTCAATTTTCTTCTTTCATGTATCTCCTGCTGCTTTGTGAAGCTCTTGTAGGACCTGAGGATGGCTGGGTTGGGAACCCTTGGTGTGGAGGTACCAGTGCCGCCCAGTTCTTGCTCACAGACCTGAATGGTCTCCAGTAAACGCTGTGTGAAGTGACGGTGGCTCCATATATAACCACCTGGGAAATATTAACTGGGTTTCACAGAGGGAGGAGTTTCAACCCAGAGGTGAAATGCTTATATATAAGGTGATACCAGGAAAGCTTCTGACAGAGGACGAAGGGAACAAGCCTCAACTCTGAGCCTGGTTCTGCAGTCACTTCACAACCCTTCCACAGCGTGGCCTTCAGCCTCGGATGGAAGAGCCTGGGCGTTTTTATCAGTTATGGAAACATTCTTTATTTATGATGGGGATGAGGGGGAGTTGTTTTGAGATGTGCTATCGTGACACACTTCCCTAGATTATTTTGGGAAACATTTTCTTCTGATAGTTGAGGATTTTGTACAGTGCAAAAGCTGAACCCAAAATATTTGTAGTACCAGCCTGTTAACGGAAAAGCTTTTTTTTAACTATTTAAGTTCTTGCAGCTCTAAGCATGAGGGTGACTTTTTCTTCTATGTCTTGGGTCTGGCCAGCACTTTGGGACTGAGTATGTGCTTTATAGTCATTAAAGGCAAAGACCAGTCAGGTAAAGAATTGTCCGTAAGCAGCTGTTGTAGGATGGCAGTTCAGAAAAAACCCAACCCATTAGCTTGTGTCTTGGGCTAAGAATGATGATTTTATGTCCGTCTTGGAAGACGCTTGGCTGGAAAACCTTTGTGTTATATTTCTGTAGCAGTATGAGAAGTAAAGGCGAGCGGCTTCGGTTACCTCTGCGGTGGTACGAGCCCTCTGCGACTTCGGTTGCTGACCCCCACAGCAGTTCAGGAGGGGAATTTGGCAGAATAACGTGTGAAGTTTGAAATAAGAGTGTTTAAACAGAATGTAACTGGCCAGGAGAGGAGGTCAGTATTTATGGTGGGTGTTGTGCTCTGAAACAGGGAAGTCTCATCCCGCAGAACTGGTCCCTCGTCATCCCTCTCTTGGTGATGTGACTGGATGCATCCGTGCGGAGTGGCCACCTCCCTGCCAGGCCAGTGCCTATCAGCCGACATCTGCTTCCCATTCCTCAGCGAGGGGAAACAAATCTTGGTCTTTTCTGTATTTAATAGCAAATTCTAAACCTTTTCAGCGCAGTTTCTTGAGGTGATAATTTTTCAGTTGTATCCACATTTCAAGTTTGAGCCCACGGAGGGTGGGAAGGGTGAGGAATAGAGATGCCAGGTACTTGCTGTGATCCTTTTTTGGGCAATCGGACCAAAACCGCCTCCATCTTCACATTTCACAGCCCTGGTTTCGT
This sequence comes from Dromas ardeola, assembly GCA_013398915.1. Classification (NCBI taxonomy): domain Eukaryota; kingdom Metazoa; phylum Chordata; class Aves; order Charadriiformes; family Dromadidae; genus Dromas; species Dromas ardeola. Next base: position 43,929 of record VYZM01008516.1, on the reverse strand, counting down.
TGTCAAAACAGAGCAAGAGCAGTATTGCTTGTATTGCTACAGAAAGGCTAATCGGTGAAAAGTACCATTTCTAAGATAGGCAATAGTGAGCCAAGTGATTTCCATGCTTGAAATTGTTTTCCTCAGCATTTTCGTAATCTTTTTGGTTTGGTTTGAGAGGTGGCCACATCTCCAGCATCTAGTAAACAGTTAGCAAACCTCCCTCCTCTTTCACAGGAAGCACGGAAGCCTTCATTCAAGGTCTCTTGTGCTAGAGGAATGGCTTTTAAAATATTAATCTGAGAAAATCTAAAACCCCTTAATGATTCTTGGCTCATAAACCTGTTTAAGTAAAGCCTTTAGGGAAAACCAGAACTGCTGTTCACCTTTAGCAGTGTTGGGAATTTTGGATGATTCAGTTTCCTTATGCCAGTTTGTTGTTTTTTTGTTGTTTTTTTTTTTTTCCTCAGTCCTTTCCCAATTTAACAAGGTCATCTGATAGCTACAATAAAATTCTGCTGCAAAAACAAGCAGTGTTGCATGCAAGAGCTGACTACCCAGGGAATTTCGAGCATGGATGTCTTAATGGGATTCTCGCCAGACTAAGGTCTCTCTAAGTTGTCTTGTAATTCAGATGTGCGCAGCTGCTGAAGCCATGCTGCTGAACTTGTCTTAAGAGAGCATTTTATAATTATTTCTCTTATTAGTATTTCCGGTGTATGGAGGTAGAACAGGAAATTTCATTGTGGAATAGTGTTTCTGATTGAAAACTGTTTCAAAGCAAATCCACGTGGTCAAAAAACAAATCTAAGAGGGTTTGCTTTCCGCTGCCTGCACTTTAGAAATACCAATATTTACCTTCCTTTTTTGCTACCCTATCTTTAACTTACAGTATCAGCTAACAGACTTAGCCCTGCTAAAAGACACTCAGTTCTGCCCTGTAGGAAAGGGATAGATTCAGGCTACATGAGCGGACTTAAATTATGACTTAATTTTCCAATTTAAAACATTATTTTTTTCCCTCCTGTATAAATAAGTGACTATAGGGTTGCTGTTTTAAAAAAGAGGTGGGCTTAGGGATGTGTTGGTTTAACATAAAATTACTTTTCTCCAAACGCCATTCAGTTGCTTACAAGTAACACGACAGTGGAACTTATTTCGGCGTTTGTGCTTAAATTTTTTGCGATGAATTTGCCAGCACAGCATTATCTTTGTAGGAGTGCGTTGGGAAATGTTGTTTCAACTTGTTTTATGCTTTCCCGGTGTTACCTTCTATTGCTTTTAGCCTGAGTTACAGAAGAAAAAAATCCCTTCAGGAAAAAAGGTAATAAAAACAGCCACTTGTGCTGAATTTTGTTGATTTCTGGCATGTTTGTGGAAAAGGGGAAGGGGTGCTCGAACCTCTGTCCTGGGGAGTGGGTGGGGAGAAGAGGATGAGGGAAGGGTGAGAGCCTTCAGATGAATGAGCAGTTGTGATTCAAGAATGCGACGCTGACTAATAAAATTAAAATAGCTTTGAGGGCTATTGGTTCTTGGTTTTAGAGGGTCTGGAGCACCCTTCTGTAATGAGTAACGGGTGCATAAAATCCAACAACAAAAAATGAAACTTCCTTTTCAGAGAGATGCAGTCATTTTATCAAAACTAGGGTTTTGGCTTGGAGTGAAGGAGACCTCCTGAGTCATGGCAGTAAAAAATGAGCATCATGTCCTGTGTTTTGATGATTCTTTCATTACAGACATATTTTAAATTGATTGCCGGACTGCTTTGAAGAGTTGTACTAGGCGCAGAAGGCTACCCGGGGATGCAAATGTTCTTTTTTTCCCCCCAAAGCCTTTCCTTCACAAGCCTTGGAAAGGGTGGGAGTTGGCCATTGGTCTCCTGACAGTAAAACCTGACGAAGCAGGCCCATCTTGTTAACAGTGAAATTGGTGGGAGTTTGTAATGATTAAACTACAGAGAATCATCCTTTAAGCTCCCATAGCAGTCTGGTGTCAGGCATAAAGGCTTGAGACTTTATGATTATTGCTTCTCTTGCTAGACTTAATGAGTAGGTCTCCCTTAACTCCCTGGAAAAGCAAAGGTAAAAAACACAAAATAAAAAAAGGAGTGCTGTACCCTTGGGAAATGTGCCCGTAGTCTCCGAACTTGGATTCCCAAAGGAGACTGAAGATACGATGTAACTGTGTCTGTGTTAATTGGGAGCCAGGGGCCCTTGGTGCCACAAACCCACCTTTGATCTTTTCCTCTTTCTTGTAATATGTGTCCCCTTCGACCTCAGAGTACGAGTCACCTCCCGTTTTGGTGTGGATTTGCTTTCCAGCTTTTGTCTTTCCACCGCGTCGAGCGGTGAAGCTGGGCCTCTTAGAAGCAGCAGTGATGGGATCCAGTGACCCAGCGGCCGTTGGAAAAGAAAGTGGTATTCAGACCAGAGTGGCTGTGGCTCTTAAAATGAACTAGATTATGCCTATATCCATCCCCAGAGCGTGTTCTCCTCTTGCAGTGTCTCTGCAGTAACCTGTCCCCATACAGGTGAGCCCTTCTCTGCAGACAGACAGGTAGGTCTGACTCTGAAGTGTCCTCTGGAAGTCCCAGATCCGTCGTCTGCAAAAACAAACTTGTATTTTCTCTGGAGGCAGAGCACTGCATCCTTGCAGCCATTTCGGATGGTGCGTTTGTTCCTATTTATTACGGAACAATTCTGTATCTATCTCGATGCTCATGAAAAGAGTTACTCGGTTACGGCATTTGCGTTGCTGAAGAAATTGAGGAATAGGGATTGCAAGAAGTCATTTGGATGTTCCTGCTCTTGGGAAGGAATCGGTCGGATGGACGTGCTGGTCCGTTTGCTGTAGCCAGGGTCTCCTGCGGCCAAACAAGGTCGCCTGCTCTGCGGTGATCCCAGTAAACTCGATACCAAGTGACTATACTTTAATTATTTCTCTAAGGAATTGAGCCTCCTTTTAACTTTCTTCCTGAAAGGCATTGCCTAAATTGCATATACCTGTAGCGTTCCTTTCTAGTGGAAAACTACTGTACCTTGTGCTAGCCAAACATCTTGGCTCAATGATCCCGAGCCACGTGTGGTTTGTCCCGGGGTTTCTCCGTGTGTGCGGCGGGTTGGAGCTCCCTCACCAAGGGGACCTTTCACAGGATTTGTGGTTGGTGCTAAAGATGATCAGAGTATCGGGCTTCGTGTCAGAGGCATCTGTTCTTTTGGAGTTCAAAGGTTTATTTTTGCAAATACAGGATCAGTAAAAACACAGTTTGGTTCTGTAGTAGGAAGAAAAGACTCTTTTGAAGCACGTCTGGAAAGATTTACTTGAAGTTACCGAGCTGAAATGCAAAAATTTTACTGGGCTTGAGCATGAAAGTTTAAACCACCCTGTATGTAAAACACCACCGGGGTGAGTTGTGTTTGAATTGTTTGCTCGTGCTGGAGAGGGTTTCAAAGATGAGACCCACCGAGGAGCTTTATACTTGGGGCTAACCAAGGAGGCCGATGGGTTTGAAACGCTGGGGACCGCTCTCGTAGGGGCTAACGAAGGAGGACAATGGGTTTGAAAAGCTGGGGACCGCTCTTGTAGGGGCTAATGAAGGAGGCCGATGGGTTTGAAAAGCTGGGGACCGCTCTCGTAGCGGCACGGTAAAAAATACTGGCCAGGCACCGTGTGCCACAGCCCATCGCCGTGGGGCTGGCGAGTGTCAGCCCCATTGAGGGTGCTGAGGGGTGGTTGGGTCCAGTTTGGCTCCCCGTGGGATATTTCTCAATCTCTCTCTCCCTTCCCCCCCTTCCTCTTTAAAGCAAGCTTTCAGGCCCCTGCTGGAGAACCGCCCGGAGCAGGGAGGTGTGTACCTGCTTCAGTTTCTCGATGAACTCTGCAAAGAATCGGTATCAACAAACCCATTGCCTTTTATTCAGGAAGATCTTTTTTAACCTGGATTAGGCGAGATGAGAAGATCCAGGCATGCGAGAGGGAACAGGCTCCCCGGCTAGCTCAGCTCTCGTGCCTGTGGGGTGACATCTTGATGACAGTGGAGTTTAATTGCTTTGGGGTTTGCTGATACAAGCTATTGTCCATTTAGGGACTGAGTTTCTGCTTTACGTTGCAGGCACAAAGCATTTCAATTAGGCTACACTTTTTTTTTTTTTTTTAACTTAATCATGTGTCTTACTCTCTAAACTTTACTCAAAGGTAGTGGTTTTCCCTATCTTTGCTCAGGTTGTGTAGTGATGTAAGATTTTCTATGCATACGATGCATCCTTAATAAGGAGCCCCGAATGTTGAAATTCTGTAGCTCAGCCACAGTTTCGCGTGTGTCAAGGGTTTTTTTGGGCTGCCATTTTTAATAAAACTTGTTTTCTCTCTTATAGGGGCACTCTTGGTTTTTGACCCTGCAAAGTTAAAACTACTGAGGAAGTGACATTTGTGATGTAATAGCCCACTTAAAATGATGCAATTATAAACAAGGAAGCCAGTATGTATTTTGGAGTTTAGCAATTAAAAGTTTAAAATGTACAGCTTAGCATTTTGGCTGACATAAAAGCTCTTTATCGTTTTATTGCTGCTTGCACTGTGTTATGGCTTTAATATTACACTGATAATATGCATCCATTAATGCATATTAGGAAAATGATAGATTATAATAAATACAAACTACAGTTCACAGAGTAATTGGTAAGTCTTCAGCTCCTAAATCTTCATCAAAAGCACCTTTTAAAAAATCATTTGTATTGAAAGCTTGGGTACTTGCTTCTGCACCAAACAAGTATTTCATTTACATGTTGGGGAGGGAAAAGGGGGTAGAAGAGTGGGCAACTGGGCCCAGCAGACAGATGCAGTTTCATCGTTTGACAACACTTTGCAGGGAGCAGGAGCGAGCAAGTGCGTACGTGGGTTAATTCGGGGCTCGCAGCCCCAGGAGCACCCGTCGCCCCGCGGTGCCGTGCTGCCTCTGCACGGGAGGGTTTGCAGGCTCCCATCTCGGGAGGGATGCAGGGACACCCCCAGAAGCATCCCCACGGCCGTGTTTGTCACCTCGGCGGCTGACCGTTGTCACCGTGGCCACTGGCACCTCTCTCTGAGTAGAAAGCTAAACTTTTGCTTCACCAGTTGTGGGTTTACATGGCATTTCCAAGACTCTTTCCCCGAGAATGCTGTATTTGAATAGCAAAACCAGTAGCTTGTCTCTGAGGCGTATGTAGTATGAAGAGGTCTGGAAGGCTTTGTAGTTTAGGGCAACAAAAATTATATAGGATCTTTAATTTTCAAGTCTCAGCAGAGTCGATCCCATCTGCAGTCTGTTGGTGTCCCCAACTTCAAGTGGGGTTGTTGGGAGGCCTTAAATTGCAGATGGAAATTGGGTTGCAGGGAGACGGTATTTTAATTCCGTGAGTAATAGACGTGACATAAAAAAGAATACGCAGGAGGCTTTTTTACTGCTGTGTTTCTGGTAGGAGGTAAATATAAGCCTTGAAAAAGTGGAATGTCTTGGGAGAAGTCTTTTGTCTCTCCCTACTATGCGGTGCCGCTCTCCTGGGCCACCTTTGGCTAATTGACTGCCAGTAAACTTCACACAGAGTCACTTGAAGTTGTTGTGGGTATATTCCAAGGTGTTTATTTCCCCTGGGATTCATAGATCTTGCTGCTAAGGAACTTTGGGACTCTGAGGTGTCTCTTGTGAGCCTGTCACAGCGAGACACTGGATATATTTACTTTCGCTTCGGTCTCCTGTTTTACTTTCCAAAGTCTGCGTGGTGTGTCTAAAACCAAAATGTAAGTGGAAATCTAAATTGTGAAGTTCTGTTTAGGTCTGCAGGACACCTTTTCTTGAGCATCCAGGTCTGCTTGAACTGAGAATCCTCCCGGATTGGGATCTGACCCTTTTTTTTATTTTTATTTTTTTTTCTCATCCTTTGGCAGTTGTGCTGAGAAGCCGGAGGAAGCAGCGGAGGGAGCGTGCCTATATTTGGACCACGCTGCATGAGCAAAAGAAACATAAACTAGTCGTAACCAAAGAATTAAAGAGGAACTTCCATGAGTTTGGGGTATCAGCAAGTCTGAAATTTATGAATTATAATTTTCTGTTTCTTCTCGTTTTTCTAACTGGCTTGTGAGGTGCTTGACCTGGCTGGAATTGCACGTCACAGCTCGAAATGTCCCCGTTAATGCCAGCCTCAGGGTTACCCTGATTTTATAGTTTCGCTGTATAGTTATTGGAATTCTTGCTACTAATTTTAAATGTTTGCAAGAAGCTTTAAATTCTGAAAATAGTTCCCTTGTTCCAACATAAATAAGGGTAAGCTTTCATTTGCTCTGTTTGCTCGGCATTTGTGACTCTTAACATTCAAGAAAACAGACAAATACACCGATACTAAGTATAGGCAAATATTTTCCGTATAACACTGTCTCCAGTCTAAATTCCAGTAAATGCCTAACAGAACTTCTCGAAACAACGTATTCTTTAATTATCCGTATTTCCCTGAAGAAACAGGGAGGTTTCCAGCTGGTTACTTGACCTGAGGATCTTAAATGTACTTTCTGGTCCTGGGTAGGAATATCCCATCCAGCTTTTCCACTGAATGGTTTTAAAACCCAATGCCAGCTTTGATCATATAAAGTGATATATAATGGAAGTATTTTAGTATATACCACTTTGTATTTGATAGATAATAATGTATTTTATTAGTTTTACATTCAATTTTTGTGCATTTTGCTGACGCTTTCTAGTTCCTCCCACTCTTTCCTCAAGCTTCCCCGTGCCGGATCTGGAGTATTTAAGCACGAGGAGCTGTTTGGGCATTGCCACCGCCTCTGAGAGCTTTTGGAGCACGTTTTAAGGGTTATTGGCTCTCCCCTGGCCTGGGGAAGAGGATGAAGATGAGCATAGTGCGTGCTAATGAAAGACAAATGTTTAGTGGGAGCTTTGGGGGTGAGTTTTTAGTTTCATCTCATGACTTCTGGCGTAACCCTACGGTATCTGGAGGGCTGTCTGAGGAAAAGCACCTGAGTCTGTGGGGTTTGGTTCCTGTTGGCATCTCAGAGCGGAGCTGTAGCGTTTGAAAGCTTGCGGCTTTATTTCTCCACCATCCCTGAAGAATACAGCGGGAGCTATGGAAGGCAGCGAACTGGGCACAGAGGCATGGAAGTGTTCTTTCCAGATAGCAAAGAAGTGATTTTTTTTTTTTTTTTTTTTTTTTTTTTATGGAGTAGAATGCTGGGTTGTCACCTGACATAACTGGGGTCTGTCCAGGCCCCTCTGGAAGGTCTGTTTGCAGGTCAGGTAGATGCGGTGAAGTTTGGGTAGATCCTGGAGAAGTACAGCCATGCATTTGCGGTTTTGGATGATTCTTTGGAAGTTTTTCTTACGGAGCGTTTGGGGCACGGGTGAGTTCGACTGCAGGAAGGACACTCCAGTTTGTTAAAACAGTTCATTTTCTCTTACGGTAAGATGGGAGGAAGCCTGACGCATTTTCTTAAAGATCCATTGTAGGAATTAGCAAACAGTGAAGCTGTGGTAATGATTTGCCAACCTTTTGGTCCTGCGTCAGGAAACCTTTTGTTGAAACAATAGCGAGCGGGAGCAGGCAAGTAATTAGTGCGTCGGAGGTGTGTTTGAAGGGGCTCTGCTCGCTCTTGGTGTAGGCACAGCGTAGAAATTTGTGCCTCTTGCCTGGCAGTGGCAGTGGCTTGTTCTCTGATCCCACAGGTCCCAGCAACGCTGCTCGTTCACGCTCGGACCTCCTAAGCAGTGCTGTCAGTGCTGTGGAGGGGTCTGGTAACTGCAGAGGTGAACGTCTGTACCTGGCAGCAGAAAACCTGTCCGTTGGCCGCTTTGAAACACTTGACATTAGGAAGAAGTTCTTTCCCCTGAGGGTGGTGAGGCACTGGCCCAGGTTGCCCAGAGAGGTGGTGGAGGGCCCATCCCTGGAGACATTCAAGGCCAGGCTGGATGAGGCTCTGAGCAACCTGAGCTAGTTACAGATGTCCCCGCTCACTGCAGGGGGGTTGGACTGGATGCCTTTAGAGGTCCCTTCCAACCCAACACATTCTGTGATTCTGTGATCTGTTGTTTTCTTGCTTTAGACTTTTGTCTTTATCCGAATTGGCTTCTGGTAGCCATTCCTAAACACAGCGAGTCTCATGGAAAGCTGGAATTGGTTAGCTGGAAGATGCTCGGACAGATCTGTCTTGTTTTGTCTCTTAATTAAACACAAAGGTGAGGTTTCATCAGCATCCTTGATGTACCGAAATGTGCTGAGCGCTGTAAGCTGGTGTTCTCTGGCGACGGCAGACCTGCGCCCGCAGCAGGACCGCGCTCCTGCCCCAAGGCCAAGGAGATGACTTCATTAATTAGAAGGAAAGACAGAAAGAGGAAAAGACCTTGTTCCCACTAAAGGTGGGTGGGACGGCATTTCTAGGAAACCATAACGAAGGAAGTCAACTGTTGGGGAGTCACTAAGGAAGAAGAATTAGGTGACTCTGTAGAGGATGATGGGGGTTTTGGAAACGGTAGCAAGAACTCTGTAAAACTGGGGTTTGTCCATACAAGATCATTCAGGAAAGTTAATCCAAACGAACTGAAAATTGAAGTATGGTTTTAATTTGGTTTGGCTTAATTCATCTGTCTGCTTTTACTCTGAACGAAGGTGTCTGTGCAGGAATTTAATTTCGTCTAATACAAGTACTTAAATTCATATCCTTGATTAGGTTAGGGTGTGTGTGTGTGTTTTCTCCTTCCCGGAGTGTTCTCAAGTGACCCATAGCCAAGGAGTTGGGAGCAGCAGGAGGGACACGATGCCTGCAAGGGGTGATGTTGCTGAAAAGCCAAGAGCCTTCCCCATCTCTCCCTGAATGGGGAACGTGGATGGTGCAGTGACCCTCCAATATCCAGCTTTTCCCTGCCATCCCTTCTGTGGAGGGTGTCGGGGTGTTACACCACTGATATTCCTACAGAAAACCCCACAGTCCCTCGGCACACACTGCTGGTTTCAGCCTGGAAGTACTGGGTTTCGGGGGTTCAAGGAAATAAAGCTAAAGTTTGCCATTTCACTCCCGTGAATGCTCATTTTTAAGTTTGAAATTACGCATTTAACTTCAAACCATTTTGTATGTAGATTAGGGAATTTATAAATTCTGTAATTAAAGCTTGTCCTGATTTGTGTAACAGTACTTCTGTATTGTTACTGCCTCGTTATTCTACTTACGTGCTTCATATTACCTTTTTATTCCGCTTAAGTAATTTTCCGGAATTAATTGCAACTTTGCAAATCCGTAATTAGCTGTACGAGATTCGCGTTCAGATTTATTTATTATTTTTTTTTAATCCAGATTTTTTTTTTTAATGTTTCAAATGCTTGTTTGCTCAAGTATGTTCGTATGAATTTCTGGACGCGTTGCACAGTACATGCTGACACCGGGAACAAAAAGCTGGCCAGTCTGTCGATGAACAGCGCGCTGTGGTATGCAATGGCGTGGCACTCAAGGAATTTGGTGACCTCCGTACGTAGAGCAAGATGTTGTTTATTGTTTCTTTATAAAGGTTGTTTCAGGTCTACAGAACTGGCTATACGACGCAGAGGGAGTGCTGTTGGCTTCAAGCATATTTGTGCTTTACTCACCGTCATAAATATCTCATAAACAGTTTATTTGGGGTGTGATGCAGATGGGTTAAATCGCGTTGGATGGGCTCTTAAAAGTGTGTCTTGGTGTGAGTTTATTCATCTGTGCTGAAAGGAGATTTTCTTGCTAGTGAATTTTTTTTTTTTTGTTAATGTCAGCGTGTTGTGGCTTAGATTCTTCACTCCTGGGTTGAAAGCCTTTGGAAAGGTTTTATGAGAGATTATAAACTTTAACAGGCTCGAGCTGTTAACTCTTTTGCTGCTAAATGTGAATGGCAGTTTGTGTAACCCTGGGGAAGTTGATGTGGTCGTTGTGACACCGGGAGGTGACTCTGATAGAAAAGGGACGGCACAAATGCACCCTTTGGACTTTGTCTCCTACACTCTTAGTGGCGTTTTTCCCATTGAAACGTGTCTGCCCTCTGTGTGGCAGCGTCTTCGCTCCTTAAATGACATTTCAGCCTGGTTGTCAACTCTTCTGTCCCCTGGAGGGGGATCCCACACCCAGAGTGTTTTTTCCACCTTGTGGAGCACAAATCCTGTGCTGCAGGGTCTCTCACTGCGTCTTGGGACGTTTTGAGTCATTTAGGAAATAAAACCATTACAGCCACAATTCTCCTGAAATGTAAGAAATAACACTTAGCGTGGCTTGGATTGCATGCGTTATTTCTTTCCCGATAGTTGAAACCTCAGGTAAGAGTTTGGACTCCAAAGCTTTTGTGATCTGTGTAAAATCACAGCAAAGTGAAAAGTGCAATCCCAGTGCAGAAATTCCGGCTGAAATTCAGTGGTGTTTCTGCCTCAAGCAGATTTTGGGGGTTTTAGAAGCTCGCAGGAGCGTGACTCCGTGAAATGGAAGGGAATTAGTACGGAGGAAGAGGCCGACTGTTGAAATGGGCAACGTAACAACAGTATTTTGCAATGAAGTTGCAGTTTGCTGTTCCAATGAATTGCCAGCTTTCTGTTGGAAAAAATTCGCTTAGCACGTTCTCAGGCCTAAGAACTGTTGTAAATGTTTCCCCTCAAATATCCGCTGTTTAACTCAAAACTGAACGTGAGCGCCGCCACCACGCTGCTACGCTGTTCCGTGCTGAAGCGTGGGTTAGGGGTCGGGAAGGAACGAAGTGTGGCCAGTCTGGGTATCATCGCCGAGGTTCGCTTTTTCTGAAGTAAGGGTTAATGACCTTCAAGAGTGAAGTTTTTTAACCACTGCTGACGCTACAGTTTTATCCCTTTTCTAGGTACGAACCACTGTTTCAGGAGGTTTTGTATTTTCCCGCTTGGAATTCTGTATATTTCCCTGAACCTTTTTCCTTTAAAAAAAAAAAAAAAGTATAGGTGAAAAATCAAGCTGAGTATTTTTTGGCAGTGAATGTTTGAGCTTTAAATTTCTCTATGGTAATTTTTTTTTTCCCCACTTGTTTTTTTAGGATGCTGTGACATCGAAACCAGTAATCCAGTTTCAAGGAAGCCAAGGGGTAAGTTTGCATGTGGGTTGCCTTGGAAAGTTCTTCGCCGGCTTATACAATTAATGCGAGTAAGGTACGTGTTCTGGGTGTCTGTGCGGTTCCAGTTCAGGGGGATGCTCTGGTTTCTGACGGTGAGAGATGGGAAGCGCGGATGTGCTCTGGGAAAGAGTCTTTGCTCCTTGATCCGTGTGGATTATCTCTCTTAAAAACTTTTCCCCTTCTTTATTTTCTACCCTTGCTAAATCCATAGCAATGCAAAAGGGCTGCCAGTGGGGAAACGGAGTTTTCTAAGGCCAGGCTGTTGGGTAGGAGGAGGAAGCAGGAAGTTCAGTGATGGTGGTGCCATGGTGGGTGCAGCAATCCATGGAAACCTCGGCTGTGTCCCGAGGAAACGCCGCCCTGAGCCCGGTAAACTCGGTACAAGACTTTATGGGCACAAATTACTGAGATTAGTAGTGCTCAGGGGCTGCCAGGACTGTACCAAAGCTTTGTTTAATATCCATGCTTAAACAACTGGGCAGTTTCTGTGAGTATCAAAAGGGTTTTATATTTAGGAGTTTTATTTCTTTAACTTCTGTTCTGATGACTGAACTCTTCCAAGATATTTATAGATGCTCGAAACCGTCTGTCAAGCCAGTTACTGACAATGCTGAGATTGAACTGGTAGTGTTTCTGCTAAAGTAATGCAACTCTTCAGTGAACTTTAAAAATGCCATTTATACACCTTTCAGCTACAAAAAGGTGTGTGTTTAACTTTGTTCTGCATAAGGAAGGAGAATTTAATTTTTTTTCCCCCAAGAATCTGAACTTAGCTGTAAATAACTTCTTGATTTTTTGTGGTGGCACAATAAAACTTCCAAAAATGCTTGAATTGTGTAGGCGTTAAAGTCTAGCACGCTTCTCCTTGCCCATACTTTACCCTGTGATATTAGTCTTAGTACTCTAACAAAACAGAGCAGGAAAGACACGATTGTTATCGTAAGTTAAGAAGAAAAATACAAACCTTTTGGTCCTGGGAAATAAAGAAAGGAGCAATTTCCAGGGTTTTTTTCCACTTTGTTTACAATTAAACTTCCCAGAAAGCTCAGCATGAAAGCTTAGATAAAAATCTGCAACTGAAGTTTGGCAGAACCAGAGGCGAGTGGCAAGGAAAACTTTTAAAGGTGGATGATTTGTCGCTATTAGATGAGCAAACGGCTTTGCATGTAATAAGCTACAGAGACTTGCAGATGCTTTCCCCTCCCTTTGTAGAGCACCTTGAGAGGACCTACACCTAACTTTTCCTGCAAAGCTGCTTAAGTTCTAGAAATGTCTCTTCTCTTAATCTTCCTCCTCGAAGGAAATTCAGCAAAACGAATCGGAACAGCTTAAAACGCTCCACCACCCTCAGCTGCCCTGCGCTCCCTGCGGTGGGTTTCACGTGGATGCGATACACGCTCAGGCATTTTCAGGTTAACCTAAAGAAAACCTATTTTAAAACGGTGCAGTTCCTTATAATAATTTTAAAAATACCTGGTTTACAATTACGCAGTTCCTTATAATAATCAAAAAGATTTTTAAACGATGCAGTTCCTTATAAAAATTAAAAATATCTTAAAATTATGCAGTTCCTTGTAATAATTACAAATAAATGTTTCACGCACTTAATTATATTTGAGCCCTTAACTTCCAGAGAAGAGGTTTTTTTGGTGAAGGCGCTGCCGATCACCTGAAATGACAGTCGGGGACGGGGCGAAGCGGCGCGGCCGGGTGCGACGGTGCCGCTGAAAGGGCAAAGTGTGGAGCCCTGCGCGGTGGCAGGAGGATGTTGGCAGCACAGGCCTGACCTCTGCTTGCCTCGTTTTTCAGCTGTTTAATTAATGGCGCTGTCGAGTAAAGGCCAAAGGTAGAGCTTTGAAGAAAGCGAGACCCAGTTCAATTGGGGCAGATAGAAGGAGCTCTTTGTCCTTTTATTATTATTTTTACTGGGTACGACAAGAAGCTGGCAGCTGCGAAACCATCTGTTTTTAAGCACGGTACTGACTGGTGTGTGTCACGACTGTGCCCTGCTTTAAGGAATTGACGGCGGGGCTTTAAATACTTTCTAGCGAGTGTCCTATCAGTTGGGCCAAAAAGGTAATTTCAGTGATTTAACAAGCTCTGAAATTCAGGTGATGACATAAAACTGTATTTGTTTAGCTATTTGTTTTTTGGAATACACTTTCTTCCACTATACCTTAATTCCCCAGTGTGTTGCCTTCCTATTTTGCTTCCTAATCACTGTCGCTGTGGAGAAGATTTCCCGTTAACTTTTGAGGGCGGTAGGTTTTGTTTGTGGCACAAATGTCAGAGTGTGATTTAAAGCAGTGTCCAGTGATAGGAGATTTTAATAGTGTGATGAGTAAATACCCCTCTCGTAAGAAGGAAAAACTTCAAAGTACTTGATGATTGGGGGAGGCAGGACATAAAATACGAGTTTAAAACAAAGCAGCAGCTTCTTTAATGTAAGTCTGCAGAAGCCTCCTGACCTGTTGAATCTCATTAGCAGTGGGGTTTTTAAATTACTGTGTACATGTCTCTTTTTTTTTTTTTTTTTTAACCTGTTCCCTGTGTTAGTCTAATGAATGCTGTCAGGGATACTCTCAGCTTTTAATGCACAGAAGAACAACTTTCATGTTAACACTCTAATTAACCAGCGAAGGGAATTGGCCAGGAATAAAGCACGGGGTCAGCGAGGTGGCAGCTCTGTCGGCCAGGTGCTGAAGGGAGGATGTCGGTGGTTCTAACCCAAAATAAAACAGGTATTTCAGTGACGGGGGACAAAACCTGCGTGGATCCTGGTCTGGATCGACTCTCACGACAGTTTTTTATAAACTGTGGTCTGTAAATGGTCTTCGCCTTGGGATGCAGTTCTTTATAGCAGCGCTCGTCTTGTTACTTACTTTTGCAGTGCAATACTCAGTGTAATAGTCAGAATTTCAGTGGTAGTAACCAGGTCGCAATTAGCAGAGTGTTACTCCTTGGGATGCTGAAGTGGGACTCTCTGGGTATTGCTTAAGAGCAGCACCTGTTTGTTGGTTTTTCATCACGAACTGGACTTTCTTGGATAGTTTTGTAAGTTTGCATGGAGTCTGGAGCATTTTGCTTGTTTCAACGTGCATGTAAATTAGAATTTAAGAGCTTGGGTACCAAAGCGTTACAAACGGCGGTAGTTGGAGTGCATAACTTTACAAGAAAGGCTGAAGATGCTTCTATTTTGGTAAAAGCATGTGCAGAATTGGAGCTTGGGTTGGGTCAAATTTGCAGGTGCTTACTGGGGGGGGGCTGAGATAGGGAAGAACTGAATTGGGGAGAAAAAGCCCCCTTCAAGTGCCAAATACACCTGTGTTCATGCAGCTTTCTTAAGGCGTTTTGTTCCTAACAGTCATATTTAACTTTATGTGATTGGAAAATATGACGTTTTCCCCTGTTTCTTGGGATGAACTTGTGCTGGTATTAATAGGGGAAGGTGAAATTGCCATTCAGAATGAGCTGTACACAGATGAATATTACTTGAAAGAAAAAAAAGCAGAAGTCACATCTGTAGGGAGCTATTTTTAAGTGTCTATGGTTACTGGTGTAATACTCAGCACCAAAATTAGGGCTCCCTCAAAGCAGTTACCATGCTGATTTGGTGGCTTGAGAAACCTTCTGTTTCAGCTAAAAATAATTCCTAGATAACGGCCAGTTTGCATATGCAACACTTTTCAGTACTGGAACGAGCAACATTTAACGCTAAAATGACTCTCTCGCTCCTGTTCCGTTGTACGTCCTTTGAAGAAGCTGCAGAAACTACAAAAACGCCAAAGTCGGGGCTGTCGGAGCAGCTGGTTTTTACAATGGTAAATGAGGAGCTAGAAGCAAGTTATTTCAGTGTGTGACTATCTGATTTGGTTCCATCCCCCAGGTTTTATTTCCCAAACCCGTCGCGTGCAGCACGGCACAGGGAGCCCGACAGACCCGTTGCATTCACCTTCTCGCCCCGTTCCCAGCGAATTAACGATGCCAACTGTAAAATACCCCCGATCCACTGTTTGCATAGCTTCGCCTTTGCGCAGATTCTCGGCTCGCTTGTAAAGCAGGAGAGAATTTTATTCGGTCAGGCTGGGTGGGGGCAGAGGGTGCCGGGACAGATTAAGGGCTCAGGGCTGCGGCACAGGTTTGGCAGGGGAGATAACGGGGCAGCGCTGCCCCCATCGCCACCACATCTCCTCCCGAGTATTTTTAGATCCCAATCCTGGGACCCTGCAGCGGCGGGGGATAACTTGTCCCTCTGTATTGCTCAGGTCTCGCGGCTGGCCGTTTGGGAAGAAGGGAGGTCTGTTTTGAGGGCGGGCTGGAGGATAGAGCTGGTCTTCACAGAGGGTAGATGGAAAATGCTGCGCTGGCGCAGCTCGAGGAGGGTCACAGCAGCGTCTCTCGCCATTTCTGAGAACATCCCTGTGGTTTGGCAAAGTGGGCCAGATGCACGAGGGTTCCAGGCTGCTGGAGATGTCTGAGGTCGAAGGGAAACCACCTAAAACCCTCCTGTACCAGCATCCGTCTCTTACAGAGCGCAGTCATACGTGGATGCCCGAGCTGGTTTGCTAGGCCTAGATATTTTATGCATATATGTGGCAACCTCGGTAAATATAAATCTGTGTGGTAGAGTGCAGCCTAAAATAGGTTGAAGCTGATGTTCCCTCTGTCTCATTTTCTGGAAGCCATCTTAATTATCAAATATTGATGTGATAGTAGAGCTCAGGCGCTGAGATTTATGTTGGATCTCGAAGGCAGCGGGGAAAGAGTTTCCCTTCTGAAAAATGAATGGCTGGGGGGAGAAAAACAATGCAGATCGCTGTCGAGTTGTCTGCGGAGCACACTTAATGCTTGATTAAATATTTAATTTAGCAGCAGCGTCACACTCTACTGTGAGCCATGAAATCTCGTTATGGAATTATAATCTCTTAAAAAAGAATAAGCATGCTACCTAGTGACCTGGCTTGTACTATGTTTAGTGCTGGATCGCTAATTCTAAAGAAACAAGTCTCAAGTACTTTAAATTGAATACAAACAGTGGTAGCAAGTCTGTTTTGAGCCTGAATCAATAGAATTGGGTCAGATTCCTAGAACGAGATTATTGTGGGCTCCGCTTTGAAAGTCAGCAAGCCGCCAGCGCAGATCTGTCCTGCAGCAGACATGGCTGTCTCTTTAGCTGCCCTTTACATCTCTCTACCGCTGGTACCTTATCTTTTCAGTGCATATAGTTCTGCTAACTTGAATCCTTCTTGTAGCTTCTTGCTCTTCAGAGTCTCCTGTGCAGTAATCCATGTGCTTTACTTGAGCGGGCTGCAAAACGACTGTAGAAAAATTGAATTTTGTGTTAATGTGGGCTACCCAAGTGACCAATATTTACTTTTTTTTTTTTCTCCTTCCAAACAGCACATCGCAATTCCAAGGCCTGATCGACCCACGGAAGTGCGGACTTTCACATTTTATCTTTCAAATATAGGCAAGGACAGCCCCCAAGGGAGTTTTGACTGTATCCAGCAGTATGTATCTAGGTGAGTGGTACAGCAAAAGAAAACCTAGCCTTTTTTCACCTTATCTTCTGTAAAATCTTTCCCCTAACAAACTTGAACAAAACTTAAGTGTTCGTTCTTTTTTTACAGTCTTTCTAATCTGTTTGCATGTGTACGTGTGTAACTTTGGGTGAGGAGGCTCTCACAGAATAATCATTTTACCTTTCTCAGCTTCTTTCTGTCCCCTACTATTGCTTAGATAACGCAGCCTCCGTTATTTCCCCAGTGGCAGAGCCGTGCCCGTTGGCAGTGTCGGGAGTATCTTTTCCATTGCGTTTCTTTTGCAGCAATGGCAATATCCATTTGGATTGCCTGGGAAGCATACAGGATAAAATCACCGTGTGTGCTACTGACGATTCCTACCAGAAGGCAAGGCAAAGCATGGCACAGGCCGAGGAGGAGACTCGCAGCCGGAGCGCTATAGTCATTAAACCTGGGGGGAGATACGTAGGTAAGGAGCAACTGGATTTTGGGGGGTGTCTTCCCTACCTTCTGAAGTGAAATGCTGGCATTGGTTTGTCTGTAACGAGTGTCTGGTGGCTCCTTATGGGTGTCTGATCTATTAGGGTGCTGCTCTCCTTGTGTTGTGGCTTCTTTGTGGCTTCCATCTTCACCCTGGAACATGTGTGGTGGTGTTTGCGTGGCCTTTGAGGGTTGCCTGCGTGCAGTCACGTCAGTCTGGCATTATTTCATTCTGTCAGGCGGTGATGCTGCGAGCACGCTGCGGGTCCCTCCGAAGTGGCTGTGCTCCTCACGAAGTCAGCTCAAACACTCCACCGCTGTTGTCACACGTCTGCTGTGTGCCTGCACCTGAGACCGGAACGTGCAGCCGGGAGGATGCAGATAGCAGAGCGCTGGTGTTAATAAACAAAGAGACGAAAGGGGTGATGCTAACTGCAGCCTTAAACAAACCACCTTGTTATGGCAATGGAAGGAGAATCTTAGGGGAGGAAACAAAACCGTGGCAAATATCAGTGGGCTCCGGAAGGAACCTGCAGAGACCCTGTCTTGGGCTCAGCTCCCTGCTTAACCTCATCTGCTCCCAAACTTAGGGCACAAATATTGACCAGAAAGCAGAGGTTTAGGCTTGGTTTGGCTTTGGTTTTTTTTTTTTTTTTTTTGCCCTTGTTTTTTTTATCC
>VYZM01008516.1:4904-26125 GCA_013398915.1 Dromas ardeola | reverse complement strand
TTTTTGAGCCACTGTTTTCTGCAGCCCATGTGATCTGCAGCCAGTCTCTTCTCAGAGGATGTCTGTGATGAGAATGGTGAGTTGCAAAATGTAGAACTGACCCTGACTCATTGTTTTATCAGCCAAGTGCTCAAAGCTGAGAAATAAGATAGTAATCAGGAAGGAAATGCATTGATTTCCTGTAGACTAGAAGATTATTTTGTTTAGCTTATATTTGAGAACATTACAGTAAGTGGATGAAGTTGTTAGGCTTGCGAGGGAGAAGATTCTCAAAGCAAATTGCTTCCCGGAAAGATAGAACAAACCTTTTGATTTAGAAATACTCTTGCTAAAACATTTACCGCTGTGAAATGGAGGCACCACCAAAAGCAGTGAGTGGAGTGCAGGCTGCACTCCACTAAGATGTAAGATGTCAGGGTTTAAGACGGGAGGAAAGCACCGATCCAAGAAGGAAGAGGCTGGGCAAGGACAGTGGGATACGCAGGGGTTTGGTGTGCCAGCACCAGGCTGGGCTGAGGCAGGGGCTGGCGCTCACATTTCCATGAGAACACGGAGCTCAGCACTTAAACGTCAGTGGGGTCATTCCAGGCAGCTCAGATGGGGAAGAATTTCTATGAAATGTTGAAATTGGAGATCAACAGAACAGTACACATGTGCACTAACACTAACGCGTATATATTTACACATATATGTAAATAGATAGCTGATATGTCTGTAAGGGGGATGCGTGTGCTTATATACACACTAAATACGTGTGTGTGTACATCTATATATAAGCACTTGTATAAATATTATAACAGACTTCATGTTCTGGCTTAACTTAGTTTTTTCTTTTTCTATCGTTGCGCATTTTGGCTCCAGCCTTAAGTGGAAATGTCCCAATGTGTTTTTGCTGTTCCTGACCTGGCAGCAGTTAAGGGAGTTCTAGAAAGCTGACGAATCTTCTCGTGTCCCATTTCTGGAAACGAAGTCCAGTTGACCTCTGAATTTTGGGATGTTTAACGTGTGAAATGTTGTTTTTCACCCTCTTGTCTTAACTCAGCCCTGCCAACGATGGGTCGTGCTTACTTGCATCAGCGTGGTGCGTAATAAAAAGCCAGGAAATGGGGACTCAGTTATGCAATCTACACTTCAGTAAAACAAACACTGCAGACAATCACCAGTATCTTCAGATGACTCAGTTGAAAACATTGCTTCCTAGCAGTGGAGAATTGCCATGCTGAAATAAACCCCCAGAATTCTTGCAGTAAATGCTGGATGTTGTTTGTCTCAGCGAAGGTCACTTTCTCGGTTGCATCTCCCTGTATTAGACCCCAGAACCTACAGATGTTCTTTTTTCGATTTGCTGGTTTCACCTTTGGTAGCAGGAACCTGCCGTGGCGCATGCTTCTGTATTCAAAACAGCAAAAGTCTTTGATTTGCGCTTTAGTAAGCGATGTGGGACTTGTGTGAGAGCTCTAGTTAAAGCTGTTTTCCAGCAGGAATGGGAAAAATGAATTCTTGTATAATGCTGTCAGACACCAAGAACCACATTTGCCGTGGCGTTGAGGAAGCTGCCTCTGGGGGCTTGAGATGAACTTTTGAGACAGCTTTTATGTTCTCACGTCTACGTAAATGTAATTGGAGGGCAAAGCAGTTGCTACTGCAATGTAGAAGGGGTTATTGGATGAGAATAGACGGCACGCTAATGAATAGGCTGATGGATCCGTGTTAGACCCCATTCATGTGGCTGTGTTTGGCGGGGGGAAGGGAGGTGGACCCAGCCCCATAAAGTTCCTATTGTTCTAAAAGCAGAAACATCTGCTGGAGTAGCGTTTTTGCTGAGATCAGCAGCAGGGAGCCGCTCGTTGACCAGTTCTGGTCTTTCCACTCCATATTTCGACTCTTCTACATAATAATGCAGAATTTTCTTCTCATAGGGAGGGGGAAAAATGGTTAGATTAACCGTGGGGATCCATGCACTTGGGATAAATGAAAAGCTGGCAAACAAAGAGAGCTTTATGTAAGCTTGTGGCCAATAATACTCAGGTTTCCAGAGCTTGGTGTTGCTGTTTACTTGTTACAAGCTTGTCATGAATCGTAAAACTCATGGGATACTCGTTCCGGCGGCGTATCGGAATGGATGGGGTGTGCTGCTTGTGTTTGTCCTTCGTTGTCATCTTCTGGCACTTCAGCTGGTGGAATGAGCTCCACATACACGTTGACAGACCCTTTGCAAGGTGACTGCTGCGGTTCACTATTCTCATCTCATTTTAGGCAAAAAGGTTCAGGTGCGTAAACCTGCACCAGGAGCTTCCGATGCTGTTCCCTCCAGGAAGCGCCCAACGCCAGTCAACCTTGCCAGTGCAATAAAGAGAGGCAATAGTGCGATTTCTCAGAGACCCTTCAAAGACAGGGTTGTGCACTTACTGGCACTAAAGCCTTATAAGAAACCTGAACTTATTCTCAGATTGCAGAAGGATGGACTTTCTCAGCAGGACAAGGATTTGCTGGACAACCTTCTGCAACAGGTTTGTACTCGGATGAAGGCAACGGTTTAGGTAAAGGGAAATGTCTTCTCCGAAGGGTAGTGCCTGCTGTATCAGTCTGAATGTAACCTGGGTATCGCAAAGCTGCAGCTGAATGTTTCTCTAAAAGCCATGTCCGACAGAAGGTCACAATTCACATCACTGTTTTGCTGGAGACAGCAGAAACCTCTGGTGTATACGCCTCGATTTAGGTGTATGCAACTAAGCTGCGTGACTTCGGTTCACTAGATCAGTCGCTTTAAGAGGAACGCTTTTGGTTGGCCATGGGGAGAATTATCTAACAGAGCACCAACAAGCTGTTTGAATTGTTTTCACCTGTAAATCTAAATATTTTCATTAATGTGGGCATAAAGGAACATGTTTTGTATTCATACATGTAACGCTTCCTAGAGGAAGGAAAAATAAGTCCCTCTCCACTAAGCTTTCCATCTCTGTTGCTCGGCCCCATGCCTTTCCTGCTTAGAAGTGCGACTTTGCAAGCGTGAAGATCATGCAGCCCCTTGCAAAGCGTATTATTTGTATGTCAAGTGTGAAAGCTGTCTCCGAGCTGAATCAGTTCTTAACACTTTGAGTCATGTTGAAGGTGCCATTTTGGGAATTGCAGTAAATACCTTTATTGCTTTCGCAGTGCAAAGCACATCATGGTTATTTATTTAAGCGCTGCAGCTGCCCTCTTCTGTGTTGGATTATTTTTTTTTACTCCTTTCCGTAGCTGAAAAGAATTGAGGCAGTGAGGAGTTAATTTGTCCAAGGGCACAGGGCAGGTCATACTGAAAATGGAGTTATTGCTGGCACAACTTGCTCCTTCCTTAGATTTTAATCCTGTAGCCCTTAATTTTCCAGCAGTGCTAGAATTCTTTTGAGCACCCTTTTGAAGGCTATAAATAGCTTTAATACTAGAAATGCCGTTTCTAATAATCACCTTTTATTGATGCTCTCGCAAACCCCTGGCAGGCAAGTGGTAGTGTCGGCAGCGTCGGCCTGATTGGGCCAAATGCTGATTTGGCTGTAAATATATTGCTCGTAAGGTTAATCTCCTTTCAGCACTGCCAGGGCTCCCGTCCACAAGGAGACACAGATAAGCTAAAAATTACAGGCTGCGTTAAAGCTACATGTCTAAATACGTCTAGGTGTGGGTCTCATTGTACTCCTGCATCTCTCACAGGACTCTGTGTTCCTGCTGGCCTTTTTGCCTCATTTTGCAAGGTTTCTATTTTTGGGAGAGCCGGGGTGGAGCTTGCGGAGTCCCACACCAGCAAAACACGGAGGGAGCAGCTCTCCGCCTCCGCACAGAGAAAATCTGAGTAGTTCTGCCTGGGCTCCAAGCCTTGCCGAGCGGCGTGTCTCCCGCCATAGAAAGAGGCAGTAACCAGAGAGATTCTCGGAGGTTTTTTGGTTTGTTGTTTTTTTTTTTTTTTTTTTTTTTTTTTTTTTTTTTTTTTTTTTTTTTTTTTTTTTTTTTTTTTTTTTTTTTTTTTTTTTTGTTTTTGGTTTTGGTTTTTTTTTTTTTTTTTTTTTTTAAAAAAAAGAACCTAGCTTTGCATTTCTCTCTTGGGCATGTTTACTGGGATATCTAAATGTAAAACACAGCTCAAATTTTTCTTGTATTTTGGCTCAGGACTTTGGAAAGCTGACAGAACTGAAAGGAAAAACAAAGCATTCGTCATGTAAACTGATAACTCTGCTTTTTATTTTTTTGCTTATCAGGAGAGCTTATCTGGGTTAGTTCTGCAGCTCTTTTGCTTTTAAATTCATAGATTTTTAATACTAGGTCAGAAGAATTTACAGCATCTTCAGTTAGGCTTTCTGCTCCTTCACTTGCTGTCCTGAGGCTCTTCTGCCGTGTGGGTAATAGAGATTCGTAAGTGCAAGTGTCTCCTGAACGGAGCGAGCAATGCAGAACTCTAATCCTTAAACAGATGGACAAAATCTCCGCTGCCTGAATAAAAGCATCTTCCAGTTTGAAGTGTAATGCACTCGTCAAACGGAGTGGCCAAAGCAGTGAATTTGAGACACAGCTCCTGGCTTTGCCCATTGATCTGCCCGGCTGTGGGCGCAGCATTTGGCATCTCTGCTTCCATATCCCTTTTGTAAAGACAAATTTAAGGCTTTGTTTTCTTTCTAAACTTGCAGTGCTCTACACTGCCCTAAGAAGGGCTCACCAAGACAGTACAGTACCTGTGAAAACTTAACTGGGGGCTCTTTGGTTCGTGCTAACATTGTGTTTTTTGGATCTGCAACCAGCCGCAAGAAGTTAAACTTTCAGTCAGGCTGTGGAAAGACTGATTAAAGTGGGAAAACTTTCAACAAGTTGTTTCCATTCTAATACAATTCTGCCGCTTCCAGCAGTGTTTCCTATCTGTGTAGGCACCAGGTAGAGTTTTGTGGGGAAACTACACAGGATAGCGTCGGATAAAATGCCACAAAGCTGCTCGCCCAAGTGTCCCGAGCTGAGCACAGCGCACGATTTAGGTGCAATGCTTTATTGTAAACCCCTGGGCTATAAGCTGGTGGTCACAGGTTTTGTTCTTGCCCTGAAGTATACCTCGGAAAAGTTCTCCTCTGTGAAATCCAGCAGATGATCCCGATGCGCAGAAGTGCGCGCTATAATCTGCCAGCTCCGTAATGCGGTGTATCTGCAAGGCGTTCCCTTCACTGCTCCTTGGGAAAGTAGCTTCCTGTCCCCTCTTTTACTGGCTTATTCATGAGAAATTATCTTCTGGCAATAGTTAACTAAGCTATCGCCACAGGAGTCCCTCTATCAGCTAATAAACTGCACCGTTTCAGCTGTCGGACAGGTATGATAAGGGAACTGCCCGTTCCAATGAGGAGTCGTTTCCAGCTATTTCCATAAACTGATGTTGTACCACTCCAGACTATCCAAGCTGAGTAATCTCTTTAGATACGACTTCTTTCCCAGTAAATTTGATATACTTTGGAAACTCATAATAAACTGATGCAATGACAAGGCAAAAGGAAAGGCACACTGTGATTAAATAGTCTAAATAATTAGGAAATGAAATATAAAGTCTCTACTTGTTCTCTGACACTACCAACTGCTGCTAAGTCTGCTGAGAGTTTTGCTGGTATCTTAGATCTCTTTTGTTAGAAGGAGTGAGAAAATTAAACCCTAACAGTTGTGTGTGTGTTTGTTTTTTTGCAAAATACTTTTATTTCAGGTGGCAAATTTGAGTGCCAAGGACAGCACTTTCACGCTGAAAGATTGTGTGTACAAAGAAGTGCAGAAGGACTGGCCTGGCTACTCTGAAGGAGATCAGCAGTTGCTGAAGAGGATACTTGTTCGGTAATTATCCCATCTTCTCTCTAATATCAGCCGGAGCTTGAAAATACTGGGCCAGGTCAGTTGCTGTAAATCGGGGTAACAGAAGTCAGTAGAACGGTGGTAAGTTGAGCGTTTGACTTATTTTAACATAAAGTAAATCTGTTTCTCATCCAGGCAGCTGTAGAAGGTACTAAACTTGAACACCAAAGTGGACGCACTCTTCAGATGGTCCTGGGCTGCCTTTAAATCATTATACTAAAAGCCAGGGAAAAACCTGCATGGGAAGCAAAAGCCGTTACAGTTAAAAAGTTAACGGTGGTTTAAAATCCTGGGAGATGAATGGATTAAGGCAAATGTGTCCAGCTCAACTCTCCATTGAAACTCTCCTTTCCTTTTTCCATATCTCCTCGTACACGGCTTCCTGTGCAGACTGCCGTGTTTGTTCACGGCAGGGAGAGAATTACCACGTCCCCAGGCTGTCCTGCAGAGCCACTTCTGTGCCCTGTCCCTCTGGATGTCCCCGTTCCTCTTGAGCCGTTTGCTTTGCAGACTTTGCTGCTTCATTTCTGCAGTGTTACCTGGATGTTTGTTTACTGGGTTCTTCTCGTCTTGCAAAGTCTGTTAGTATCACAGTCGCCCTGCAGGATTGGAGGAAAGGATGCATGAAAAAGCACGAGGCAGTTCTGTCGAGAGAAGTCCCCTAAAACACGCATGGTGCTGCCTGTACAGCGTAATCCTCGCTGTCCAAGGGATACCTGTCCTCATGTTCCTTCCTGAAAATAGCCCTTAGCGGAGTTCGTTGAGATGATAGCCTTGTCTCATCAGTTCCTAAAGATTTTTTTCCTCTACAGATATTTTTTCCTCCCGAGCTCGGGAGCTCTTGGCTGGCAGGCGGCAGGGAAAGAGGCCATATCTCCCAGGTTTCTAGGGGAAAATCCTGCTCTGAGCGTTTATATTTCCCTTTCTGGGTTTTCAGTGGGTCTGTACTGACTTGGTACGGACTTTGTAATGCAGATAGAGATTTTCCTTGACTTGTGTTTGAAATTTTATTTCATGGCACTTTTGGTTGAGATTAAGTAGACCGTGCTCTGTTTGAACAGTTTCCATGATTTGAAAGCACAGTTGGCTTGGAGATGAGACTTTGTTAAACCAACAGAAACTTGCACATAAAGTGCTTTGGCATGCTAAAGAGAAATCAAACTGGTTTAAATGGCCTTGATGTTGAATGATAATTAAATGGAAAAATACAACTGCCATGCAATCTTTATGGCTTTCAAAAAAGTTAATTTCTCCCTGCAGAAAGCGATGTTTACTGCTTTTTCTAGAATTGTGGCATTCAGTTATGCAAAGGTCTAAAAATAGAGCTTGGAAAGGATGTAGTCAACTGTACAAACAAAGACCCGCTCAGCCAATGCAGGTAACGAGGCTACAAAATGGAAAAAACATGTAGGGGTGAAGACAGTAGAAAAACATTCAGAAAAAGGGCACAGGCACCAGAGGTCGGACTCTAGGTAGCTGCTGCGGTGGTCGCGTGGTTGCCTAGATCCAGCCAATTGTTCAGTGTCCTCCCGGTTTTCAGGTCTGCAATCGGCTGCAATAATTAGCACATCTGCAAATATTAAAACTGTATCTAACGATGCCTAGTCTAGTGTTAGACTAGCCCCTTTTTCCTCCTCTTGTTTGTGTTTGCCATCCTCCTTTCACCATTGTAGTGAAATGTTTTTCTGCTGTTACAAGAGCTGCTGAATTGAAAGTCGTCGTCTTTCATTCACTCATTTTAAATCCCTAATTAACACGTTAGGAGATGTGACAAGGTTGCTCAGTCTAGTCAAACAGCATCCAAAAAGCCACTTTCACCGCCGGCGTTTATGGAATATCGCAGCTCCCGTTCCTGTTTTCACAGTCTCCGAGCACTTTTCTTGGGTTGATTGGTGGCTGTTGAGATTGTTCTAAATAAAATTAAACAAAGCAGCAGCTGAAGCCAGAACGGCAGTGAAGCTGCAGGCGTCTGAATGTTGCTGCGATAAGGCCGAGGGTTCGAGCTCAGGTTAAAAGAGAATTTTGTAAAAGTCACGGGCGCTCTCTCTGAAATAATCTTCCCAACGTTTGAAAAATGTGTGTGCGCTTCAAAGCTGATGGTGGTCTCCTGTGGAAGAATTTAGAGGTTGGTTATTCAGGCCGTGCAGCTGGTGACAAAGTGACTGCAGAGCTAGTTTATTAAAACCTTTAACCTTGAATTTTTTTTTTTTTCCCAGCTTGACAGCTGCAGCTTGATGCAACAGTGGTTTTTCCTGGGTGATTAATACAGGGGCAATCCGGCTGGCGGCAGGAGAGTAGGGCAAAGCTGGGAAACTCTACTCAGATGGAGAAAGCCCCGTGGGCTCTGGGGAGCGGAGATCCCCAGCATCAATGAGAATTAACGCCCTGACGTGATTAGAATGACTCGCATTGTACTACTTTTGCGACAAGAGGTTGCTGTTGTTTGTCGAATACCACAAATACAGACCAGAGTAGCGCTATTTTGCGTGATGCAACTTAAAGGTGTTATTGTGAAGCTCTAAATGTACATCCTGCTGGACCGATAGTACCGTAACAGTGCCTGCTATAATCCTGCTTTTCATGCATCCAGAGGGACTTGCTTCTGAAAGAGGACTGCTGTTCCCGTAAAATGCTGTTTTAACGGTGCTAATGAGGGGGAGAACTTACTCTCCAGTATCTGAGCTTGAGTTTTGACCCCTTTTCAGAGCGTGCTCGCTTTTTGAGTTTTCTTGTGAAGACAATTTTAACTGGATGAGACAAACTCAGCGGAATTTAGTTTAAATACTGTCTTGCTTATTGAGCTGCACTTCCATCCGTAGCAAGAATAGATATCTCCTGTGTGCTTTAAAAGCTCAATGCCAGTTTTTACTAATCTGTATATGGATCGTTTTTCTAAGATCGCAGTTCATTTGTTGTAGTATTTATGTCACCGGTTCCAGAGAAAAGAGGTAAAACTGTCAGGAAATAAGCTTCATCCTCAGTAGGGAATCCTCTTGTGTGTCTGACAGCTCTGCCTGCATCCTCCCTCCCTGCCACGGCAGCGGCAGGCCAGGGCGTTACCTCCGTTCACAGAGAATTACAAAAATCACGGGAAGGCAAGAAAGAGATACGCAATTACCATATGTTGTTGATTGGTATTACCCTGCAGTAGTTTCTTCTTCCTAGATTTTGTCCAAGATTGAAACTGCAAGTGCCTGAACAAGCTACTTTCGTGGCATCTTCAAGCAGTCAGAATTTGAGCCCGCAAAAAGGCTCGTTGCTCTGCAGGCAGGTTTGAAATGCCATCTGTTGGCTTCTCAAGCATGGGATTTTAACAGCCCTAAATGCTCTTTTTCAGGAAACTCTGTCAGCCACAGAACAGCAGTGGTTTTCAAGGAGAAGCGCCTTCCCTGAGTCCACCGAAAGACAACGTGAACTCCAGCTCTCCTCCTCAGGTAGGTACTGCCTCTCCAGGGGTGCTCAGAACCAGCCGCTGCCTCCCTCTGCTCTCGATGGAGTTGGGTGCTGGACGTAGGTCCCGGCTGAGCTGCTCAGCCTGTCCGCACCCTGTAATCACCTGGTGCTGGAGGCTGCTAGGTCAGTAGGTTGTTGGGTTGGGGTTTTTTCCATTTTATTAAGTTAGAGTCTAATTCTGGGCTTCCTCAGCATCCGTTTCTCCTCTGGATGTGGTTCGGTGACAGCCGATGGGGAGGATCTCTGAGAGTGTGTCTTAGGTTTAGTTTGAAGGGCCACATTTTTTCTCGCAGTGCCTACATCCCTCGTGGAGTTCCTGGGAGAATGAGCTTGTGTTTTACTCATTACTAATAATTGACTGGAACGAAGCAGTAATAAGTAGCTCCCAAACACAGTTGAGTTATTAAAAACCTTGACCTTTTGCAACCTAATTGCCGTGACAGATCAGGGACAGGTTGGTCTGCTCTTTGACTTGTTGAGATGCCAGCGCATGGAGCTGTGAAAGGTACATTTTGACTGGGTTTTTTTTTTTTTCCATGATAATAAACTGCGAAGGAGCTGCATTTGCTTGTGTGTTAAGCGGGGCCTGTCCCCACTCTTCCCAGTATCTCTTAGCGCAGGCACTTCTTGCACGCGTTGTGAAATCCCAGCTTCCCTTCTCAGCTGTGGGTCAGCCCAGACAAGTTGAGTATTTATTCTCCTCCTGCCAATGGAATGTGTAATGCCTACTTGTCTGGACAGACGCACTGAGGATTAGTGGCAAAGAATATTAGCAGGTAAAGAAATTATGTGCTTTCTGGCAGTGAGAGGGAGGCAATGCTTTATTGAGAACAAGAACTGTGCAACTTGTTTGCCAGGTAGCTAAATTCCAAATCCTCTCCTGCTCTGCTGTGGGCACGTTCCTGGTGAATAAAGAATGATGCCCTTCGTTGGAGTTTGCTTGGAAAGACACGATGCCGTTAAGAGGCTGGTCTTGTGTTTTTCTTAACCTGATTCTGAAGAAACGTTGGTTGAAAAATCATCTTGCTTCTGGCTGTGCATATTCTGAAAGACACAAAGGTCTGTAGGGAGTGTTTCTGGTGTCTTGAGATGACCCAGTCGAAACTTTGGGTGGTTGGTTGGTTTGGATCTAGAAAACGCTAGTGAAATAGGGGCAACCAAACATGGAATATAAATGTTGCCAGCAGTGCGTCTAACATGGCTGGTGTCAGACAGCAAACCACAGGCGGCTTTTTCTTGTAAGCAGTCATTTTTTTTATATTCTATAGCTGTAGTTTCTATTTAGAGAAAGGGTGCCTGCTAATGGTTGCAGCCCCAGCAGAGGGCTGGGATTTGGTAGTCTGGAATGCAAAATATTTTGGGAAAGTTCAGTTGTGGAATGAAGGCGAAGGAAAAGCTCGGCCTGGTAATTCCAAGGAAGCGTGGCAGAGCAGGTACCGGTGTGTGTGGAGCACCTCAAACCAAAGAGGTAGCGTCGGTGAAGCTGGTGTGTGGTGGCTTTAGAGAAAGGAGAGTAAAAGATGGCAGTTTTTAAATCTGTCGCCTGTTCTGAGACCTGTAGTTAGAGTGGCCCCTGCTCTGGGGAGATGGACACTGCCGGTGTTGTGTCCGGAAGGCACTCGGGGATGTTGCAAAGCCGGTTGGACGTGCTGGCCTTCCCCCTTGAGCTCTGTGGCAGCGGGAGCAGCTCCTCTTCCTAATTACCTTGGCAGGTGGAAAGGATTCCTGCCACCGAGCGGTGTCCTTGAGACCCCTGGCATGAGCAGAGAGAAATAACAACTGGGGGGAAAGGAGCGAATTGGTGGCTCCGTGACAAAGCAGCTGCGTTTCTGCAAGGGAACAAAATTTCCGTTTGCAAACACATCGCAGTCCTGCCTGAGACATAAAGAAAACAATAAAATATCCAAAAGAAATAACCAGAACTATCGCTTGTTTTCCTCTGGGCACTAAATAATCTTTCCTCCCGAGTTCCTGCGGCCCAGGCAGGCGCACGCCGCTGCGCTGATGGCTCTCCGAGGTAATTTTGGGCTGGACTGAGCCCGACAGCCGTAGTTCTGGCTCTGCGTTGAGCTCCTGCTTCTGCTGCCTGACGGATGGGTTCTTCCAGGCTGCAGCATCCCCAGGCTAAGCCCCAGCCCGGGGACAGCTGTGTACTGGGAGGTATGGGCACACAGAGCTTCTCCGAGCCCTGCCTGACCCTGTCCAGGTAGGGCTGATGGGGACGCCTGGGAGCCATCACTCCTTATTTAAAAAAAGGGATACTCGGGTTACGTTGGCCCATGTGACGTGGCTTTTAAATCTGCTGCAAATGTTCTCTTTTGCCTTAAATTCTGAGAACGTAACAGTTGAGACTTTGTCACCTCTTCCGGGAAATGCCTCTTTCTTGAGAAGAGGAAGGAGCGGTACTGCGAGGGTAAAGCTGCTGACCTCAGCGTTGGTAAAATCAGCTGGGAATAAAATGCAGAACTTGTGAATCCCTCCCTGCTCCAGAGATGTGAGCATGTCTTTCCTTCGCAGGGACTTTGAGGTGCTCTAAGCGTCATGCCGCCGCCAGAAGAGGCGTCAGATGTTTTTAATGGTGGTTTCCGCTCTCTGCGGTGTGACTGGGACAGGGGGAAGGACAGGGTTTTATTTCTAGAGGGCTAGATTTGAACTAAGATGCATCGAGGGCAGGCTGGGTTGCATGGCCGTGGTGTGAATGGTGCAGGAGATCAATAACTGCTGATGTGATGGTGGGTTTCTCCAAGCTCTCCCAGTGAGCCGTGGGCTCCAGAGCTGTCGGGATTGTCAGGATGGGGCTTGGGATGGATCAGCTTCTGTAGGACCTGGTGGTCTTGGAGCCGGTGCCCAGGACCAGTCTCTGAGCTGGGACGCTTGCTGGCAGCTCTCATTGACAGCAGAGCTCTTCTTCGGGGGATATTCCCTTGTTTTCTGGTGTTGCACCACCACCTAGTGGTAACGGCAGCCAAAATTCTGGCCTCAAAGACTTCAAGATTTTTTTTTTTTTTTCCTTTTTCCTCCCTAGAAACGATCCCAACCCCTGGAGTTTATCGATCCCCTGGCCAACAAAAAGCCCAGGATCTCGCATTTGGCTCACAGAACTCAGCCCACTTTCAACGGGAAACTGAATTCCTCCAACGGGAAGGACGCCCCGACCCCAGCCCCTGCCCTGCCGCCGGCTCTCCCGGAGTCGGTGAGCTCCAGCTCCAGCCTCCCGGTGCTGGAGCTGCCCAGGCCTCACGATCCCCTTTCGGATGTCAGCAACGACCTGACTCACAACGGCAGAGACTGTGAGAACCCGGAGCCGGCTGACAGACTGACTCATCCTTTGCCGACAGACTGTCCCCAGACGAGCAAGCACAATTGCAGCTCGTATGTAAAAACCAAGAAAAAATCCAAAAAGCACAAAGACAAGGAAAAGGAGAGAAAGGAGAAGAAAAATGAAGAGAAATGCAAAGAGGAGAAGCAGGACTGTGAAGTAGTAAAAAATGCTGACTTAGTTAGTGTTCCCCAGGAACAGGTCACAGGTATGTACGCTCCGAGACCTCCTCCTTACGCCTTGTGCTAAGATAATGTTGGTTTCGGCTGTGTGTGATTTCTGCTCTAAATCCACTTGAGGAAAGTGGTGGCGTGTCCTCTTGCAGAGACAGTGCGGTTAACGAAATAATATCGCTGTCCCTACCTGCAAGTCAACAAATGTGCTTCCTCTCAAAAGAGGATATCAGGTTTTTCCTGTTTGACCTTTCATGCTGCTTGGAACTGCCTCAGAGCGTGTCATGTTTCTCCCTGTTAAATTAAAAGTCGTATTAATATATGGGGGTGAAAGGCAGACATCAAGATGTGTTGGGAACAGCAGTGCTGCTTGATTACTTAAGGCTCTTCTGCTCGTGTTTGGGATTGTGATGACTGTTGTATTGATTTTTAACTCGGTAATGAAAAGTTAGTCACAAAAGCTTTTAATATTGGACGCAAAAGAAATGGCAGATAAGTCTTGTGATAAATGTTGTTAGAGCAGTGTACAACCAGCTCTTTCAGGCTGAAAGAGCTTCCTTGTTGTATCCCTCTGTTACTCTGATTTTCTTTTTTCGGGGTTAACACAACAGTGAATCTGTTACCCGTGGAGATGCGATGAAAATGTTTCCCGTCAAACCGGTGTGTTTCTGAGTCAGTTCTACGTACTCTGAGGAGTTAGGGCAGAGAATACATGTGGATTAATCCCATCTGTCCCCTTGCCAGGCCTGCAGCTTTCCTGCTTTCTGCTGTCTCGTTAGACTTTCTTACAACTCCTGGGTGCTGGGACTCCCCTGCAGCCTCTGGGGATGCTGCAGCCCTGAGCTGCTGGTGCGTTTCTCTTTGCATCCACCTTGTGTTCCTTTGCCCCGTTACTATGTTCTGACACTTAAGTTCTTCTTCAAGCTGGGTGCATGAAAATCAGCCAGTTTTGGCTCAAAAGGGACAGTAACTCGAAAAACTGGTTTGTTGAATTCCTGGAAAGGGATTTGTTGAATTCCTGAGAATTCACGGGGCATCGAGGTTAATACAAGTTCTCACCTTCCCCACAGTCTTTGTAACACCTATGAAATGCATTTTGATTGCTCAGCAGTGATTTTTGAGGGCAGTCCATAGTCCTGCTCATTGTGTGGCACTGCAGAACCACACTCTTCAGATACTACTTCTACTTTGATCTCAACTTTTGTAGTTTTTTCTGTGACTGTTGTTTTTCTTCCCCATCTGTCTTGAATGGCAGCGGATAGATGTAGACACGTTCTCTCTCTAGATGTAAGTTTTTGTCAGTGGTTCTTATAAATACCAAAATATCCTGAATTCTTTCTTCGTGAAGTTGCTGACCTTTTATCACCTTTTCTGCTCTGCTTTCAAAACAGTTTAATGACTGGCTTTTTGTTAATTAGTAGGAGTCGGGTTTTGTTCCTGCTGCACCGCTGATGTATGCGAGGTAACGAATCCGAGCTGGACGTGGGAATAATCATAAACAGGATGTGGTCAGTGGCTGCTTGGATTCCGTACAGCCAGTTCGCATCTGAATTCGGAATCTTTTTCCTTCTGTGCCTTGCTTCATGCGGACAGCGTGGGCCTGATCCTGCCCCTCTAGCCTGCAGCCGACGGCCAGCAGCCCTCCCAAAGTCCCCCTCGGCCGGGGACTGCGGGGGAGCAGAGTTTCTCCTGGGAGATTTGTTCCAGAGGGACCTTTGGGGTCCTTTCAGCAGTCAGTAGGTGGCACTCATAGGCAAAATAAACTTTATTTTCTTCCCTTTCTCCTCCACGATCTTCCTTACCCATGCTCGGCATCCTTAGCGCTGGTGGCCAGGTAAGGACGAAAGCAGAATTGGCTGCAGACATCTGCAGCAGGAATTGGGGCTGAGGTCTTCATAACAACATGCCACTTTCTGCCGTTCTTCCCTTCTGCTCAGGAAAACCTCTCTGTGGAGATTCAGAGAAAAACCGACTTTTAAAAAGATAGAATTAGGTTCCTGTTTTTACATGCCTGTGTTTCTTACTTGGGCATCTCGTGCTGCCTGCGGTTTGTCTGGGGTAAGGATTGTAAAGTCGCAGCGTAGGGATGGGTGAGGCGTGGGGCTCACATGTACCTGTCCTGGGCAAGCTGCGCAATCAGGGTGCTGCTTGCTCCAGGTAACACACTTGGAAGGAAGAGGAAAGAAGAAAAACAATTCTGCAAAGTGGTTGATTTCAATCCTTTGCAGCCTTCTCCACTTGCCTCTTCTTTTGCTGTCTCCTCATGGGTGCAGTTGACTTTCTGATGTAGGGCTTTCAGTATAATACACAGTTTATGAGGAATATCCCATTTTCAAACCTGTATCCTACTGCTTTCTCCAGCCAAACTAGTAATGCGGTGTTTGGTTGAGGATGAGGGTGGGGTCTGGCTCAGGCTCACGTTCAGAATCCCTTTCCTCATGAGGTCTTGGGTCCCTTTGCTTAAACCTCCTAAACATTCTTAGCTGAGCCTTGCTCCACGCGTGTTCCTTCAGCTTCCTAGAGCAGAGAGCACTGATTTGTCTGCGGGGCAGCAGGGCTATGTGAGGGAAAAGCTGAATGCCTTATAAACCTCTCTGCTGTAGCCTGTGGGAGTCTGGAGTATTAATAGTAGGAATCTGAACCTGGAGTATTAGTAGTAGGAATCCCTGTCCTGTAGGACGGGGAGAAGAGACTGCACACCTCGCTCAGCCCTCTGCTCTGCTCATCTGGGCCCATGAATTTGTTCTGTGCTTCAGCAGCGGTGATAGCAGTGTTATCCTCCCTGCGGGCAGTGTTCATAAACCAGTTAAATTAAGGTTTTTGGCTACTCAGTGGGTTGGCTAACATTGATACGGTTTTGCTGACAGACAAATATTAGAGAAGCCTTGAAGTTTCGACCACCTTATTATAGACTGGTTATTGTGGATCTTCTGTCTCTCTCAGTTCAAAGCAAAACAGAAATCCTTCAGAATTTGACAAACTGTGTATTGCAGATGTTTATGACGTTTAATTGCATAGAGCTTTAAGGTTTAAGAATGTCTGTAAACAAGTTTTTATTTTTTCAGGTTTAAATGGAACATGCAATAATTCTAGTGTACCAACATCAACTTCAGAAATGCCAGATTATTTATTGTAAGTATATTTATCAGTTGCTTCATCGCTTTGGGATCGTGTTTCAAGCTAAAAACCACAGTGCACTGGGGATTTTTGTTGGACTTTTATTGTTACTTGATAGAACTTTGTAAGGTGGATTTAAAAAAGAGGAGTGAATCCCACTTTGCGGATAGTTCCCGAGACTGAACTTGGTATCAGATCTGTTCTTTACCTCCTCGTGCAGCTCAAGGTTATTGTCTTATAAACCAATTGTTAAATTACTTCAAGAAACATTGTGTACCTGGAAGGGGTTTGAAAGGATTAAACTTCTCCACATTGCAGTTGGAAACTTTGAGAGGAAATGATCTGCTTTAATGTTATGGAAGACAGGGCAAGAAAGGATTTTGAGAGGTTAGCTAATTCTTCCCCTGTTCGGAGCCAAGATCATCTACATAAACCAGTGAAACATTCTTCATGGGGAGGTTATAACCCGTGGGTTAGGATGTGAGTTGTTTCACCTCTTGACTTTTTAATCAGATCCCCTTGAGGTTAATTAAACAATATACTTGTCTGCTGAAGCACAAAAGTCCCCGTGCATAAAGCCAAAAATCTGCATAAAGCCAAACCTGTTGTAAACAAAGCTGGGTGATAGAGGAGCCGCGTGGCTGGGGGTGATGTGATGTTCCCGGGGCACGTCCCAGCCTGGGGTTTTTAATGCCATCAGATTTGGTGTGGCTGTGCTGTGGGGGAAGAGATGGAGGAGGAGGAGGAGGAGGAAGCATCCGCTCTTGGCTCTGCCGGAGCAGTCTCTGGAGTTGACTGGAGGATACATAGGGCTCTTGTATGGTTACAAAACCGTGGTTTGGTGGGCAGTGTGAACCATACGAACCGCTTTGAGTTGGCATTTCTAACATTCAGGAGAATGCAGATGGCTGGGGTGGTTTTTTCCTTACAATGGATGTGCTGATCCCTCCTATAGAGGGACATTACAGCTCCTCAGTCCATCTCCAAAGAAATCCTGCAAGGTTTATGAACTCCTGTAAGGTTTGTTGTCTCACCTTTTGGCATGACCGAGACCAGGCTGGATGGGGCTTTGAGCAGCCTGCTCTGGTGGGAGGTGTCCCTGCCCAGGGCAGGGGGTGGCACTGGATGATCTTTAATGTCCCTTCCAACCCAAACCATTCTGTGACTCTATGATCTGACTGGTTTGATCAACGGCTCCTTAAATTATAAGAGCCATCACTGCTGTTTTGATCATGGGTGCATGTTTCATACCAGTGATAACAACTTCCTTACCTCAGAGTAGCATGTCCTGTGCAAATGCTTATTTATACCAACCCCTTGCAAGGAATCAGTTCTTGAAGGCTAGCGTGCATTTAGGTTAACAGAGCGGAAGTTTTCCCTTAATTTGATACTGACATTAGCTTACACGTGTTCATGCACGGAGCCGGCACTGCTGCAGACAGACTAAGGTGACAAATTGGAGTCATCACCTGCAAAGAGATGAGTTTTACCGTCAGAGAGGACTTTCTGGGATTTCTGCAAAATGTCCGGTTTAATGGCTTTTTGTTGAGCTGAAAAACTTTCAAAGGGCCTCAAAGGTGCATCTGTTAAGGATGAGCTCTTGTGTTCCGTTCACGTTGGGAGTCTTCAGAAGGCAGTGGAGAGATACTCAGTCTATTCAACGTGGTTTCTTGTCGTGCGCTTGCCACATAGTCATACTGTGAGCATTTTGCAACGATAGCTGAATGCTTTTTGTGTTCCTTTAAAGACTCTTAACACTGGAAGCATCGTATTCCTGCTGTTCCAAGGTCTGGCACAGATGCAGAACTCCATGTTCTGCGGGACAGCAGGAGTTAGAAAAGCTGTAGCAGTGCTATCTGAACGTCCTCCCACACCCTCAGCTGCTCTCAGGCTTCGCTGTACCTGCGTGTTCCGCACTATCTGGCACAGATAGGAAATTTTGGCAGCAAACACTCTCTTGTTTTACGCAGAACTCAAGGCAATAATCCTGACCAGTTACCTCTGTGCTACTATAATGCAAATCGTAAGAGGCTGTATTTGTTTTCACATTCAGTCACCTGGTAGGTTTGTTGTCCTGTGTTTGGCATTGCAGTATTCCCGCTCTCTGGAGAGAAGACTTACTAAACTGATTAACTAAATCGTTCTCCCTCCAGAAAATACGCAGCCATTTCCTCTTCGGAGCAGCGTCAGAGTTACAAAAACGACTTCAATGCAGAATACAACGAGTACAGAGACTTGCACGCCCGGATAGAGAGGATAACTCGACGGTTTACGCAGTTAGACGCCAAGCTGAAGCAACTTTTGCAGGGCTCTGAAGAATATAAGGTAGAAACAGCAATATATCTTTTAAATAGCGAGTTCTGCCAGTAGCAACGCTACTACTCGGTGTTTTAGTTGCTCTGTACGCGGGGCTGGTGGGGATGGGTCTAAAACCTACTGCCCAGAGCCCAGCACTGATGGATGCAGAACGTGCACCCGGCTGACAGCTTTGTGGACTGTTCTTAAAACAGCTCTGTGTTCTTTCGTTTTCAAGCTGGAGCACACATCATGGTACTTGTTGACAAGGAAAGGCCTCAGTGAGACAATTGGCGTCTTTAGCCAAAAGCTGCTGGAAGCTATTAGTGTATCCCAGCCAGAAAACTCATATTCGCACATATGGCAGCGTATCGGGGCTGGAAGGGAGTTAGGACGGGGTCATCTGTTTCTCTGGAATCTTTGATCTTAATAATGTAGCATTATTCGACTTGTCAGACTGATTTTAAAAGAACTTTAACTATTCATTATCTTGAGAAAGTAAGTCTCACTGAGTATAATAAACAGATTTTTACAGAGCACCTATTGTACTCGGCACTGTTTCCTCAAACAGCCTTCCCCTCTCTTTGAGAAATTCAGTGATTCCTCACTGAACTATTTTTATATCGCGGGGAAAAAATTAGTCTGAGCTGTGTGGAGGGAATGTCAATGATCCTGTCAGCCCAGGTGCCTGTTGCAGGTAGTTCTCATGGCTGGGGAACAGGGCCTGATCCTTCCAGTGCTTCTGGTGCCAGCACCAGTATAGGAATGGGGTCAGCGAGGCTGGTTGTAGCTGTCAGATCTCATGGGGGGAAGTCATGGAGGGAGAAGATTTTAGTCGGTTTTTGGAGGAAATACGTACATTGAGCCATCATTAAATGCTTGCCTGCTGCAGGACTGTTGGCTCATTTGAAAATAATAATAATAATCTTTTCCTTTTTAGACCATCCATGATCAAATTTTACAGGAATATCGGAAAATAAAAAAGGTAAGTAAAAATCATGAGCCTCAAAAAAAGGCTTTTGGGTGGTGCCCTCAGTGTGACTGAAAGAGATGGGCCCTTGCCAAGTGAAAAGCCCAGCCTCTGGGGCTGCACGGCAGATCCTTGTTCAGCTCAAGCTCGTCCCAAAAATGATCCCTTCCTGATTCCGGAAGGTTTTGCGGGGAGTTGAGGCTGCTCCTCGGATCCTGGGGAGCGTTCAGCTGCTTTAGTGGCACGCAAGAATGAAGTGTGTTAAATTAGCACCTTTATCCCAGCAAGGGAAGAACAGTTTGTGTGTCAGATGCAGGGGCCGAGTGATAATGGGATCCTCCGGATCTGGGGATCTTCTGGGATGTCGGGGGGGATTCGGGCACCATCTCTAGTGGGAGTCACTTGGCTGCGTGGTCTCCCGCGGGGCTCAGCGGGGCTTTTTGCTGCGCGGGGCACACAGAATGCTTTACATCTCTGTATGTATACGCAAAACAACAGTTGTTGACTGGGGGGATTTATGATTTAGCTGGGTGAGGCAGGTTGGGGCATCCATACGCTACGGGTGGGTTTGTTTTTTAAATCTACAAATATGTCCCTGAGCCCTCTTGTCCCTGAGGGATTTAGGAGCTTTTTGAAGAGATTCTCTGTGTGTTGCAAGCTCGTCTTTGTTTGGCGGCTCCCAGGCTTGCACAATGCGGTGCTAAGGAGGGGGCAAGGGGCAGGTGATGCTTGCTGGGAGCTTGGGCCTGCGTCCCAGCTGCTCCGCATCGCTCACAGTGCGCCCCTTCCCCCGTGCCGAGGCTCCTGCAGCTGGGTGTCGATGAAAAGGGATTTTATTTTTTGCCTTGTTTGACCAGAATAGGTCTCTCTTAAACAGGCATCTACTCCTGTGGCTAGAAAAGCTTCATTCCTTGGTCATGCATTTATTCTCTGAGGTCCGATCGCCGCCTCTGGGTTCAGCGTAGGTGTCACTGAGTTCAAGGAATTACCTTCCATCACTGCATTTTTGGTTTTTTTGTCTTTACAGACTAACCCCAATTACAGCCAAGAGAAGAACCGCTGCGAATACCTCCACAACAAACTGGCTCATATTAAAAAACTGATAGCAGAGTATGACCAACAGCAGTTTTAGCTGGCACTAATCTGGACTGGGTAGGGCAAAAAAAAAAAAAGTCACCTGGACGTTACGTTCCCTTTTATACAACTAGATTCCTTTCAGAGACGAGCATTAGTTCCTCGTGGTTGAAGAACTTGGGGATTACTTACGATGCCGAATCTGTCATGTCCGCGCCTGAGCTGGGTCGCAAGCCCAGCACCCGTCACGGTCCTCTTGAGTTTTAGCCTCTCTGAATGTTGGAATATAACAAATGAGGAAAAAAAAAAAAAAAGAAAAAAAAAAGGAAAAACAAAAAGGAAAAAAAATCTGCTTATTTGAAGCCAGCGTTTGACACTTAAGGGAAAACTTGCCTAAAGTGAATGAAGCTCCCAAAGGTTAAGAATCAGTAGTTTTCATGGATTAAAGTTTGGCATGAAGTGTAATTACCCCTGGCCCGGGTCTGCTGGGTTACAAATTGTCCTTCAAATGGTGAGGAACTGGAATGCTGCTAGGTTACCTCCTTCTCTGGCACCTGCAACTGTTCATATGCAAGCTGTCTGCTCTCCATGGCACTGCGTTAAATACACCACGTACCCAGAGCTCTCGTTGTTTGTTCCTGCTTTTGTCATCTCCGGTGTGTGCTCGCTTTCCAGGTGGTTGTGGCAGTAGGAGGGGATGAGGATCAGCCCGGGGATCTGCACTGGGTGCCTCCTGCAGTGCGGAGGTGGATCCTTTACGTAAAACAAAAAAAAAAAAACCCCAAAACAAACCCAAACAAACAAAAAACCCCCCAGTGTATTTTTTTCTTTACCTGCTTGTGCGTTGGGAAGCAGCGGGCAGAAAGGTTTGCAGTGGCCTCTCCAGCGCGCGCAGCCCAGCTGCCTGCATTAACCTTCCCCGACCAGCGCTGGGGAGATGGAGACCTGTCTGTCTTTGACTTTTATAATT
>VYZM01008514.1:1037-36893 GCA_013398915.1 Dromas ardeola | reverse complement strand
TAACAGTGAATAAAATGATACAATTAAATTAAATGCAGCAAGCTTTGGCAGGCACAATTCCTGATCCTGCAAGATGCCAAGTACTCTCAAGTCAAGATCAGGTACTTAGAGCTCTACTGTAAATGAAACAAGCACAAAAGACTAAGTATGAACCTCATTAATATGGAACAGGCACCAAAGAAGGGCACCTCTTCCCTTACCTACAAGACTACTACCAAATCACTTAAATGGTCAATTACCCAGGACATCACTGCAATATCAATTTCCATTTTTGACTCCCATAGCCCTATGAAAATCAATGACTATACTATTGGTGCATATTGGCTTTCATGTACTTTGACGCTCCCATTTCCCAAAACTGCTGAAGCCAATAATTGATATTACAGTATGTTCTTTACAGGATGCTTAATAACAAAATATGTTTTTAATGAGCCCAGTCATACCCCATTGTTTTATTTATTTTTTCATAAAGCCAAGTAATGATAAGGGAGTGACTGAGGATAACTCCATGGGCCACATTCAAAGCAATGCCTGTTTTTCCTGGCATTGCCTAAGAACAGCTTTTCACTTTTCCAACACCATTCATACATGGATTTCAAAGTACTTGACAAACACCAATAACACCTCCCATTACTTAATCAAAGAATTAAAGGGAGACACAGGAATCACAAGCAAATACATGGAACGGGACACAGCAGCTGATTAACAGCACACAGCTATGCTATTCTATGTCAAAGCTAAGAACAGTATTCATGTCAAACTGCATAGGGAAGATAAGTGGATTGCACTACTTTACAATCAATTTAAAAGCCCCTAAACCCATCAAAAATCTTGAGTCTTGTGACAAGTTCCACTGAAATTAATTAGACCACTTGTAAAAAACAGGAGTAAGGAGTTATCCTTGTAGAGTGTGAATATGTCAAGGACGCTAAGGATAGTATTTGTTCTCAAATCCAATTTTTATCAACACAAATTTCGACGAACTAGGACAGGCATGTAAAGGTATGAGAATCATAAGCTTAAGGAAAAAAAATTACTCAGCCTTTTCTATGCTACAAGTCAATCCATTAGCCCTATATACTTTTAAGAAAACTACAAAATCCTTAAAAATACAGAAACTTTAAAGGCTTATTTAAAAATCATCATACCAAAGAAAATGTATTCAGGAATCAGAATTCTCCATACTGCAGTTAAATGGACCTGTGACTCCAGCATACAGTTTGAGATCAGTATAGTTCAACTGATCTTTCTGGCACGCTCTATCACTTTATCTCCCTCTCTTTATCACATAAAAATATACTACTCATAAAAGTCCAACTAAATTTTACAGAAGTATGTGCACAGATATTTCTTTTTCAGCCATCATAACAATAAGCTACGTTATCACAAATGTGTTTCAACAAAAAAGGAAAAATTATAGATTATAATAGTCTCTCTCTACTTAGCAGGTGTCTCCCCGCACAGCAGTTACCATAGCCTACAACAGAAAGAACCAACAAAAAAAATCCTTAATCAATAGGAATGTTGTCTTTGATAAAGACACCAGGTTACTTCTGTTCATCTATTAATCCATTTTGTGTGCAGGATTAAGCTATAGATCAGTTTTCCCAGGATTACCACATGTCAATAATTTTCTGTCAGAAAATTTGCTGTTGGAAGAGATCTCTTCTCAACTGTGTATTTAGATTATAGCCTATTAATTTCAGAAGGATTTAAGTTCCTCTTCTGAAGCTACCCTGTAATACTGACCATCACAAAAACCGTTACTGTTACTACAGATTGCAATGTTGTGTAATGTAATGTATGTATAAATGTTGAGTCTCTGTTGTACTTGACATGGCTTCTGAGCCCAACATAAGCAGATAGGTACTGTGAGACACCAAAATCCAGTGACATGCTGGAGGCCACAAAGCTACTGAAGCCAAAAGAACCTACATCTCCTGCCATCAAGTCCTGTGATTTATCTGCAAGACCAGCATTACCTTTCTAGTTGATATAATTACAAATTACCCATAGATCACATCCTGGAACTTCATGAGGAATAATGAGACAAGCAGGGGCAGTAACAAAATAAAATTAAAAGCTTTTCGAGTCACCTGCTGTATGTTCATAGTAGCTCTATCAGAGCAAAACTCAGCAAAGGACAAGTTAATATAAACCAAGACTAGTATTTATTTTAGAAATACCATCTCCAGAGTAATTTAAATCACAGCTTTATACTCTCAATAGGTAAGAATAATTTTTCCTTTTTTTCTTATTTTTAAAGAAAAGGGTGAATTCTGACAAATAATTGCTAAGAACAAATACTTTTAAAACCTTCAGCCTCATACTGAGCTGTCTCAGATGCTTGCATTCAGTTTGGGAAAGGTAAGGAAATCAGCAAGCACGGTTCACAATCTTCTCCAATGTTCCCGAAATTAGCTCAGCAGCCATTGTGTGTGGGAGCCAAGGGGAGTTATTAATTTTACACTGCTGAAGCACCGAATCATGTCGCAGCTGTACCCACGGTTGCATGCCCCAGCAGAAAGTAATAATACAGAACTACTAAATCACCTGTGTGGCAGCTGGAGATACTCTTCCAAAAGTGAGTTAATCTGACCCTGGCCATGGAGTGGGCTTTATGGTTGCTCTTCTATTGCCTCATGGGTTGCAAAGCAACTAGAACTATTCACTGGGTCCCTGAACTCTTCATTTCAACAGTAGTCCCAGCTGTTTTTGTAAAAAGCTGCAGGGAACACGTGCACGGCGCATGATCAGATATTTCCTTCCATTCTGGAAAATGAAAGAAAGGAAGCTGCAGTACTTTGCCAGAAACAATTCTAGTGGCAGTAAAGTTGGCTACAAGAGACTCTCAAGAACCTATGGCAGCAGTCCACATCAGTTATTTTTCTTAATTTTAGCTCATAAATCCTGTGAGCACTTTACATCAACATTAATTAGTAGTCAAGGGTTCGCAGTACTCTGCAGGAATTAACACTACAGAACCAACACAAAGTCTTCCACCAAGTCAAATACAGATTTCAGCCCCAAATAAAGCCCTGTGGCTTTATTTTTATTTTGGGAGGAGGGAAGAGAAGGGAGTCAGGGGACAAGCAGAGTCTTACAAGCAAATACAGATTCTTCTCCCTCGTCTTGCCGCATTAACTGTTACAAGACTCTTCAGCCTCTCTCCTCCTAGATTACTCTAATTCAATCCCCATCTCCAGTCACCGTTGCTAACATTTCCATTCATAATATAAGAGTTTTAAAGACTGTTACTGGGAGCAGTACAGCACTGAGGACTTTCATTTTTTCTCAGTGTTACACAGCAAATGTAGTCTGAGGGAAATTCCAGCTGTAACACTTTGCATTTTTACAGCATTGCTCACTTCAGACGGTGTTTTCCAA
Organism: Dromas ardeola; assembly: GCA_013398915.1. Taxonomy (NCBI): domain Eukaryota; kingdom Metazoa; phylum Chordata; class Aves; order Charadriiformes; family Dromadidae; genus Dromas; species Dromas ardeola. The sequence goes on along the minus strand of VYZM01008514.1, from coordinate 33,506 downwards.
AGAAAGCACTTACAGACCTACCCAGTACAAGGTCCTGGCATGCTGTATGCTAAACAGTTAGTAAAAATTCACTTCCTGATCCAGAAAGTTTGCAATCTAAATAGGGAAGGAATGGGAGGGGAAAACAAACTAGTAACTTGTACATTATCAACTCAGCAGGATGATCAGGTACAGAAGCCAGCTCAGAGCGGCAGTCTTGTGTCTCGTACGCTGGACCATAGTGCTATTCAGGCATTAACAGAGCTCTGCGATACTTCTAAGGATTGATACACCCATGGAAATCAGGAGTAGGGCTGACTCAAGGACTAACCTAAGATCTAGAAAATCTTCTAGGAAAGCCCACAGAATAACTTCCAAACCTCACACTTCTTTCCCATGTCCTCACTACATCTCTCCTACGTTTCAGAAGGATGTCATGTCCAGAGGTGAAGACTTATTATAGAATGGGATAATTATAAAATAGTTTAGATTGGAAAAGACCTCTGAAGATCGACAAACCAAACCGCCTCCTCAAAACATGGTGAGTTCCAAAGTGAAATCAGTTGCTCAGGGACTTAAGAAGTTACAGTATCTGCAAGGATGGAGACTCCACAACCGCTCTGGGCAACCTGTTTCAGAACTTAAGTACTCTCCCTGTGAAATAAAACTACGTAACTACCTAACTATCTCAGAAATTTTCCTAATGCCTTTGAATTTCCTATGTAGCAACTTGTATCCACTGCATCTGGCCCTTTTGCTGTGCAGTTCTGGTTCCATCCTCTCTATATTCCTTCTCGAGGTAGTGGAAGACTGCAGTTAGATCCTCCCTTAGCCTTAACTTGTCCAGGGTAAACAAGCACAGCCTTCTCAACTTCACCTTTCACTGCCTTAACTTTCCTGAATTTTCCTATGCTGCAGCTCCCTAACCATCTTAGTCACTTCCTGCTGGACTTGCTCCAGTTTATTCATCTCTCTCTTGCACAGAAGGTCAAAAACTGAACACACTTCTCTACATGGGGTCCTGTAAGTAATTAATAGAAGGGAATAACCACTTGACCTACTGGCTACAGTCTTGACAAGGCAGCTCAGAATGCAATTGGCTTTCATTGCTCTGAGGGTGTTCCTGCTGACTCATGATCACCTCGTTGCCCACCAGGACTCCCCCAGGTCTTTCTGCAGAGCTGCTTTCTAGCCAGTTGGCCCCCAGCCTGTACTGATCTGTCCTGGCAGAACCGTGCATTTGCATTATGAACGTTATGAGGCTTCTACCAGCCCATTCCTCCCACTTGTTGAGGCCCCCCTGTATGGAAGCTCTGCTCCAATCTTGCATATCAGCTGCTTCCCTCTCACACATACAATTTGGCATCATTTATGAACTTGCTAAGGGTGCAGATTGCCCCTTCATGCTGATGAAGATGTTCAACAGTATCAGCCCCAGTATGGATCACTGAGGAAGATCACGTGTAGTTCCCTGCCAGTTTTATTCCAAACCATTGATCACTCCTCTCTGAGCCAAAAATGAGTCCATTTTTTCATCCACTATGCAATCCATGTCTCACTAGTTTAGCTACAAAGATGGTACGGGAGACCATGTCAGAAGCCTTACCAAGGTAAACATCCACAGCTATTCCTTCAACCACAGAGCACTCGTTTCATTCTAGAATATAATGAATTGTTCAGGCATCATTTGTCAGGGTAAATCCGTGCTGTGCTGTTCTCAATTATCTTCTCCCTCTTCAAAATGTCTGGGAAGTAGCTTCCAACATGACTTTCACCATATCCTCTTCAGGGACTGAGGTGACACTACCAAGCCTGCAGTTCACATAGTTCTCCTCCTTGCATTTTTGTAGAACCTCATTTATTTAAGAAACTTGTGGAAGGCTGGATGGGAGGTAAAATAGCAGTAATGAGAATGAAACAGCACAGTGGAACATGAAACCACAAAATCCTTACAACATTTCCTGTGCCTGATTTGGTAGCAGAGGAAGGAACAATTCTGAGTATCCTGAGCTGACACCTGATATGCCAATTTTCCACATGGAATGCTATTTACAGCCAAAGTACACAGCTTTCAAAACAGTTACTAACTGCCAGATCTTTTCTACGGTGTCATACAGGAGAACACTATAATCAAGCATGTATCTAGCTAGAACAGAAACAAGACAAAATATTTCTGCTTCTTCAACTCCTGTTGTAGACTTAAAGACGGTTCTGTAAAATCCCTCCCATGTTCATAAAAAAGTCAAGAAAGATATTTAGAATTGTAGAAAAGAAACTGGATGCCAGATTCTGATCTCAGAGGATGATTTTCTTTTTCTTTGAGAAGTCCAACTCCTATTAATCAATAGAATACCTCCTACTGCTTTTTGTATGTGTTAGACAGAGCCATTGATTGCACTGAGTACAAGACTAACATGAAGGAAGAGTAGAGACCAGAACATATACAATCTGATGTTGTTTGTTCTGACAGAACCAGAAAAACAACTTTCCTCTAGAAAATAACCTGGAATACAAAGTTAACACCTAAGTATTCGACAATCAAGACCATCTGTGTTACTTTGAGGGCACGTAAGCAGGTTTTAGAGAGAGGAGAAACTGGAAAACGCTATAGTATTCATCTCAAAAAAATAAAGATGTTTATTTTAGCATAAATACAACTTCAGTGTAATACTTCCTGGAAATTTGTAAGTACATATGAAACCCTCTTTCAGACCCGAACTGCACTTAAGGGTTGCAAGTGTGTCTGCCTCTGTACGTAACATTCCTGTGTCAGAATTCATACAGCATTTGACACCTTTCTTTTCTTTGCCATAGATCTTTACTAGGCATTTGGGTCACCAAATGGCACCTTATGAGCCATTTTTTCCCTTTAGACCCCTTGCAGGGGTATCAATATTTAAAGAATCAAAAAATCAGAAATGGATGGCCAGAGAGTGATTGCGCCTTTCATAGGCATTAGTTTAATGTAGATCATTTCCCAAGAAGAATTAATAACATGTACAAACTGAGTCACTATTTAGCACAGAGCATGACATTTAAAATAACATGGGTTACCCAGGAGCCAAGTCTTATTGACTTTCCATGACATTTATTCTTTCCAATGCCTGAGTTGATTTAGACAGTGGGGATTAGTAATTTTTGCAATGTAGCACCCTTTCTTCCCCCCAGATTTCTCTGTGACTTGCATGGGCTTAATGAAAGATATTTTGAAGTATTATGCGTGAATATTATGACATTCTTATGTTACATCTAATCTGGCTTACACCTGTGTAGTTTGCATCTGCTTCTTTGAGTTTGAGTTTGTATCTATCTACATTTTTACGCTACAAAAGTAACAAATATAAACTAGATTTTTAGCAGCTGTCTGGAGCAGTTACTGCCCGGACACTGCCTTAGGCTGTGTCACTGCCCTAAAGCTGCATGTTGCCATCTCTTGGCTAGAAGTTATTCCACTTGCATCACAGCCAACAAGCCAGAATGTGTAAGTCCTCCTCATTTCTTCAGGACAAGGTCAAAGCTCACCTCAAACCATGCCAGTTGTGGCTTGAGATACACTGGCTCATTTTGCACTGCATCGCACATTTACCAACCTGAGGTTCTGCATCAAGTGTGCTAACCTTTAGCTGAAGAGTGTATCTATCTGTCCCTTTATCCACCTTCTGGGTAGCAGGTGGATTCATCAACTATACAGACTAGCACTGATTCAAATACTGGTTTAATAATAGTGACCTTTTAAGTCAAACCACAATTGACAAAGCAGGTAGACCAGTTCTTGTGCAGAAGCTAACACTTCAAAAAGCACAATGATAATTACTTGAAAATGCTACCTTAAAAACTAAATTATGTCAGCTATAGAAAAACAGGCTGTGTATATACCATATAACCATTAGGTTTTTTACATGTTAGTTATCACACAGTTAGCACAAATCCCTTTACCTACTGTGGAAAGACCCTAAACCCCCATTGTCCATAGCTCAGCGAAATATTCAGCAATTTAAAATAAGGCAGAAGTTACACTGGTACAGACAACATGCATCACAACCCATACTGCAAACTTGCATAAAAAATGAGCATATTTGTAATGCTAGAAGTTGTTCTTCTATTCCAAAATAAGACTCAAGTATCATTGAACAAGTGAAATGGAAGTTCAGGTCATGATTCACATTCATGTTGCAAGGAAGGATGGTAGGACAGGTATCAACAATTTACAGTCACTGTTACCATCCCTTGCCATAGGCTATTGCCCCAAACCTTTGCTAGTGGAAGAAACAAGTAAATGCTTCTCCTTTCCTTCAGTGCAAAGCTGGTTGTCTCAGTTGACTTTGCCAAGACATAGTTTGAGAGCACCTGCACAATGCAGAGCATAGGACGCAGTGCTGCCATTTCCAGGAGCTGTAGTGATGACTTTAATTGATGCATATTGATCCAGATGACCATGCCTATCTAACAACATTCTTCTTCTCTACGCTCTATCTGTCCTGAGAATAAACTCAGAATTTTGCTTACAAGGTTGCCGACTTTTATAAATATGAATTTCATTACGGAAAGATTCCTAAATTAAATATGGTGACTAAAATTTCTGTGCAGAAGGAAAGCCCGTAAAACATTTAAAATGGCAACAAAGCTATTAAAGCAATTTCACATTAGAGCTCAAGTTAAATGAAAGAAATAATAAGCTGACTAAACCATACCCTTCTCTGTAATGTCTGAATTGCTTTCAAGTGAACTCTTCATGACAGCATTTGACATAATTAGGAAGTTCCACATTTTAATTCAACATTCAGGGCTTGAAAAAAAATCAAAAGGTGTCTACCTATTTTATTTAATTGCTAGAATTTAAATGAAAGTGGTAGAATACCAATTTAGGTCCCAGCTTGGTTACTGTAAAAGTGCTGAGAGACTCTCCTGCTAGTTTACAAGCAAGAAGTAATTCCACATGGAGATACTGACAGTGAGCACAATAATGTTTCTGGATTTGTTATGGTTGTTATTACATACTATGCGAGGAGAGACCTCAATTTTTATTAAGCGGGGAGGGAATTCTGCTCACTGAAATTTTTCCATTCCAATTCCAAAATTGAACCTTACAGTCTAATTTATATACAAAAATAAACATTGTCACTAGACTTCACAAATTGCATGCTGCTTTACACTTTCTTTATTTAGAAATAGGATAGGGAGGGGAATTTGACAGAGTAACCTTTGCCTATATCTATAATTAATGTTTTTAGAGTTTAGGTTTTTTAAGTGCGTTTATTGATTTGTGGACTACAAAGAGCACAACACCACTGGGTCACATATAACATTCTTCTGTTGTAAAATATCGCTGGAACCATTAAAGAAATCAATTAACACAACGCCAGATCGGACATTTGTGAAAAACTGAACGTGGGTCTGTTAGAAGTCAAGTCATTTAGGACAGAATTTTTCTGTATCGACAAAAGAAGAATGTGAAATGTTGTCACTTCTTATAAAATACATCCCACAGAAATAAAAGAAACTTACTGGTTTTGTGAAACATTTTAAGATAAGAAATCAACCAGTGTCATATAGCCAAAATGAATTTTATTTACAGACACATAGTAAGTCAGAACACATAAAAAGTGAGTCTGCAAAACTAACCGTCTCCCTTGGGAATGCACAGAAACAACAGAAAGACCTGGGCTTTTGGGAGCCACCTCAAAGGCACAGGACGCTAATACTAAAAGTTATATTTCAGTAGGTTACAAATCGTCAAAATCTAAGTGTCTTTTCATGAGAAAAGGAAGGAAGCCTTCTTACCTTTGAAATCACTACTGTCATGCATCAAGCAGAAAAGCATACAGTACAGTGGAGTATGGAAGAGAGACATGCACCCAAAATCAACTTTCCTAAACCCTCTTCTTGTGAACGGTTATAAGATTTCAGCCTACAAAGAGTCTGAGAGGACTATGCTTTTTGACATCTCAACTGAAAGAACCGGAGACACTCAACTCTTTGAACTGGTTACCTGTGTTACAAAAAAATCCCCAACATGATTCAAACCAAGGAATAAACAATCTCGAAGTGTCAAATCTAATGCTGCAATCACTATGGTGTGCTATATGGCAACATTTGTGACACATTTGGAGAATTAACAGTCTCCAAGGCGAAACAGAGTTGAGAGTGCTTTTATTTTCACAATATAATGTAGTTCCAAAGTTTTGTCTCCTTTTAATATAAGGAACTTTCGTTCTTTAAACAGAAAGGATCAGAAAGCTTTTCTTGAAAGTATGAGGCTTTACTACACTCCTGTAATTCTGCTAGCAGCACTGTTCTAGCAAAGGGCGAATAGAGCTGTTAAATCAGTGTATATATACATGTGACCTTCAGTATGGTGTGTTTTTTCCAGCAACCATGAAGTGTCTACAGTGGTGACAAGTTATTTTCTGAGTAATCTTGTGTGTATATATATCACAAGATGATGTAAGATTTCATGTAGTAATCTTACTCTGCTCAGTGAAGTTAACGTGACATATGCTGCTTTGTGATATAGAACGGAGTAAAATTGAGTTTTGTAATATAAGTCCTGACAAAAATAGTAAGTGAAATTCCAGTAGTGCAATGAAGACGGGGCAAACAGAGCCACCATTATGGGCTTTGTAATATCTCAGACACAGTCCTTGATTTTTAGAATTAATTTCATCGGGAAATGGAATGTCTGACAAGACACAGAGGTGATTTTTAAGAGGGCCATTGACAGAAGCGACCTCAATTTAACATATCTGCTGAAAGATAGTACCTCTCATCATGTAGCTTCTTCTAAAATCACTCTTCAGTGACAGCATCAAATACAAGTCAAAGTCTCAGGGCAAGACAACAACCTCCTAACTTCCTGCTCCAAAAGTGAATCCACAGTGAAAAATTAACACTCAGTCATAACACCACGGACTTCATGGACAAATAGAAATTCATCAGGAATCACAGGTTATGGAGAAAAAAATTCTCCATTGGACAAAACACCTATCCAAAAATACTTGTTTCCTCATCTCCCAAGAAAGAAAGCAGTATCGGACTCATTTCACAAACAATCTAACAGAAGCTGAAGGACATGAGTTTTAGAGACATGATGTGTCTAGAAAGGTGAATTTTCAAGAACTTCCTGGCTGGTAACTCCTCTTGAGCTCAGTGAAATTTGGGTAACTTTGACATTTAGGAGCTTTCAAAAATCTGCCTAAAATTACTTGTTATGCACAGTTAGATGCAAAGTCATAAAGGAAACTTCCGGAGGCCAGCCCTGTGCCCCTCCCTGCCTTGAAGCTGACCACGTCTCTTCACACTCTCTTAGTTCCTTTTCATCTCTTAGTTCCATTTCATCTCTAGTATTAACTGTCAGCAGCTTATGTCTGACCTCGTATTGTCTTTGCTTCACAGTCCAAATATCCTACATTTCTCTGCCCTTAGGCTGCTGTACTATCACGACAGGATCTCCTTCCCAAGACAGGTTGCTTTTCACATTTTTAACCCCATATATAATTTCTATCACCTCAGGAGCAGGAAAATCTCCAAAGTAGTGTTAACATCTCAGTTACAAGCTTCTCATGTTTTAAATTAATATTTACAATGTTAATAAAAAATTCATATTTACCATGGCAACCTGTATCATACATATGCTACTGATGACAGTGAAAGAATCCATTAAAAATAAATAAATATAAGCAGGCACAGAAATTAACCATATACATTTCTGGAAACACGGTACTTCCAAGGGAAGAGAAAAAAAAGTGAATCAGCTCTGTTAAAAATTCCAATTTTGACATCAATACAAGGGAGACCAGAACATGAAATGTTGGGAGTGAATTATGAATCTTCAGTTTACAACGAACTAGCTCAACTGGGGTCTGTACAGCCTAATAGTGAGAAAATGAATAATCTCAGGATAGAAACTAGATGGCAAATCTCAGTTTGGTCCTACTTCTGTGTAAACCTTATACTGACACATCTATTTAATTAAAATAGAAGCTTTGGGAAAACTCCCATCAGCCTATTTTCTTTTGCACCACCTGGGTTTTTTTATAACCACAGAATATTCTGATACAATGCTAGAAACTTATTTATTAAAGAAATCAAAGCTCCTCTCTCCCCTCCCCCCCGCCTTGATTTCTGGGTATTCTGTAGAAAGATTCTGAACATCTCATGAGTACTAACCCAAATTTGTTTCTAAAGAAGGCTTCTGCCTGATCACGTATGTGGTGAAGCATTTCAGATGAAGTACGTGATAGGGAACAGCATCCTTCCTCTGGAATGATAAAAGCTTATCTCATCCACCTGAAAGCCAGAGATTCAAGTTACTGTGCTCTTCTATCTGTGCTGGCTATACTCATACAAACAGTTGCAGAAGTAAACGCAATTTATGTGTATGCGTGTATTCAACTGAAGGGAAGAAACTCCACTTGAGTGCAGTCTCTCCTACAACAGCAATACAATCAGAGCAGGTCACTCTCATGCCTAGCAGGAGTAACTCTGCCGATTTCAGAAAAATTACAGCTAGGATAAATTTAGCTCTGCACAATAAAAATGAGAACTTTACTGCAGCTGAACAAGTGTACTCTATCTTCTCTGAGTAGACATAAAACATCAGAGAAGGAATACTCAGTGTGGCTTATATTTTTTTTTATTGTTATTTTTTATGCCAGTTACCGTCAAAAAATAGAAATATTTTCAGAGCAGTAAAAAACAATCACTGTTGTACTTCCTACTCTTCTTTAACTAGGGAGAAAAGATAATAAACCATCATGAATTACTATTTTTAATATAGGATTTTTATGTGCAATGACTTTTTTCCAAACACTAATAAATCAGGGGAAAAGGCTTGCCCTCCTTGCAAAACACAGAATACATTAGGTACAATCTGTTTCTATTGATTTTCAGAGGCATTTTCAGAACACAAGGTACAGTATAAGAAGACTATTACTTAAATATTTTCACAGGTACGTTCTTTTCACTTCAGAACTTTAGAAAAACAATAGAAGATCTTTTCAATCTGCTATATGCTGGCTGCCACTTCTCTGTGGCATATGGGGCAGCATTTCTTGTTAAATACAACGGGGTTTATTTTCAATATGGTCCAAGCACCAGGTAAGTATTTATGATTAAATCATATAAATCAACATTATCTTTTCTTAACAACTAGGAACAAATGCACCAACTTTGACATGACTGAAAAGAGATCTTTGTAATGCCATTACTAGCACTACATGCTTTCTAAACAAGGAAATAAATTTTGTGTTCAGTTCAGTCTGTGATACGCATCAATATGCTCATCAAACCGATGTGGAGGTATCCTGACACCATCTTAAACTGACCATTACACGTATTTTTGTTTGTACTATATACACACTTCATCTCTGGCACCAATGTATGTTAGAGAGCCCAAGAAACATCAAGTATAAGCAATGAGCATTTGGCTCATTGCAAATCCTGCTGAAGAAAGAAGATCTGATACGGAAATAGAAAACTCAACTTTCACTAAGGTTTATGAAGTCCTTCCTGAGGTTAAACTACTTTTTCACTCATCCCAAACATGTGACCTTGCTTCCTATTCACTTAGAAGGAACTAGTTAAAAAAAGCTACAGAAGGAGGCTCTTAAGGAGCATCCCAAGCCTTCTTAGGCAAATGGTTTGATTTAAAAGCCTGTCTCCTGAGGTCATCTTTGGGTTCAAGGCAAGAAGAACATGCTGGTAAATAGTTAGGAATCCAACATATAGTTAGGAATCCAACATGAGACATAGGGATGCAGTTAGATGACTCAAATCAAGGTTATGGTGACCTTCACATTTCTGGCCAGCTCACAAGCCAGAGCCCAAAACGCAAGAGTCAAAAGACAGGATATCTCCTGAAATAGCTGGATAAACCACTGGCAAGAGTCATAGTCATAAGAAACACCGGATGAAGCAGATGAGAGAAGAGCTAGGGAAAATAGACTGAAGGCCAGAAGACAGAGCCAAACAAAGGCCTCAGGATGATTCTGGAAGGCAGACTGGAAAGGGCATAAATTATTTTGCCAAGAGCCAAGTGGACACACAAACACAGGGGATGCACAAGCAGACAAGCCCCAATGATGTAAAGCTGCATACTGACTGAAAGATAGAGAGCAACTTGCTGGGCCTTAAATATCTTTGATAGGGTCTTCTTTTGACATGCACAGAGGAGTTTGTACACCAGCTGCAATGGTATAGGTGATATACTAGGTGCAGAACTGTGCCTCACAGGATTTTTGTTGACATATTCGCTAGAACCGATGTTTGAAGAGTGATTCAAGTGCCTATCTAAATATACCAAAAATAATACCAATATTACCAATAAACATACCAAAAATAGGTATCTAAAAACATTTTAAATGAGACATCATCATCGCGCTGGTGGAAACAAAACAAGACTACTAAGGCTTGCACACTTCTGGAACAGCTGCTGGAGGCCAGGTGGGGTATGTGGGGTATCTACAACAGGACTACACATATTTAGCACCTCAATCGCTCGCTTTGTAATTTACATGGTGGAAAAAAACCAGAGAAGTCAGCTGCCAGCCCAAATAACAGATACAAAAGCTCCACAGTCGTATCATTGGCCAAACAAAATGAAGCCTAATGCTCAATTTGTTCGCAGGTCAAAACACTGCTTGGTTTTAATAACGCATTACTGTTTCCTGCCTTATACCCCCTCCATCCCACGTTACATGCCATCTCACCTTCTCTGCTCCAAGTGATCTTCTCTTCCAGAAAGAAATGTAACAAATTTCACATAAAAACAGAAGTTCAAATAAAGCAGGAGTGCTTCCAGGGCAAATGGAGGAATGTTAGAAATGACATTCCAGGAAGGTCCTAAACAGAGTGAGATTTCGCCACAGGGCATAGACTTTTCTAGAAGAAAACAGAGATGGTTCTACAGGAATAAGTTTCTCTAAATCAGAGTCTTATATTTATCTAGGTTGCATATTTACCTAACCTAGAATTTCACCTAAATATACAATGAAAATATATCAAGAAATGCAAGCAAAAAATTATGACTATACAATCCCTGCAAAATGCAGTCTTAGAGTGATCAGACTACTACAAATTGTCTGGAACTCAAGTGAAGTACATGTCTGAAGACCAAAATATTTGTGTGCATAAATAGAGATCAGATGCTCAATTTCAGCCATTCCGTTTGAAAATTTTTGCTTATAGCTTTCATAAAATTTATTAGGAGCTGAAGATACTGGTATTTCTCTATGTCAACTGGATACATGTCATTAACACTAACTAAAGAAAAGAAGAGAAGATGCAGATGCAGTCAAGTTGTATTTATAGCCAACACAGCGTTTATACCACTGTAGGGTGAGGCATATCTATTATTGTAGGTACTGGGTCCGGCTGGGATGCAGTTAATTTTCTTCACAGCAACTTGTATGATGCTGTGGTTTAGATTTATGATTAAAACAATGCTTATAACACACCGATGTTTTAGCCATTGCTGAACAGCGCTTGCAAAGCACCAAGGCCTTCTCAGGTTTTCACTCTGCCCCCCCAGCAAACAGGCTGGGGGCAGACAGGAGGCTGGGAGGAGACATGGCTGGGACAGCTGACCCAAATTGACCAAAGGGCTATTCCATGCCATATGTCATGCTCAGCAATAAAACTGGGGAGGGAGTCTTCCAAGGTAGTTGTTGCTCAGGGGCTGGCTGGGCACTGGTCTGTTGGCGAGAGGTGGTGATTGTCTTCCCATCACTTGGTGGGGTTTTTTTTTCATTTTTTTCCTTCCCTAATTAAACTGTCTTTATCTTGACCTGTAAGTTTTTCTTGCTTTTGCCCTTCCAGTTCTCTCTTCCCCATTCCTGCTGTGGCGAGACGTAAGCGAGCGGCTGGTGGTGCTTTTGCTGGCCAGGGTCAACCCATCGCATTGTGCCAACAGAGGAAGATAAATGTATCCTGCCTCTCCCATTCAGTGACTCTGCCTGAAAAGCTGTGACTGCCTTAAGTCATCCCATAACTTTATCAGCATTTTGCACTTACTTAGTGATCTGCAGAGCCTTTACAAAGGCAGGCAGTATCTGAAAAGTAAAAAGCTAGGTAAATATCCTTGTTGCCTCAGAATTGCCCCCACCTGGGAATTTATTCCTTACAAACCATGAGCTGTAACAGGGAAATAGCCACTAATTCACAGCTATTTCCTGTGCTATGCTATTGCTTGACCTTGCTTGTAGCTGCACTGGCCAACTGCTTACACAATCTACATCGTTTAGCTGGAGTTTACTGAAAATCTGTCTCTGAAACACGGTTATTTGCAATGTGGAGAACCATGAGAACAGATCCTCTGAGTCTGTCATGCCGTCTTCTGGCAGAAGAGTACAGCATCTACTTTACAGCTCTGAGAGTTATCTCTGAAGCCTCAACTTCTTATTTGTCCATCTTTTATTCACTTGGTGTTGTACCAAGGTATTAACTAACAATTGTTACTGAAAAACAACAACCAGCAGTCCAATACAGCTCCTTCTGTTCCAGCTGTCAAAACAATGTGTAGACAGCTGCTAATGTGTGTGCAGAGCAGTATAGAGCTGTATGAGATACAAGCTGCCTCAGATACTAGTTGCTTTCCAGAAGCACAACCAGCTCAGAGCTAATTAGCATGACAATGTACCATGACGCTCAAGCAGGTTTTCTGGCACATACAGAATTCTTTGGTACTTCCAGGGTACTGTCAGCGTTCAACTTCTACAAAGTTAGCCTCGGTGGATCTGTCCTACAGATCAAACATCACTGTAATAATAGTATAGATACACCATTTGGTTTATGTGCATACTGTAAAATTAGGAAGATCAACACATTAACAGTTCATAACTGCAAAGTAATTTTACAAACATTTTTCCTATGCATATACCCTATTTTACTTAAAATAACTCCACGATAACTATACTTCTCATTTTCCTCAGCTTCTTCAAACTTGCATGCCCCATTCCAAGGAGGGAGTGGATTTTTATAGCTATAACATGACAGTAATTTTATTCATTAAGACTTTGCCAGCCAAGGCACTTGGGGAGTCATAGAAAAGTAAAAAACACATATTTAAAAAGACACAATAGAAATATCATTTTAAAAATAGACTTAAAATAAGAATTAAGCAAGCAGAAAAAGGTGGTCTAATAAACTACAGGCAGCGCTAGTCATAAAAAAGCTATAAGCTCTTTGAAATGGAAGAGTCTGCTTTGTTCAGTAATAAAGATGAATTAAAAGAGAAGCCACCGTGGGGCAGGGATTCTCCACCTTAATGCTTTACCACAGCACAAGCACAATTATCAACCAACACTAATATCACAAACCAGAGCAGGGGGTACCAGTCACACCATCTCTAGAAACACAGTGCTGTTGAAGCAATGTTTAATATCAAAACAAATGCAGCAGACGTGGTGACAGGAAGAGCAGAGCAGAAGGTAAAAGGGGAAAACAGAGAAAGGACAGCACAAGCCTGGGCAAAATCAAAGGACCAACAATGTGCTCAGACCAGAGACCAGGAGCTGGTAATGGAGTCAGAGGGAAAGACTATGTGGTTTCAACTAACACAGCAGAATTCCTATTTAACCCATAGCATGGAAGTACAGATTCCCTTCCTGGTATTTTATTCTATAAACATCTAGCACAAGAGCATTCACAGTGCTGAACCAATAATTTTCAACTGGTTTCTGAGTGATTAATAACACATTAACCTGAGGTGATTCATAAATCTGAGGTGACCTTTAAAACAGCAGTGAAAGTACTTTGGGTGACAACTATTAGAAAACTTAAAGCAGCCACGCTCTTGCTTTCTGAACAAGCTGCAAGTTGTCACTATTAGAAAACTTAAAGCAGCCACGCTCTTGCTTTCTGAACAAGCTGCAAGTTGTCACTATTAGAAAACTTAAAGCAGCCACGCTCTTGCTTTCTGAACAAGCTGCAAGTACTGTGGATGTAAAACAAGGGCTTTCATTCAGTTCTGTCTGTACCTGCCTGGCACAGGTTTTTGCATTCAAATAAACTCCAAAACACGGAGTTATACCACAGATACTGGCAACAGAACCCAACCGATTTTGAGGAAAATCTGACAAAACAATTTCACCACTCTAACTTTGATGATGATATGAACTCCTATAACAGGGTTGAAGTTCTGCCTTCACAGATGCTTCTGGAAATGGAACAAAGTGTGAAGCACTCATTTTAGGGACCGGTTTAAGTCCAGGTTTAGAGATTATGACCTCTACATAAAGCATCAAAAAGTCTTTAGGTAGATCTTATGTATGTGGCAGTCAGATTTTTAGAAGCTTTTTATTCCCTCCCACTCCAGCTATTTTCAGCTAAACTGCTTGTCCCCATTCTGGCCAGACCCACCTAGCTACATTAGGATTGAGTGAAGCGCAGCAATGGTCCCACAGGAGTGTGCACCCCCCCATTAATTACGCACAGAAAAGCATTAAAAGCTCTTGCTGCTCTCTACAGGAGTTGAATAAAAGCGGAAGATAATCCTTTTAAATTTTGCTTTATGCTTCTTGCATTCATAGCTTTTCAAAACCCTTGCACAACGTCAGCAGAATGAGCATTCCTCCTTTCTTCGCCAGCCGGGTGCACGAAGAGCAGCCTGCCTATGAGACTGAACTGTGAATCAGAGCACTAAAACATCATGCCTAAACAGCTCCGTGCACCGGCCCAACCAACCATGCAGTTCAACATCCTGTCAATCATCAGAAAAAATATGTAAAAAGCAAGGGAGAAATATCTGCACAAGTCACACTTGAGCAATAAATAGCCAGGCCTCAGGCTTTGACAGCGGTACTGGCAGCCTATTTGCCTAGCACCTGCCTTGGCAGTCCTTCACCGTACAACATTCCCTTTGACTAATACAAATCACTTGTACACAAGGGCAGCAGAAACGGGCCCACAGCAACTAATTCATCAAATATTAACGAACAACGAAGAAAGAAAGAAAAATGTAGATCTGAATGTCAAAAACCCATTCCAATAATAGCGCTTCCGTTGTTAGTCTTTGTACAGAAATGGATACCCACAACTGCTGTCTTCTTGTCAAATCTGAACGTTACAAAAGAGATCTGACTTCCTCTTCTGTCAACTTGTTCTGGTAAATTGAAAGGCAACAATTTATTTTTAAGAAAAATATTAAGAAAATCCATGACACCACACTAAAAGAATCACAATTGATTTGAAAACTCTTCTCTCAAAGCTCAATATATTTGTCTCAAGGTGAAAAGCCACATCAGCAGGACAGAAGATTGTTTCTGTGCATTTGAACAGCTTGGTTCTCACTGGTAACCAGGCTAAAGTAAGACAGACAATGCTTGATTGACAGGGTTTTTTTTCCATTTTTATATCTCCAGGAATGTTACAAGACACACATGAGAGCCCCTGATAACATGATGAACAAACCGTAATAGATAGCCAGATTTGTAAATCCTCGGGATACCAGATGACTTATGCAGGAATATTACAATAAATTGTCTGTGAAATTATGGCATGCTGCTTTGGGGAAGGATCTCTTCAGTGTCCTCCCAGGAACAGAACTTTTGTTATTCTAAATTGCTCTAATTAGCTCTCTTCAGAGCCCTGTGGCTATAACTATTAGATTTCCAACACAGCGACAACATTCTCCAGGCAACAAGATAGTTACAAAATGTACCTTTCAAACTAGTTAGCAAAAAGCTATGGGAACTCAAAGAGTACTCTTTATAATCAGAGCAAGATATATGACTGTATTTTCAGCCTAAGGAGAAACTAGGCAGAAAGTAGGTATTACATACTCTCTCTTGGGAGAGATTTCTTAAAATGTTTGCATTAAAAATTATAAATTCTGAACATACAGATTAAATATCTTAGTACTGCTCTAATTAAAAGAAAGTAAGGTTATCTCCCACACACACCCCAAACTGCACTTCAGGATTTAAAGTTTCTGGATTCAAGTAATGATGTAATCTTTATTGTCCTCTGTCTGAAATGGATCCAGGGTGCAGCTGATCCTCAGTCTCAATAATCCTTATAGAGGAAATTTTTAAAACTATTTTATACACAAGGATCTGTCCCTTAATTTTACACTAGACATATTCCCACAAGGGACTATGGAATACTATGGCTAAGTGGTCTTATCTGTGACCTTTTCCAAAGGGCACAGGTATGAAAAACAAGTTTGTTTTCACTGCTATATAGATCAGTAACAGTCTTACAGCTAATTAACATTTTTTAATTTGATTTAGGTATTTCCTGGTAATTGCCCTGAAACATCACTGCTAGAATATTTACAAAGATATTTTTTAGCATTTTTCCACTCGCTCCCACCACAGCTCAATATTTGGTTCTGATTAGGATGACATATAACATAGATGATTGGAAAGGTACGATACCCTTTTGCTTTTACCCTCAAAACATTTATAATACAGTTCATATTTGAGACACAAATGTAATGACATTCTGTTTGCTGGTTGAATATCAATAGGCTATCTTAACATTAGGAGACAGAACTAGCTTTTTTTTTTTAGAGAAACAGCAATGCCTTGATTTTTCATTTAACTTTTCAAGCACAAATCTTGCATTTATGGCATTTTTCATCTCGAAGGATTACAAGTCTCTTTACTACAAGTGCAAAGTTAATATTAAAAAAGAGACTTATCATTCAGTTGACATTTTGAATTTCCAAAATATCACAGAAATTCCCTCGTGCTCTCTAAACAACTTTCTTGTAAGGTACTGAAAGATTACTACCCTTAATTTGTAGTTGTAGAAATGTGGAAACGAGGTTAAATAACTGCACAAGACCACAAAGTAAATCACTAGAGGAACCATGAATTATATCCAGACTACCTGATTCTATCACTAGTCCACAGAAATTAGAGGTTAGAGTCACTTTTAACCACATCAAGTAGAAAAGCAGCAGCTGGTTAATGTTTTAGAATTCAGAATAAGCATTACTTATCATCAAATCATATTCAAACCCAGTATTTATGTGAAGAGCAAAAGACCGCTTGATATGGAGAGGACTGCTCAAGAACAAAACTATGCTTGTTACTGAACATCTGTGACCAACAACTGGGTCAAGCAACAGATACCGAATACTCACTAGTTGAGTTTAAAAAAACCCCAACCCACTAGGTGGCACTACAATTAAAACAGATCAGACTGCAATAGTGTAAGTCAGAACAAAGTATGAAAAACTTTTTTTTTGTCAAAGTGGGACTTACAGCCAACATCAGTCCCGATGCAAACAAGCTCCGCGTAAACCTGCGTGCTCTTCTTTTGTGCTGCATGTGCTGTTAGGTCTTCACCCATCAGTATCTGTGCTAGCTGCTCACGTTCAGAAAATCACAACAAAATTCATTTTCACCGTAGAGTATCTTGAAAATTTGCTTACAAAAAGCCCATGAACTGTCATTTGGGGTAAATAGGTCCTTTCTGGCTATTCCTATTTTTTTTCCTTGTTCTCTCTGATCCTTCCTCAGCATTATCGGCATCTTTAACAGATTTCCTCAACTACTTCTTTCAGCATTTCTGAGGATGAAGCCAGGAATTTATGGCTTACCAACTTTCCAGAAAGCAGATACTGAAAGCAGTACAGCCACTCCACGTATGGACAGCACACGGTATACACCCTTTTTCTTTGCTGTGTTCTATATAGGCAAGCCATTGGACTGTACCGGTGTCTCCTCACAAAACAGCAATCACCAAAATATAAAAACCACAGACTGCAAAACCATTTGGTTCTTATCCTAGAGCTGTTGCCTGTTGTCACCCAAGAGTGTTTATTGGTATGCTCTTCCAAATCTTCCCACAGGAGAAGAAATCCATGTAACTGTAAGAAACAGTGAGACTCCTTGGGATCTAATGGTTGTCATGGTATGAGACCACTGGCCTTGTTATACCATTTATCCTGCTTTCTGCAGAGGCCGTGAAGCAACACATCATAGACCTGCCAAATAAAGGCCAAGCTGAAAACTTATTGTCCTCTGCCAAAGTTTGATTGAACTTAGCAAAGTCCTAGCTTCTGCAGGATTCTTATGCGGCAAGCCAGAAATGTCTTCTGCAGCTTCTTTTTTAGTAATATTTTAATTACACACTTGAATGTAACATTTACTGGATTTGTATTATGGAATCTGCATCATCTTCAGATTTTATTTGGGAAGTGCACAAATGCATGCAAAAATCAGGTTAACAGCTGGTGTTCAGGCATCTGTGAATAATCTAGCTCTTGCTTTGGGACTGTACAATACATGCGTGACCTTGATTTTCTTTTCCCTTTTACCAGGATAATGACAAACTAATTGACAACACTGCCAAAGTTAAGAAGTCATCCAAGTGTCACCCAGCAGGGCTTCTGTAGCCTCCAGTTACACGGGACACTTGTGCAAACAGGTTGCACAAGCAGGTGGTCGAATTTGAAAGCAGTAGATTAGCAACGTTATCCCTTTTAATGGAAGATCAAGATTTTAGATGACGATTATCCAACAAGGGCGTATACAGCAGTTACAGTGTGTATAGATGTACATTATGAAAACCAACAGTTTGCAGAGAAAGTGTTGTCAGGTGCTACAAGGTATTACTGATAACAGGGTTACTTAGCAGTTAAAAAAAAAAATGAGCTGCCATCTTCAACTTCAAAATTTTTCGGCCACAACTCGCACAGGAAACACGTGGATCCTTAGACCGGACCACCTGCACCCACCAAACTGCCTCCAGCTTGCGCTGATCCAGTTTTGACAGGGAAATACCGACGCCGAACCTCAGCCAGTACACTGCCCGCTCCTGCAGGCTCTCGTTCCCGACATTATGCTTTCCCACCCCGCGGAAGGGCGGCAAGGGCCTCCCTGCTCAAGGCAGCCACAGCCCTTCCCGCCTCCCTCCCTCACAACACAAAATGCCGCCTCAGGGCGCGAGCCGCGAGCCCCGCCCCCCCGCCTCGCCGGCGGCCACGCCCACTCGTGCGCCACCTTCCGCCACGAGGCGGGGCGAGGAGAGCGCTCCTGGCAGGAGCTTCCCGCAGCGCCCCGGAAGAGCCGCAGTCTCCACCCCCCCGCCTCGCCTGTTTGGCCTGAGGCGTGCGTCCGCCTCGCGGATTGGTTCTCGGCCGCGTCACTCTTAGCCTGCCCGCTCGCTGATTGGCGGCGGCCTGGCGGAGGCCCGGAGGGGCGGGCTGAGGCCGTCGGTGGGCAGGAAGGCGCTATGGCGGCGGTGGCCCACTGCGTGCGGGCCGCGCTGCGCCCGCGGTACCCGCTGCTGAGCTTCTCCCTGAGGTGAGGGTCGCGCCGCGCCGCCTGGCCCGCATCGGGCGCGGTGCGATGGGGACGGGTCCGCACTCACTGCCTCGCCGTCGCCCGGCCAGGCCAGGAGAGCAGGGCCCCACCGCGCCGCGCTGGGGTGCTTCCCCCCCGGGCCCCGGCCCTCCGGCTCTGCGCCGGGGAGCCCCTTCTTGCAGCCAGGACGAGCTGGTGGTGCCGGGCCCCCGTTCCCCCGCCTTTGCTGTCTTCCCTTATTCTCCCCCAGAGAGCGGCCCGGCCAGGCGTTGCGGGGCCCGGTCTTGAGCCCTAAGGCCTCCAGGCCTGAGGTCGGGATGTGGCGTGCAGGGATCCGAGGCCTTTTGTCGTTGCGGCACTGATCCACCAGCCCTGTCCGTGAACAGGTTTGCTCAGGTAGCGCAGCTAGTTCAGCCCAAGAAACGTTGGGAAGGGATAAATTGCCACCTTCATGGTGACTGGCCCGTTCTTGATGTGGTGTTTGCAATATAGCGGTGAGATACAGCAGTGACACAGGAGGCACTTTTTCGTTGCTGTAGCTTCTGCGAGGCTGTTGCCGGTGATTGCATCACATAAACTAGATTTGTTTCCTGATAAGAGTACTGTGCTAAAAATGAGCTTATATTGCCCTTAAAAGTACTGTGACTTTAAAAACTGAATTAACGGACACTTACAAGCTGCTGCCTAGTGGTTGTTATCTCGCAGCAAATTTATTTTTTGCAGCAATTTAGACAGGCTAGCTTCAGTTACTTCTGACGAAAGGTTCTGCAAATGGTTTTTACAGACCTTGAATTGTATTAATTTGTGCTTTAGTGTGAGAATTTTGTACACATTGACATGTCAAATAAAGTGTCCGGTATGTCCAAAGTAAGCAGTTTGTTAATATTGTCCACATGTTTTTGCCTTAGGACTTCTCCACGACTGCTTTGTGTAGCAACACAACAGAAAAATACTGGCCAGAACTTGGAAGAGGACCAGAGTCAGAGCCAAAATGAGCAGAAGCTTGAACCCAGCTCTGCTGAAAAAATGTTAACTGAAGAAAAGGCCAAACTGGAAGAACAACTAAAAGAAGTTACCGTAAGTGTCTTTTGGTCATCAGGTTGCATACCTCACAAACCGCATACCGAAGAGTGTTCATTATGGGTTCTCAGTGCATGATTTGGATACAACTGTGTGACTGCTGTTTAGTTGTTGAATAAAAACCTGCAATTCAATAATTTCTTTAAACTTAAGAGTCAATGTACTACAAGATCCGAGACTAAAATTAAGATTTTTGGATAGTTTCTTTCGGATTTGTGGATGGAATTGGACCTTCTCCAGCCTGAAAATTTGTAACTGAGTTTTGCTGACTTCAGTTTGCTTAGGTTTTGCTCAGTGGAGAAATAATTTTTGTAAGCCCACGGAAGGGTTTGAGTGTGTCTTTGATGTGTGTATGTGTGTGTGCTAAGGGTAGGCTTTCTGAAAACAGCTGCTGACTTTTCAAAGGTCAGGGTTAATGATGCTTAGCTTTTCTATAATAGTGTACTTATTAGGTACTTAGGAAGTGGAAGTTTCAAACCTTCTCTGTTGGAGAGCTCTTCAAACACAAGGCTGAAGCGTCTCATTCCCTCTGTGTGGCCTAATGCATCTTGCATTTTCTCCCAGGCGTGACTTCAGCAGAGGGTGAAGGATGCCCTGAGAGGTGGGATGCATGGCTTAAACAAAGGTGTTGCTTTTCTGGATGAGTGCTTTATATAAAATGTCTTTCTAGAGTGTTTGAGACTTTGAGAGGTAGCCCAGAACCTTCTATAGAAGCAGCACCTATGGATCATAAGTGGATTGAGTTTCCTTTCTGTTGCCCTTCCCAGAGCACTGAAGGACAAAGCTGAGATGTCATTTAGCATCTTTGGTGACAGCATTTGCTATTGGCTACCTAACATGGCTCGTCAGTCAACCAGTTGACTCTTCTTATTCTGTTTTGAGATTCTTCACTAAGCATGTGAAGGTCAAGCATATTCAGAGTGGAAGCCTAACATGGAATTCTGGATTAGGTGGTGAAGCATTCAACCTGAAGTGCCTAAGTTTATTGAATTTCATTCTTAGTATTGAATTTCCATTCTTCATTCATCTGCTGCTCGTTGGCCATATTGCTAGGAATAGACCAAAACTTAACCTGAACAACAGAGGAGTTAGACTTCATAGTATGTGAAGTTTGAAGTAACTGGAGGACACTCCATACATACCACAGAGAGGGAAGAGATGGTTTGAAAGTCATGGCTGGGTTGAATCTCATTTGCCATAGTGTCAAAATACCTTATGACTGATGAAGGCTTTCTGTGAACACACATCAGAAAAAGCAGAAATCTTTGATTCATAAAACTTGATATATCTGTAGAGTTAAAAATTTTTTCCAGCTAATCTGTTGACAAATACTAAGAGTCTGGAGACCCCTCTTAGTTAGTTTCCCTTACTTCTGGTTGCAATGAAGTGAAGGAAACACCTGCCTTGGTAGGAAGGATGCTGTGATAAGTGTCACGTTGTCTTCAGGTTACTCATTAGATGGTGGGTTTAGGCTATGTAACTTGTTTAAAATGCTGTTTTATACTGAATATGCTGTTGTGAATTATTGTCAACCATCCAGCCACCAGGAATGAAATCTCTTCTGTTACTGGTTTTTCTTCTTCAGGACAAGTACAAGCGTGCCTTGGCAGATGCAGAAAACGTGAGGCAAAGAAGCCAGAAACTGGTAGAAGAGGCAAAGTTATATGGTCAGTGGAGGCTCCTTTTGTGTATACTCATAAAACCCAGGAAATGCAAAGCCTGGAAAATTGATCTGACTGGGCCACAGTTTTGACAAGTTGTACTTCGCAATGATTCTGACTATTTGGTTAAAAAATGTATTTGAGGCAGAGAGGTTTGAACAGTTCCTCACTTTGCATCAGAATTGTAATCATCTCACTAGACAAGGGCAAGACTTACACTGCTAAAGTAAACAACTTGAATTTTTTTTTTTTTTTTTAAATTTGGTGTCTGATTTCTTACAATATGTACTGCAGTAGTAGATTTTTCAGTAAGTTTTGCAGCCTGAAGTTTGCCTTTGTCACACACTTTGGTCTTGGAACTGACTGCAAAAACCTGAACCAAGAGCATGGAATACTAGCTTTCCTTCTGCTTTGTGTTTTTTGTTTTTTTTTTTGTTGTTGTTCTTGATATTTATTTTGGGTTTGATTCTTTTTTGGCTCTTCTGAATACAGAAGTTTTAATTTCTGAATATGGGGTCTTCAGTTAATGTGTACTGTAAGAAAAAGCATTTCTCAGTTACATAGTATTCTTGTACTGTTTTCCTGGATGTTTCAATGCTTCATCCTGAAGATGATTTTCAATAAGCATTGTTTCACTAATATGCTACTTAGTGCAGAAGGGCTTTGAGTCATGCCTGAGCTCAGAGATGCTACAATAGAAATAAACATTCAAATACAATTTCTCATGAAAACTAAATTACAGATAATCTGCATGATTTCAAGTTTTATCATTAGTATATGACTGCTTTTGCTGTTGAAGGAAGAGAAGCTAATTTCTGAGACTTGCATAAATTCACAGAGATGCAGTCACAGGTATCTGCAGAAATAACACACACAAAAAATAAAACCCAACCAAAATGAATCACCCTCTGAACAGTTTGGTTATTTGGTTTGATCCAGATTGCTAGACAGCTGGTTCATCTGGTTTTGGGACACTTCAGCCTTAACCACAGTTCCAGTTTTAATTTAAAAGCTCAATTCGTTTGTTCATACTTTGGGAACTACTTGGGCACTGTTAGTTGCTATTCTATAAAGAGGTCGGTAAAGAACTCTATGGAGTTGTGCAGTCGTTAAGGTTGTCTCAGACCCTTTCCTGAGAACTAGCAGATCCCTATAGATCTTGCAAGGTGCTTCTGTAGGTTTTTTGTTTAAACCTAAGACTTGTCCTCTGGTAATGCTGCTGATATTGTTCTTGGTAAGGGAAAAAAACATCTAATATGTGAGCTAGAGTTGAAACGGCTGTCTGTGGCTTAAAAAAAAAAGCAACGCAGTGCAGTTTGTCATTGGCTTACCTCTACGTAGAAATGTGTTACTCTACTGAATCATTTTGATTTTTCATGATTTCTAGAGACAGTTTGCCTTAAGTGAGATTAGTCCCGATTCTTTTAGTATGAGCCATGGAACAGCTTCAGGACACAGACTATCGTTAGTTAAGGAATTGCTCGGTCTTTACAAGATGCAGCTGCTGACTCTGTAAAAGCGGTTTGTAGCGGGAGGGAGAAGTGTGAGTTCTTTTCATTCAAGGCAGAATCCCTGTTCATCTCTCAGACTCCTAGTCAGTCTGACTACATGCTTTTTCTTCTGCAAGTGTTTTTAGCACATCAGATTAAAGGGTAGGCATAGGGTAACATAATGGCTTCGAACTTTAGGTGAATCCCAGGATGAGGGAGACGTCAAGAAACTACATTAAGCCATCTGACGGTTTTGGTAACTTCAGTTAGAATGTTAACTGTTAATGTCAGATCATCAGCGTAGCTTTAGCTCTTTTAAATTGAAATACATTTTTTCCATAGAACTAGGGGAGGTGGTGTGGATTTCAAGGTATCTGTAATAGTTGTGTATCATCAAGTAAAATTGGGAAGGACATTTTACCCCAAATGTTTACGGTATCACGTATCTTGTTAAAAATCTAAAAGAGTACAGATTATTGCTGAGGTTTTGAGGTTGGGTTGGGTTGGGTTTTTTTAACGCTTGTTTCCCTCAGTGGTCTAATCCCAATCCCTTCTCTTATTTCTTGTTAGGGATTCAGAGCTTCTGTAAGGACTTACTAGAAGTTGCAGACATTTTGGAGAAAGCAACAGAAAGTGTTCCAAAAGAAGAAATTAAGGATGAAAATCCTCACCTGAAGAGCTTATACGAAGGTCTTGTTATGACAGAAGTACAGATTCAAAAAGTGTTTAAAAAACATGGCCTGCTCAGACTGAATCCTGTCGGAGCCAAGTTCGATCCCTATGAACATGAAGCGTTGTTCCATGCTCCCATGGAAGGGAAGGAGCCTGGCACTATTGCATTAGTATCCAAGATTGGCTATAAGCTACATGGGCGTACACTGCGGCCTGCCTTGGTGGGTGTTGTGAAAGATGCTTAAGCTGCTTAATCTGAGAATTTAAAATGCCATACAACTATTAAACAGCTGGATGGTTTTTCTTTTACACCATGCTTTCCTCATTCCTCTGCCCCCCCAAGAGGTTTATATGAATTGGTTGAGGTCTCCTAGTGAAAATGAAGCAGCTGATTAAATTCTCTTGCTTAGTGGCCTTCAACATCACTGTTCCGTAAGATCTCTTAAGTGTGAAATACAAGAGCCATTAAGCCCTCAAATGCTTTAGATTAGATCACATTTTTTACCACTATTGCTACCGAAGGTGCACTAAATTGAAAGGAACAAAACGCTCACAAGAATTTTCCCATCTCACGTTTATCACTATGTGTAGATTGAAAATCCAAATAGTGGTTCAAACACTTCCTTCTGTTTTGTAGAATCTAACATTGCAGAAGTGGGTGAAGTAGTACAAATAACCTGTTTTCTGCAAGCTACGTCAGCTTTTACACACATGTGATAAATGCCCCTTTTTTGTCTATTCAGAAATAATTTTTCTCAACAACTGAAATTGAAACCTTTGTGAATTCTGACCTGTAAATAAAAGGCAACAGAGAGTAGACAACTTCTGTAATTGTTCAGCCCTTTTGTTCTGTAGTAATGTTGACTCAAGAAAACCATCTAATACTTGTATGGCATTGAAGAACCAATAGAATTTATCCTATCTCTGGATTTTTAATTTAATATTGTATAAATTGGTTTAAACAATTTTGATAGTCTTGTAACTTCCAAGCTTTACAATCAGTTTGTTATGCAAACTGTAGTTACAACCCTGCTGAACGCCAGAATACCCAAAGAAGCAAGTAGCTGAGGAGTTTGGTATATGCTGTCTTTTAGAATTACATTAATAATTGCATGTAAGGGGCTCAAACAAAAACGTGAACTTAGTTTCATCTTCATTTCTTGCATTTTCTCAGCTCGTATCTTAAGTTGCAACAGAACTTTTCCCATATGCAGCTCTTGCCCTGTCTAACTCCAGCAGCTCCCAATCCTGCAGAATCAGGCTAAAATACAATATGTGATTAACCGAATGCTTTGTCCTACATTTGTTTGGTCACCTGGATAGGAGTGGATGGAACTTGGCAAATTACACAACTGACAAAGCATCTGTCATCTTGTGTCCTCAAAGCCCACACATTTAACACACAGGACAGAAACTTCAAACTTAGGCATGTTAGCAGGACCTGTTAAACAGTAAGTGCTTCTGAATTTTTCACCCTTGTTTCTGGTTGTCTTGGCTTAAGAAGCTTCTTACCTTAAGGTCAAGTATTGATTATTTTTTTTGGTTCAGATGCAGAGTTGCCAACAGCTTACTGAACGGTAGGCCCACTTATGGTGAGAAGTGATTACTTGTCCTGTAAGACATTTTTTCCAGTGCTGGTTTGCCTCATGGGAATCAGACAGTTAACTAGGAACAACCGAAGCGCATACTACTGTTTAGGGATTAGGCACGTTTAAGGATTCATTCATTCTTTCTCAACTCTTAAGAAAGAAAATCAGTGCTTTGACTGGGCAGGGGAGGGAGGATAATTTTTGGTGTGTGTGAAAAGATAACTACAGTGCAAAGACTGAATGTAAAACTACAGAAAAAAAAAGGGGATTCCATATACTTAAGTTCAATTTGGAAGTAACTTCCATCTGGGCTAGAGCACGCTGTAGCTGTGCGATGCAGGACTGAAGAAACAGTTTGTTGCACTCTAATTGGAACCCGTGCTCAACTACTATGCTGTAAAGGGACCAGGGTCGATTTATATTCCTCTTCAGAACTGTCATGTGTTGTTCTGTCCCCTCCCAACCCCTCTGGATCTAAACTAAATCTAATAACAACTTCATTAGTATAGAAGTTTTTCCAGCAGGGCAATTAAAACAAAGGGACAGCTTCTTCACTGGCAGATTAAGATTTTGTTAATGAGCTTCCCAGCACCTCACACAAACTCTCTTTTTTGGACTATGTTACTTCATTCAGGGTATTTCTAAACACAAGTTACTGTTACATGTTCAGCACAAGACTCAAAATAGTATCTTTAAAGCTGGTAACTGTCTATCTCCTTTAAGTGGTTCCTTTTCCTCTACCTGCCTTTTCAGAGCTTCAGTCTTTACCGAGAGCTCAAACCACCTTGTACTTTGCCATCCAACAGTAAGAAGCACTGAAAAAAAATCAAAGACCAGAGGGAGGTGATTCTGAAATTTACGCATAAGAGCAGCCAACAAAGCTACCACCAGTAGCTCTAGTTTAGCTGTGTCCTGAAGACCACTTTTCCACTCATCCCCATTTAGCTAAATGCATCTCCATTTGTTACTGCAAAGACTTCAACCATTTTCCTCATTACACGAGCTACGTTACCATTAAATCAATAATAGAAAGAAATTTCAATACAAGTTTATTTACCAATGTACAATGCAAAAACCTAGTAAAATGCTGAGTGTGCACAACATCAGTTAGGTTTTACATGATTTCAGCACAGGCATTTGTGTGTCTGGCAGAGCTACACCAGGACACTATTCAAATGAGTGCAACATTCCCTTTAAGGAAGCAGCTGATGAGCTGAACATGCTCACCAGGCACCTTCCTTCACAGTATTTAATGTGTCATCACTTAAGAGCAATTGGGGCACATGCAAAAACATTTTGCAAGATGAGATAGTAAACCAAAAAGCCAGTGAAATCCATTACAGTTGCAAAGAACTTTGATGCAGCCGCCGCACAAGAGAATAATGGCAGAGCGCTTAGTTTGTGTGATTTACAAGGCAGCTTATGGTCAAAGGCTCATGCAAACCTACCAACGCTGTTCTTAATGCTTGCTGGGACTGCAACGGAACATAGGGCAGGAGGGTCTGTGTCCAGAATACTCTGTAACAAGCCCTTCTGCGCTGGGTAGTACACACAGAATGGAGATTAATGCTCCCTTGTTACCTAGTGAGCAAATATTACTGTAAAACATCACTGGGACTGGACTGGTTGAAGTAAACATACAGCATTAAAAAGACTTATTGCTGCCTCTATCGGTAGCAGATCGGTAATCTGAATAGCTTATGGAGTGACACTTTTTCATAGGCTTACATCAATGCTGTTAGGACAGATACTATCATTAGTAATATCTTTAATTAGAAAAGTCAAGAGCATTAAGCATATAAAACACCTTTTCATTAGCAACATGAAGGCGAGGTTATTTGTACAGTACAGGAAGCACTTCCAGATCAACAGAAGATACAAGTTGAAGAGCTCTTTACCATGTTTTTTTTTTCTCAGCCCCTTCACCACAGAAGAGAAGCAGCGTAGCTCTAGTAAGTTGCTGGATTAACATAACTGCATCTCAATTTAAAAACAAACAAACAAACAAAAAAACAGCAGCTCATAACAAAGGAATGCTTAGACTAAATCAGTTCCATGTGAAAATATGGAACAGCAGCATCCTCTAGTGCAAGTCACCTTTAAAATTAAAAGCACAGCTGACAATGAGACATTGCTTCTAGGGAAGCCCTTTCCAAGGGACTAGTATTTGCTAAAGCAAACATTTACCACCTTGAATTTGCTTGCAAGTACAAAATAAATATTGATATCCATATTTCATACATTAAAAATACTTTATTTTACATTCATTTTGATGTTCAATAAGTTACGTCTAGCACCAAAGAAACATTTTGGAGGGGCTGAGGAATTAAGAAACTACAAAATGTAAATGCAGAATTCACTTCAACATTTAAGTGACTCATTGGTGCCTAGATTGGGGTTTTTTAAGTTATTGTTCAGATGGGCTTTAGACTATTGCTTCAGTTAGACTTAGATGTGCCAAAACAGTGTAGAAATATAAAAATCACAGATTTGAGAAAATAATAATTAAAAAAACCTCAGTTCTTCTAAACTCCCAGCTACATGCAGAGTTGAGGCTCCAGAACGCTTATCAGTAATGGCATGTTACGGCAGTTAGGTAACAAGTTACAGGAAGAACCAAATTGCATAACTAGAATACTAGAAAGAAAGGCTGAGCTTCCTTTCCACGGGAGTAGGACAGAGAAAATAACCAAGGGTTTATACCTCATGAACTTGTGTGCTCTTTGTACATGCATATAGGGTGGAAGTGGATCTTAAAGCTACTCAGCACATTGCAGTTAGTTCCACTGCTGCCAAGCAGAGACAGTTTTGGCTCAAGTACTCCACAAGAAGCCACTTACAGGTAAGCCAAAGTATTACATCCGAGAGGACATAGCCCTTACCTTTTTTGAAGGGACATAACATCACAAGCTCAAAAGAAAAAGGCACTAGAGTTTTGGTTTTTTCTTCCATAGAAATGCTGGCTTTGTAATTGTACCCCTTTTATTCTAAACTCACTGGTAACACTATTTTGGTAATGCTGGATACATTAACTGAAACCTAGTTCTGATCAGTATACCTCTGCCAAGGTGCAGAATTAATACTGTTCTAAGATTCTGTGGTATCCTCACTGACTACAGCCCAAAGCATCAAACCGAGACGTCGTTTCCAGTGCTTGCACTTGTTCGGAAGCCAGTCAAGTTCCACGTTTTGGCACACCTGCACTCCAGAAGACTTGGCCAACTGGCCTCCAGTCACAGCTTCCTGCTCTGGACGTAAGCAGCAGACAGACTTGGGCACAAGTAACACTGTGCCATCTTCCATGTGGCAACCACCGACTTTTATTCATTTGATTAAATGCCAGCATGGAAATTTAAGGATGAAGTGAGTATAAAAATCCTTTCCTAGTCCTCCTTCAACATCTTTCCCTTAATCGGTACAGTACTGTGGATCTGGCATTTCTGTTCCGTGCTGTGTCGCCAGCTGGTGCCCGTCGCAAGCACTCGGTTTAGACCACAGTCGTTAAGAGTTGTGATGAGTTACCTCTCAAGGTGCACTGCTCTCCCTGCACTGGGCTGTGTTCACAGTTCTACCATGTCAGTAATTGCAACTTCAACATATTTAGTCCGGTACATTTCAAGTTATGTGCAATTAGAACCCTGTAATGGCTTGATTTACAGCTCCAAACTTTAGGACCAGACCTCGTTAGCTGTGCATTTTGACCTAATCTGTATCACTTCTCATTTTTGTTTTTAAAAACCAATCTTAGTCATCACTCTCTGAGAATCTCGCTCCCTGTCTCTCCCAATCAAATCCAGGAGGAGGCAGCTACACCTCCTCAGCCTGTAGAAGCTTGAAAGTTACAGGTATCAAAGGAGGAGGAGCAGGCTCCCCCCACAAGAAGAAATTGTGATTTTGCTTCCTGAGGCTCCCAACCCCTGCAAGAAAACTCACTGCCTGTTTTTCCCAAACCCCATTTCTGGCGCAAATCAGCTACTCCACAGTAGTGCTGACCTCTCTTCCCGAACAGAGCACCACAGCTGCCCTGTACTCCTGCAACTTTGCTACGAATTAATTAACATCGAAGCTTCAGTGCGGTCTGTTTCAGCAAAAACTCACGTGAAAGCTAGGTCCGGACCAGCTGGGTGTGAAGGTAGTAGCTCTTCAAGAACCCTTTCCACAGCACAAGTACCTGGAAGCATCTCACCTACCACATTTCATTCCTTCTACTCCCTGCCATGCCTCATCCCTGCTGTATTCTCGACAGAAACTCTCACCCCGCTGTCCCAGCACCTCGGCTGTAGTTACTAAAGAGAACGTTCTGAAACCTTAGCAATGGTCACAAAAATCCCCGCTCAGCGTGCTCCTGAACTCAGGACTTCTGTAAGCTTCACTTTGCTGCCAGCATTATGCCAAAAAAACCCCACAAAACAAACAAACAAAAAAAAAAAAGAGAGAAGGCAGTTTCATTTGCTGAAAACTATCTCCCCCCATCAAAAAAACAAGCAAGGATTACACAGGTATTCATTTGTCCAGCAGCAAGGAGTAAAGCACGCTGGGGCTACTGGATTTGAATAAGTTCACATGAAAGAAATCTGTTCTAATAATGTACCAAAAGCAGTGAAATCCAATGTAGAAGTTTCACAATTAAGTATTTTCCATGATCCAAAGCTAAAGTCTATTTGAACCATGGATCATGAATACTGTGGGGGGTTATATATTTGCTTTTTTTTGCTGTTGTTTTTAAGTGACATAATTTCTGTATCTTTGGGGAGGGAAGGAAAAAAATAACGGAGTCCTTGAGGCTCTAACGGGCCTCTGCTGTGTTTTTTCAGATCAGCTGAGTTTCATGAAGCATCCCTGGATATCCAACCACTTTCTGTGAGAAAGTTTAAAATCCTTTTCTTCAGTACCTTATCTAAGTAACTGGGAAGGCGACTCTTTGAAGGAATTCCTTGTCTTTTTTGGAGATGGTCTTTAATGATTATAGTTTTTACAGTCACATAACGTGCAGGACTCAAATTTAGAGAGCTGCAGAGCACCTTTTCCCGGTCCGATAAGAGTTCAAAGCCAGGCAGGTTTTCAATGGCAGCAAATTCACCCTCTTTACCGTCTTCCTTCCCTCTCTTGGAACTAGCAATGTTTTTGTTCTCCTTCCTCTTTTCCCGTTTATGCCTGGCTGCCTCGTATTCTGCCGACTCTTCCATTTTGGTGATTCCATTTCGACGGTACCGCTGCAGCTCCCGAATCTTTGCTCGAAGTATCCTCTCCTTGTGCATATTCTCAAAGAAGTCTTCAAACTCCTTGCAAGACATGAACTGGTACAGAGGCCTCAGTTTCAGCCTCAACTCCTTCTCTTCTTTTGTGATCTTTCGTTTGGGAGCTTTCTCCTTGTCCTTTTTATCCTTCCCCAGAAAGGCCGGTACCAAGTTATAGTCTCGTGCAATATTCTTCCGCCGTTGTCTCTCCTTGAGTTTCCTTACATACATGTCTACGTGAGCTCTTTTTAACTCTATTTCCACATCATCATCGTCATAGTTCACCGAAAGGCCACTGATTAGCGTCTCCGCGTCTTGATCGTATTCGATCTCGTAGTCATCCCGAAGCGGCATGTATCCCAGCTGCTGCTGCTCAGCCACCGATATATCCAACGGTGGGAGCGGCGTGGTCAAGCTAGGAGAAAGCGGGCCGCCGCTGGGACACGTGTGATCTGTGACTCTGTTGGGAATAGTGTCAGGGATGCAGGCTTTTCCCAGGTTGCCATGGATATACATGCTCACATAGTGTTCCATCACCTCCTGAGGCGTTCGGGAGGCTCCCACGTGAGCAGCCATGTCCTCCTAAATGGGAAATAAGGAGGAGCGATAAAATGATTCCCATCACATCTCTAGCATAACGTGCACTCAGGTAACAGCACCACTTCTTGTTCCCTGCTCCTCAAAAGCCAACTCACAATGCCTAAACTTTTCTAGCAATACTGAAGTTAGCCGCGTTTCCATCAGATCTGCATTTTTAGGTCCAGATAAGTACTTACAAGTGCACAGGGGCATGTAAGCCATGAAAAGAGCTCAGGAACATCACTAAGGCAAGCTGCACCAGATCCTCTAGCTACAGGAACACTATCGAGACACTGGATCCACATGGTGATTCCTGAGCATCCATCGCTCAAAAAGTCAGCTTCCCATCACCAGGAAGCCGCCTCAGTCCCACGCCAGCACTGAGATCGCTACGTCTTTGGATTTTGCTCATTTATATTGCATCGCCGAAGTACTTTTAGAGCAATATAGAAATAAAAATAGTATTTACATTAAGAAAGATAGCATTTACTCTTTTCTAGTTATTTAAGAACTAAAGCCACAATGACGATAAACTTTAAGATTTTCAAAAAGGCTTTACATTTAATGAAGCAAAACATAATCAAGTAACAACGAATCAAATGACGATGCTTTTCACTACTGCTTTTTCAAAATGAGCCTAACCGTACAGCACACAGAAGGCAAGCAGCAACTCTGCAGCTGTGCCATACTGAAGAAAGAGACAGAAGAAGAGGGGATCAGATCCGTAACACGGGCAGGCTGGGGGGAAGGCACAGGCTGGAACTTAAGGTAGCGCCAGCTCCAAGAAGCCTGAAGTGCTCCTCGAAGCCCCGCTTCTCCCGCAGGTAGCCCACGTAAGGCCGCCAACCCGGCAGGCTGCCACCCGCACCCGCCAGCGAGCCAGCCTGCTGTCCCCGCACCGCCTCGGGGGGGCCACAGAGGGGATCGTG
>VYZM01008513.1:61816-86214 GCA_013398915.1 Dromas ardeola | reverse complement strand
GCCAAGTCCTGTATCTGGGGAGGAACAACCTCATGCACGAGTATATGTTGGGGGCTGACCAGCTGGAAAACAGCTTTGCAGGAATGTGAAGTTAGCAGACACTCAAAGTGAACATGAGCCAGAAATGGGCCCTCTCAGCAAAGAAAGTTAATGTTATCCCAGGCTGCTTTAGGTGGAGGTTGCCAGCAGGTCAAGGGAGGTGACTTTTTCCCTGTACTCAGCACTGGTGAGGTACGTAACCTGGCATACTGTGTTCAAGTCTGGGCTCCTTAGTACAACAGGGACATGGTCATACAGGAGAGAGTCCAATGAAGGGCCACAAACATGATTAAGGGAGAGGAGCATCTCACATATGAGAAAAGGCTGAGACAGCTGGGACTGTTTAACCTGAAGAAGAGAAGGACTCGGGGGGGGGAATCTCATCAATGTATATAAATACCTGAAGGCTGGCTTCAGAGAAGACAGAACCAGGCTCTTTTCAGTGGTACACAGTGACAGGTCTAGAGGCAATGGGCACAAACTGAAATACAGGAGGTGCGGTCTGAACATCAGGAAACACTTTTTCACTGTGAGGGTGACCGAGCACAGGCACAGGTTCCTCAGAGGGGAATATCTCATCCTTGGAAATATTCAAAAGCCATCTGGACATGGTCCCAAGCAACCTGCTGTAGGTGGCCCTGCTTGAGCAGGGGGTTTGGACCAGATGATCTTCAGAGGTCCTTTCCAACCTCAAACCTGCTGTGATTCTATTATGCTGTGAAAGCAGTTCCTTGAGTTATTAGCCTCACATAATTAACCAACAATCAATGCATAATACTTTCGAGATCAGTGTCTGCAATACAACAGATAAACCACACTACAGAACACTTACAAACTGTTAGTAACCACTTACAAATTTCTGAACATCCACTATAGCTAATCCCCAAAGGCTCTTATAGGCACACATTGCTGAGCACACCTCACACCCCCCCACACCCATAGCAGCTGTGGGTCGCAGGCCTCTCCACCTTGGTAATTCCCTGGATGCTGTTTAATCCTGCTGATGGCTGTCTTCCTTTTCAGCATTATAAGTTTTGAGACATACATCCCCATAGTTTAGACGGTTTGCGTGCTCCAGTCACATGCAGGGGTTGTGTTCCCGTCATACTGTCTGCTGGTATGGAGGCCATGTGGGCAAAGTGGGCACCCCACAACTACTCACAGTGTTCACCCCTTATTTCAGCTCTTTTGTACCTTGTCATAGTTTACATAGCCCCTGTGAGGTAACTCTTCATACAGGTGTATGTTCTTCAAATATAGCATGTGATTACTTTACCTTTTTTTTTTCTAAAAATGAGCATTTTACCAGAATGTTACAAAAATTACTTTAACATTTATATAATAAACACAATGATTACTGCAAACAACAGCAGGAGTAGTAGAGACAGCAGCTGGTTAGGTGAGGTTTCAGCTACCTGAGACTCATGTTGGTGAGGTCCAGGATAATAAGGTTACACTATATTTTCTGAACTGCCTGGCAACAGAAAGAAAACAAGCTCTTAAGGCCAAGACAGAATCAGCTTTAATGATCTGTCTCCCTAATGAGTGTTTTAATGGAATACCTTCTGAAAAAATATCCCTAAAAAAACCAGCATCCTTACTTGTACTTCAAGAACAAGCTCGTTGTTTACTTGTTGCCATTGGCTGCCATGTATCAAAGCCATGGAAAGCAACAGTTAAACCTCGCTGTCCACCCTTGATCAATGAGCTCAAAAAGAATCTGAAAGCAGTGAATAGTGTCAGCGTGTAATTTTAAACCCACTGGAACTCATCAAGGCCAAGAACTTGTAGCTTGGGATTCCATCTAGTAGGACCACTAGAGGGACAAGTTATTTTTCCGTGCTGAAAACTTTAACCATAAAGTGCCACAACCTTTAACTATTGCAATGCTGTCCCCCGCCCCGGGATCCCAGAGCTATGTGCAGTGTGCCCAGACACACTGTGTCTGGGGAGATTAACCACCTCCAAAAAGGATCCACAGACTAAGCATGTTGGGCAGGGGACCAAGCAAGTATTCAGCACTGAGGACTGCGGAGTACTTTGAATCTTGCTGTTCTTGAGTACGTGAATCTGCCTTGCCTGGGAATGTCGCAGAGAAAACTTCCTGAGAAGTCCGCTTTCCAGTCCTCACAGAAGGGTTCTGGCAGAGATTTTTTTTTTTTTTTTTTTTTTAAGCCATGAGGGGTCTGGAGAACAAGTCTTATGAGGACCAGCTGAGGGAGCTGGGGTTGTTTATCCAAGAGAAGAGGAGGCTGAGGGGAGACCTTATCGCTCTCTACAGCAACCTGAAAAGAAGCTGTCGCGAGGTGGGGGGTCAGTCTCTTCTCCCAAGTAACAGGCAATAAGACAAGAGGAAATGGCCTCAAGTTGTGTCAGGGCAGGTTTAGACCGGATATTAGGAAAAAAATTTATACTGAAAGGGTTATTAAGCATTGGAACAGGCTGCCCAGGGAAGTGGTTGAGTCACCATCCCTGGAGGTTTTAAAAAGACGAGTTGACATAGTGCTTAGAGATACAGTTTAATGATGTTTTTTGTCAGTGTTAGGTTGACGGTTGGACTAAATTATCTGAAAGGTCCCTTCCAAACTAGGCAATTCTATGATTCCATGACTTAAAACATGAAGACAATCTGTCTAGTTTGTTGGGTTTTTTGGGTTTTTTGCTCCCTACAATGACTGAGGCAGTTATATTCACTCGCTGAGGATATTAGACAGACAGATGTAATTACTCCTTGAAGGTCCATTAATGCCTATAAATCACCCAAAGCAGGAATAGATATAGATAGTAGTAAATGGATATGGATATAAGAGGCGTAATGCAAGCTGTTGACTTCAGGGCCACTCTGGAGGTGAAGAAGCCTGGGCTTTGTCGCTATCCACATAGGTAAAACTAAGTGTTCAGTAGAAGTAACCTTTGCCTCCTCGCAGGCTTTCCTTTCCCCATCCAAGGCATCAGATGTGATCCCTGGATGAGTAAATCCATGACTGCTCAGCTGGGGGCTCCCATGCCACTTCTCGCTCACTGGATACACCCTCTGATGCTTCAAAGGCAGCTGCAAAGGAAGGGAAGACTGAGAAGTCACCCTGGGCTCTGAAACTGCTTGCTACTTCTCTGTATGCTCTTTTAAATGCCAAGGTTTTTTAAGCCAATTTAGCACTGAACCACTTTCCCTCAGTCATAAAGCTTCTGGGGGCCAAGACAGGCTCAGCAGTTATGAGAGTGAGTGGCATACTCTTATTTGGAGTGTTCAGGGTCTTGCATCATAACTGCATGCTTCTCATCTGTAGGTATTCTGAAGAAACCAAATTTGTATGGGAAATATTCTTAAACATGTCTAAATAACAATCCATTCAGGTGTCAACCTCCTCCCCACCAGGTATCAGGTATGTTAAATAAGTCTGCCAAAACATATATGGGTATTAAGTTATTTCTTGATCTCTCCAAAAGACCTCAAATATAGGCTTATATTTCATATTTTACATCACTTCAAAGACTATTTTATTGCATAATGCCAAAATGGAATTATGTAATCACAGATATGAGTTTCATTTTAAAAGCTAAATGAAAGGCTGTATTGCAGTAGCCTGCAATTCTGAAAACAATACATGCCACTAGTGGAAAGATAATAGTGTTTGGCGAGAAGCATTAAGCTAATCTGATTAAGCTTAACTTTATTGGTTTTAGGAAATAACATAAATCATTTGATCCTTCCTGGTAAAATAACAGTGATTAACCAAGCACTGTTTGTTGATGGCTGTCTAATCTATAGTTCACAGAAGCAAGTCAACAAAGAAGTAAATTTATTTTTTTTTAAAAATCTGTCTGAAAATATATTTTAAAAATATCTGGGAATGTAATCATCTGAATTCTGGCAAATATTAGGCTAAGATTGATACTTTCCTTGCAGTTTAGATAAATATTTGCCACTTCATAACACTTCTGGCTGACAGTGGTACTGCACTGTAACAATGATGGACGGTAACTATATATTTATCTATCCACTGGGAAATATAGAGTTACCAAATTATAGTCCTGGGATGTGGAAAGGAAGAAAAATGAAAACTCAACAACTTCCCAAATGTCAAAATCTAAATTATAAATTGTAAAGCCTGTATTTTTTTACAGCTCCATATTGTCATGGGACAAATAGAAAATGTATGAACAAACTCAAAACACATATAGTTTAAGAGTATCTGTTTTCGTAATGGATCAATCTAACAGTCAAAGTTTCCCCTTACAGAAAGTATGCTGAGAACAACAAGCTGTGGGAGGTGGCATGGCAGCGCGAGATCTTCATGTTCTGTAGTATTACAAACATTGCTGTAATGTTAAAGCTTGGAATACGAAAGCAAAACCAAATAAATCTTCCCCCCAGCCTTGCCCAAAAACCTTCAGGACATTACAAGGGGTAAACAGTCAACATCAACAAGCACAGGAGACAAGACAATGCTGCTGCCACGGGTATTGCTCAGAAGCACATGAAAAAGGAACAAAAAGCTGGGAAAACTCTGGACCGCCTATATATCACACTGGTATGTTGAACTGCTTATATATAATAAAATAAAAATCTTGGGTACTTTGCACGAGGAGTTATTATTCCAAAATTCTGGTATGATAATTGGAAATGGTTTTAATTAGTACAAATTCTTATATTTTCATTAAAATTAGCAAGTAAGCAAAGTGAGGGTTTTTAATATTTCCAGTGTAAACTTGTTAATGATGATGTATGATGATGACTAAAAATTACAGCAATACATACAAGAAATATGGAAACATGGGGTTTTGATACAATGTATAATGTCTAGAGTTTTCTCTTTTTCCTTTCTCTTTTTTCTGCAACTTTTTGCTGAACTTATTGTTTATTGTATAAATTAGTAATATCTGTACCCAAATAAATAAATTTTGCTTCAGCTTTGAGTCCACAGGTTGGTAAGTATCACTACAAAGGGTACATGAAGTTGGGTGCTCTGGACTATTCTAACTCCACTGAAACAACTGATTTATAGTTTCCTCTTCTAAAACTATTTTTGGTCTTATAATTGACTGTTCTTTTTTTCTAATTAACGCCAGCCAATCTCCTTAAGTCCTTTGTTTTAGTGTGTAAATTATTCTTCAAAGGTTTCTTTTCCACTTATGATTTAAAAAAAAAAGTCCCTGTTATGCATAATGAATCTTTATAATCTGCTGTCAGCTTAATTGAGAAATGGTCATTTTTAACATTAAGGGTGCTTTAGGGAAAGTTGTTCTGAAGTATCACTCTTGAAGAGAATATGTTTTACTCCTGTGTCATCTTCTGATTTATCATGGCAATTTAAGTCTTGCATTAATTGTATTGACATAAAATTAGAAAAAATATTTTACTGTTTCCATAGACCAGACAGTATATCAGTTCTTGCACTCTCACTATGCATAAATCACATTTATACTACGTCTTTTTAACATCTGAACTCAAGAGAGAAAAGCATACGTGAGTTATTTTAACTAAAATTACTTTCATCATTGCATATTACAAAAGAATAAAAAAAACCCCAAGGAATCAATTCCTACTAAAGAACAAAATAAAAAAAAATATTCCTGAACCCTGCCTATTATACTTTGTAGCATGGTACTATGCTTGTTGGGTAAAAATGTGTTTTCATGAAGAACTAGCACATTGAAAACGATTTGTCAATGGAGTAACTACACAAAATAATGTTAATAAAAAAAAGTTTAATAGTATTTTTTAATTTCTTTTTTTTTTGGATAATAACAAGACTTAGAATAAAAATTGTACCTTTCATGTGGTAAATAACTTGAAAATGTTATTTGTTTATTTATGCTTTCCACTATCTGCTTGTGTCTGGCTGGAGTTTTAAGATTGCCATGGCAGAAAAATTAGAAGGAGGTCTCTATGTATCCAATAAACTGTATTTTGTAGAAGTCAAATAATTTTGTTAATTTACCACCATCTGGCTCTAGCTTCCCCTTGCTCTGTTACTGGGAATTCTAAGTTTTGTTAAAAAATCCAGAAGAAAAATCTGCGACCACTAAAGAGGTGAGCAAGAGGAAGAAACCAAATGCGCTTTATTGGGCTCAAGATCTAGAAATCCCGAGGAAAGCAGTTTCGTTTAAAAGGCGGAGAGCCAAGTAAGGGAAATCTTCACAGTGCCAATTTTGGCTCCTAAAAGTTGCATAGGTGCATGGTGTAGTCAGTGGGGAAAATCGGGTAGATTAGCAAAAGCAGCTCCTAAATTTGAAGCCTGGGCTTCAGCAGTGCGAATGTGACCTGTGTTGGACAGGCGACCGAGAGTACTGTTGTGTGTCTGGGGAGAGACAGGCATGAACGACCTAAGGTATATGGGCAAGATGAGGAGGCACAGGCACATCCCTATATATACACGTAGCCCAGTGGCAGCCCAGAACAGAAGGACTTCTGCCACAGGATTGCCATGAAATCCTCCACCTGCAGCCAGAGCCAAATGCTTTACTACAGCACTAAATTAAATTATGGTGTTACTATATCCCAACTAACAAGTGTCTTCTTTAGCAAAGTTATAGCGGCTCACTGAAGTGTTCAGCCATAGTAAATGACTCCATTTGGAGATACAGAAACTATGTCTTGCTTAGTTCTTTATTCAGATAATGGTTCAATCAGCATTTTGAATGGAAAAAGCAATTTTTGCATATACATATAACATATGCATGCATAGGTTTGGACTTGAACATTAATTTATCTCCACTATCTAAAAACAGAAGGTCCAGAATCCTCCTAAATGTATTCACCTAGAGATCCATAGAGATTTACGAGGTGGGGAAAAATAAAGACAAAGAAAAAGAAAACCCAGGTGTCAATGCAAACATACTAGAAATGTGTTTCTAGATATGTCAATTTATAAATCACTTGTCTTAAAGAATTTGTTCAGGATAAAATTATTTTTTACTGTGTTGTTACAAAAGAAACCAAGACTATTTGATTTGCTCTTTCCCAATACAGTTTTAACTACAACCATGTGTATATTTGAGTTGCTTTTTTCTGTTTCTGTGTCCCGTTGTATCTATTAAATACTTTCATGGATGCATTCTGTACCATTAAAATCATTGTGAACCTGTTTGCAAACAGAAACATCCTGGCTATAGTTTTTTTCCCCCTTTTTACTTCAGCTTTTTTACTTTGTAAGCTCTTCAAAGAAGAACGACGAGCTATTCTGAATTGAAATAAACCTGTTTGAATTGGCCATTAAGTACTAATGTGATAAAAATACAACAGCAACATAGTATGTATCATGTCATTGCTGTTAAGAGAGAACCAAACAAAACAACATGTAAAGTTTTTTCTTGTAGCAAATTTAGTTTAAAATGGGGAAGGAATATTTTTTGGGGAAAAAGATTCCACAAAGTGAGATTTTTCAGCTGCATTGGGTTTTTTTATGTGAATATATTTGTTTCTATTTTTAAAGTTCTGTTCTCAGACAGATTGAGTAAGACAAACACCTACAACCATGCTCAAACACCTCAAATACTAGTTAATTTTTCAGTCAAATTTTACCTGCACAATCTGTAACTAACGTAATGTAATAACTGTAATTTTCCCCTAAGCTCCCTAGAACACAAACCCTAACAGAAACCAATCATTCCCAAAAGTATATTACAACTTAGTCTTTGTGCAAAAGTTTCTTTGTTTTGAGTTTATCAAAGGATCATTTAAAAGGCAGTAAACCAATACAGCGAGCCTCAGATCTGAAATTAAGGCTGCAGATAGACCCCCTGTGAGGACTGTAAATGACTTCCAGATAGCTCAGCATAATAGCTCTGTTACCAGTGGGGTCTTAGAAGTTAGAATAAAACTTACTGTTCCTTCTGCATTGCTCAGTAAGGAAACATGAAATAAGTTTTACTTGATACTGTAAGGTTTATTTTTCTAAGATAACTTACTGGAGTTTGGAAAAAATTACAACTTCAAATATAAGCCTGATTCTTCCAATTTTGCACTGAGGATAGGATCTTGACTATACAAAGTGGTCACCTTCTAGC
This sequence comes from Dromas ardeola, assembly GCA_013398915.1. NCBI lineage: Eukaryota > Metazoa > Chordata > Aves > Charadriiformes > Dromadidae > Dromas > Dromas ardeola. Next base: position 78,165 of record VYZM01008513.1, on the reverse strand, counting down.
ATCTGGCTCTATAATGTAGCAGTGTTGCCTAGTACAGTAGCTTTAATATCAAAGACAGACATCAACGAGATGGCAAAAAATCTCGGAGAAAGGGAAAAAATGTTTCTCTGGCATGTATTAGAGAGAAATTACTGGAATATGAGGACAAAGCAAAGTGGAAAAGAATGTGAAATTATTACTTTTTAATAGGAGATGTCCAAACACTGCTAATCAACAATTCAAGTCCCTGAAGCCTAGAATACAGGTAGCTACTTGCTGTTGCCTCATTGCCAATTGTCACTTCATAGCTTTTTTTGCAGCCCATGTGGTAACCCAGCCTGTGCACTGCACAGTGTAACAATAGGCATTTAACTGAGAAAATTCAGAAGAAGAAATGAAGGAATTGGGAGGGGAGGGAGTGAGGGAGAGGGAGAAATGCTCCTTTTGCTGCAAATAAAAGCCAAAATCCAGTGACAAAAATTTTCACCAATGTCTAGTAACTTAAATGTCTCCATTTTCCGGATTCCTATCAATAAGGCCTTGAAGTTACCTGAATAACCTGATGTTTTCTGGATGCAAACCCCTTCATGGTCTTAACGGAGACCACAATGCTATCTATAATGCTTCCATTATAAATATTGTGACTATTCTGTTTCCATGATATTGTTTGCAAAATATAAAAATACATTTCTGTTTTTTTTAAAAATTAATCTATTGATGTAAAAAAGTATATTTTTTACCATTCTAGACAAAGCACTATAATTCAGACCAAGCCTTATAGTCTTATAAAGTTGTTTTCTTCTACACAGATTTTAAAACTGGATTCATTAAAAATTAATGCCCTGATTGCATGTGAGATTTTTTTAATGAATTTAAATCAGTAGAAAAAAAAATAAATCCCAAACATAATGAAAACTTTTTTCACGGTTTATATAAATGCTCTTAACATACAACAAAAAATTATTTGCTTGCCCAAGAGATGAAAATAACAGCGCGATTTCAGGAAGGTCCATCCATGTAAACACAGCTGGTTGAATGCCAGAACGTATACCTAGTCAAAGCAGAAACAATTCAGAAATAATTTGAGGCTAAGTTAATTTTTCTCTTAGGATTTATTTATGTTTCTGAATCTTCTTCTGTAATCAGTACCAACCATAAAATCTCATCAAATATGATACAACAAAAAGGAAATTATAACAGTCTCAGCTCTGTCATGCTTTTGGAGTTTTGTTTGGGTTTAGGGGCTTTTTCGGGGAGTGGATTTTTTCGGGGAGTGGATTTTTTCCTTCCAGGACAGCCTTTCCTCATTACATTTTACAGTATCTCTCCTCAGTCACCTGTTCAGTATTTCTGTCCCTCATATGTATCTTAGTAGCAGAGAGACGATTTATTGCTGCTGCAGAGGTGTTAATCAGGTTTATTATGACAGAACCTCCCCTGTGGTAGTCAATGTACACACTAGCATAACGGACAACCGATATCTCACACAGCTTGCAATCAAAGTAGACAGGAGGAGGACAACATTAGGGAAGAGATGCTACCTTTTTGGGAACACTTTCCAAACTTTTGGTGAGGGGAGTTTTAATTAGAGTGTGTCACTGCGAAGGAAGGAAAGGAGTGGGAGTAGTAGAGAGACAGATATTGTAGGGAAGATGATGAAGAGGACAGGAGAGAGGTGAGTATAATGGTAAGGGTATGTAGGGTATGTAGAGTTTGAAGGGAGCAGAGTGGGAGAAATAGAAGGGGTCTTGAGAGAACAGAAGACAGCCCGAGGCAAAAAGGTACAGTTAGAGCTGAGGAGGTTTCCCTAAAGTGCTAGCACCTCTGTTTTAGTTACTTCTGCCTCTGAGTGGGGTCTTCTTTAGCTTTTCCTTATCATATCCTGCACTGCCTCGTCTAGAAGCCTGGGATGGATGAGGACAGTAGAGCAGGAGGTTATGGCTACCTGAATCACAGCAGTGTTGGCCAGGCATGCTATTATTACCATTGGTGCTGTGTGTTGGCCTAATTTTGTATAATCTGCTTTTCATGCATTAACATGCTGATTATTTCAAATAATTTTTGAGAATGAAGTTTATAAAAAAAATTGTGCTTTTAAATCCTTCAGTATTCCTAAGGATCCCTTGCTATGCTATAACATGTATCTGATTTTCTTTTTACTCATTGTTATCAGCACAAAAATAGCCAGTGTAACTTCTGGTAGGTTAATGTTAGCAGTATTTTATCAGCACACCTTTCCCATTTGCGTACTTCAGCACTTCAGCTGGGCTATCAGTTGTGTCACCTTCTTAGAGGAACACCCCTTAATTCCTTTGAGGTATTTCACTGGTGTTTCCCTGTTGGCTCCTATTGCCTCAGGAGCCCTTTGCTCATCTCTGTAAGACATCAAGTGTGCTGCAGCGCAGCTAGCATCTCTCAGAGCAACAAGTTGAGGGCCCTCGCTAGTACCCTGTCTCTCTAACCTTGGCATGTCATCCCACGGTTATGCTATATTTGCATGCAATTCATGGGGAACAGCTTGTTTAGGATGGTGACTCAGCTCAATGAAAGATTAATTTTTCAAACATATGTTTTTATTTAACTTTTCAAATGACACTTAAAAATGTAGTTGTGCAGTACTCCAGCAAAAAATAATTTATGAAAAGCCTGAAGCACTGTTAGATCTTCATTACTGACGTGAAGATCCGCTTGATTGTGGATGGATTAACTGTGTTAATTCTTCTAATGACATGACGTGTAAGAGGTCACGACTTTGCACGTCTACAGAAGGAATGGACACTTTGTGCGACTTTGCAGTCAAGCTTTGCTTGTAAATTTTTTTATACCTGTGTACCCATGACCTCCTCAGTATTTTTGATAATCCAACACTTAATTTATTTTTAATAGACATATGCGCATTTTCACTTAGCACATTTCTTCATTGCTGGTTGTTAGAAACAAGAGAAATACAGGATTTCTCTTCCCTGCAGTGCTGAAGATTTCTGTGTGACCCTGAAAAGGGTATCTTTGCTTCAGCTCACCCACTTGTGTAGGATGCATAAAAAATACTACATTCAGGCAATTCAGGAGAACTGAATCACAAAAAAAAAATTATTATTTTCATTTCCAACTTGAAAAAATATTTTGAATTATCAGTATTCTCTTTGTCTTTCCATGAACTTTCAGCTGCTGTTAATTGTCTCAAGAGTAACAACCAGCATGCACAAATACTGTTTCTGTGATAATTTCACCTTTTTCATTGAACTGTAAAATTTGCAATTAGACCCATTCCAAAGGTTAGGTAGCTTTGCATCTCCTTCTGGATTATATTTCTCTTACTTTAGCCAATGAATGTTGTGAATTGGGAATATTACAATAAAATGCAACACACATGTTTTGTAACATATGTAATATAACTTTAATCAGTTTTAATTCACACACAGTAGTAATGACTGGAATTTGATTTGAATGTTATCTGCAGTAAAAAATGTTTTGTGAAGTACTCAATGAATAATGTATATTATTGATCATATTCTGGAGTTTTGTGTCTATCTCCAGAACTGTACAAAATTCAGCAAGTCAATTATTTCTTGCAAATTATTTGTTCAGCTTCTTTTCAGGCTTTCTAAAGATTGAGATCCTGATATTTTGCAAGAAAATGTCTTTTTTCAATAGTTTTCCATCTTTAATTTTACAGGGCGTGGAAGGACTTCAATCATATTACTTGCAATCCATGTTGTAAATAAGAATGTGAAGAAAGAAATAAAAATGGAAAAGTTAATTTTGAAGAAACATTAATCCCAAATCATGTCTGTTGAGTGACAACCTCTCTGTCAGTCTCTCGATTAAACCTTGCCTTGCAATAATTGGATACATAGGTGAGAAGACACTTGCTAAACTTATGAATTCATTTGAAATTACCCTTTCAAGGCATGTGTGACTAAGACATGTCTAACACTGTATTTCTTTCCTAATATTGGATTAGAAAATATGTTCTGCAAATTGTAATGATATAGAAGCATCTTGATACCCTTAACTCATAAAAGAAGTTCTTTATAAGCAGTTAATAGGAAACACACGAACTATCCTTGGAGTGAAGGGTGGACTTTTGTTGACACAGATGATTTATCATACAATGACATTTTAAAAGATGCCATAGTCTGAGAGAAAGGTGAGAAAGCCTCTGGAGAAAGGCCCTCTACAAATCACATCCACAGCTCAAGGATCTGATAATTCCATTGCACCTCCAGGACCAGTCTCCTTTTCAAAGCCAGAGGAAAAAATACACATCATAACAGTGCTAAAGTCAGTATATCGTATTAGCTTACCATATATATTTAAAATGTAATTTATTATTGTTAATACACACAAAAGACAAAAGAACTGCAAAGGTTTCTTGAAGCCGAAAGAAAACAAACTAGAAGGGAAAAATAAACAGACAGACCAGAGAGAGACTGTGGGTGAGAGTACAGTAGTATTAGGAGGAAATGGTTTTTCCTCTTCTGTTCAGTATGATGATGGCATCAGTACTTTAACTTGCTTATTTACCATTTATTAAGTGATACTGTACATTGTTACGTACCTGTCTACATTAGAAAGCAGTGAAAATATGTAGAGCAAAGCAGTCAGCATAGAGGATCCCACACCACACACAGCTGCGGGGTTCCTTCTGATGGTCCCATAAGGCCAGTGCCAAGGAGCGTCTGCAGACCAGTAAGGGCACTCCAAGACAATCTTTTCCAGTTTAGCTTCATATGACCTGTAGTTATCACAGCTGGCATGTTTTGGGTCGGGCAGAAGCTGAAGGGGAGGAGAAGCCCTTCCTTGTGAACTTGAACTGAGCATGTACCACCAGAGGAACTTTGGGCTGGCAGAAAGACATTTTTCAAGCATCATTCAACTGCTAGAAAACTTCTGGAAAGAACAGTAGACTTTCGTAATTCAAGAAAGAGATCTACAAACAAGCCTTAGAGGTCATGCTGAAGATTAAACTATGCTGGCACCCAGAAGGGCCCATTTAAGCCAGGAAGAGATTGAGAATGACTGTTCTAAAGAGCAAAGCAAAAGGAAAGACTCATATATTGCATGTGTATAGTAAACAAGGAGCATGATTTTTAGGTCTTTGCTCTGTTTTGCTAGAAGAAAGAAAGTTTTCTCTAGACAAAAAAATGGTTTGTTCTCTTATTAGTTTGTCATCTAATCAAACAAACCTGTAGAGAATGGAAGCCTTTTGATAGTCTTAAGGTTTGCTTGTTTCATGGACAAAAGGTGAGGCAGATCCATCTCAAGACTGTCCAAATACAAGTCTCCTTGTACTCATTACTGTAAAACAAGTGTCTACTTATTTCTTTCCCCTCTGAAAACACAACATCTTCAATGAGCTGGGAATATTATAGCTGTTTTTTAACCTCAACTGCACAGTATATAAAACTCAAAAAAACAGGTAAGTGTATGTATGGTATATACACTCATCCGAAGAATTATGGAATTGGCTTCATTATTTTGTGTGCAATTCTACGGTATTAAACAGAAGGAGGCAGATGACAAAAAGGGCTTCCCAGAAGGTCTTGGAATGAATGCAAACAACTTTGAGATCTATGTGTGAATATATTTAATGTTAATGCTAAATGTTATTGTATGTCTACAATGGATGAGGCATGGGTTATGAAATAGTAAGTATACTTGCTACATGAAGAAGCACGAGTGAAAGAATTGGTGACATATACAAACAGAATAAAACAATTATCTGAATAAATAATGAAGGGCCAAAGACTAAAAGGATACCAATGAATAAGATGCAAATTTTGCATAGATTTAAGGCAAGAGAACTAAAAGCAAAGGGTAAAAACCAGGAAAATCTGTTTAAACAGTCTCTGGTCCCTGGAGAAAATAAAAAAATCCAAATGGAACTTGTTAGATGAAGAAAAGTTTGCTTAGATGAAATATAGAAACTGACATAATACAATTCTGCTTACTTACATAAAAGTGAGCTACATTGCTCAAACAAGACTATATTGTAGTTTCTATAAAACAAATTTACAGTAGCATAGGAAAATAACCCAGACAGATCCTTTTATCTCAATTTTTCATGTTGAAATCTGAAGCAACAGATAAAAACTCAAACTCTTCTTTGAAAGCCTTTAATTACAGAATCTATTGACCATATTTCAAAGAAGCAGGATGGAAAATAGAGTTAGTATAATAATATGCCAGTCATAATTGTCATTGTGCAATTCATAATGAATTCTTCTGCCTAAATTTATTTTATAAAGTTTGCTTTTCAACAAAAGTCAACAAACATTTACGAAATAAAAACTTGAAATGTTTGTGTGTTAGCTTACTGTTACGATTTGTGGTAATGCAGAAATAAACTCTTGAAAACATGAAAAAAACTTGTAGTAAATGTGAAATTTATCTCAGCTTTTTTGTTGTCACTGGATGTAATTGGCATAGGGTGCATTGGTAATGCATCCTTATGCTGATGTGTAATTTCTTGGGATATTTCAGTTTGATTGTTTTTAATTTTTATTAAAAATAGCTAAGTGAAAATATTTTAGTTATAGTGCCCAATTATATTTTATTTCTTAAAGAGAGTAGGACATTAGTGGTGTGTGTTTGTGTACATTCATGTATGTGTGTATGAGATCAAGAGGTGAGATGAAATATTAATAGGTTTTCCTACGCACAGGCATGAACTCTAAGTGGCCAGTTATCACTCAAAATCATACTGTATACATAACTGAAAAGTTTTTTGGTTTTGGTTTGTTTGTTTGTTTATTTGTTTGTTTTTAAATTGGGTTAATGATGGATATTGAAATGCACCTGCGGCCTTTTAAATTTACTGTTGTTATGCTGAGGTCCCTAGGTAAATATCTCTTGTTTATTCCTTTTCAGCAGTTAAATAGACTTTCTGCTAGGCTGTTAGAAGAGCAACAAAGTAAACCCATACTTTCTGAAAAGAATTTAGAGATTCTTTGTGCTTTTCATTCTGAATTCTGGAACAACCAGACAACATCTAAATTGCATTGCATGTGCAGCTGCAGCATGTCCCTTGTCCCCAGCTTTGAGATCTGGGTCCTTTTCAGAGCTTCAGGACAACATTTCTTCCCTGAGGAAAAGAGTTTGCAGAAGGATGGTGCATAACTGTGTATCACCCTGATGTGGAGTGGAGGTGAGGCTGATGTGAGCACCTGTTTTGGGGAGGGAGGGGAAGAGCTTTAATGCCCCAAAGAACCCGCAGAATTTGAGAAACAGAGGACAAAGCCTGCACTTTGAAGAACCAGAGGAAACAACAGGGAAGAGCAAAATATAAGGAGGGCCACTGCCATCCAATATATTTGTTATATGTGGCATAATATATTTATTATGTGTAATTTATTCATTTGTTACATTATCCAGAAGATATCCATATATTTGTAACATATTAACCAGTAGATGGAAACAGCAAATGCCCTGCTACTTTGACACTGTGCACAGGCTATTTGACTTTTTTTGGTATTCGATTTCATCATAATTTCTGTATTTTGTATGTGTGGATCCTATTTCAATTAAAAGCAGAAGACTCCTAAGAACAGAGCAGACAATTATACATACTAGGTTATTTAAATAAAATCAGATGATAAAAAAAAAATTAAAAATCCTGTATTAAAAAAGACAGAGATTGTCAGCTGACTTTTTTTTTTGGGTGGGTGACACTTCTGGGTAGAAAGTTACTTACATAAAACTGTATGATAAGGTACATCATAGAGACAGAATTAACACGTTACGTGTTAACGTAACACTTGCAACGAATGTCGACAGTTTCTGTATCTTTCTTTTGTTGTTACTATTATCTACGATTTCGAAGTAATTGTAAAGCCAGCCTGTGAAAATTCTTTATAGCTATTCCCTCCATCTGCCTGCAGTATCTAGGACGAAACTGCCAAATCAGAGTACGCTGCCTTTGTAAACTGTTTGTGTTTACTTCATGACAGTGCACAAGAGACAGGTTTTAAAGTTTCATAACTTACAGGGTACTTTTAATTAATGTCGCTGTAAGTTAGGGTATGCAGTATTGGTAATGAGATTATAATTATTATTCATTTATTTGCCACTGACATGCTGACAGCATATATCTCTTACCAAACGCACATGGGCAAGCATTTACATCCTATCCCAAAAGACAGGTTGTCAAAGGTTGAGCTCCTACCAACTTTTCTCACCTTGAACAGTATATTTACTCAAAAAGAGTCACAATATTATCAAGGGATGTCTCGTGGCAAGGATGTAAATGATAATGAAAATCTGTGGCAGGTGAGAAGCCTGCTTAGTGAATGAAAAATTGGAGACCTCTGGCTCATGTTTTTCCTGATATTATTTTCCTTCTGCTTTAGGAGTCAGCAGTTTCCCTCTCCTTCCGAATAAGCTGCTGTCTGCCCATTTCCCCCCACCATTCTCTAATGCCATGATTCCCCAGTGTCTGTGCAAGCAACCTGGGAGCCCCATGCGGTGGTGGGCATTGCCCATGTTATCTCCACTGGGTGGCAGGGACTGAGGAACAGCAGCCGGTATTGCAGGAAGGGGGGGACAGCCCCTCAGTCTGACTGCAGCACCCAAAACTCTCACTGATGGCGATGTTTGCCTCAAAGCTGACAATAATCTGAAGAAGTTATCAATGATGAAGGTATATTAAAGTGACTATCAGCTGATGGCAGTGTGGGGCAGCATGTGGGACCTCCACGTCACAGTGCTTTCTCACCAGCACCTGCGTTGGTGGGGTCTGGGCAGCACGAGGGGTACGTGCCAGGACTGGAGAGCCCACATAGGCCTTGGAAGTGGGGTAAATTAGGCAACCTGTCCTCTCCAGAGAAGAGAGGGATATCTGTGACACATACCTGCTGTGGGACTGTGTGTGAGTGGAGGGAATGCACAGCTCTGAGTGTGTCTGTGGGATTAGAGCCTGGAGGGACTAGTCCTAGAAGGCTTCTTAGAAAGTTGTGCTTACTAACTTCTTGTAAGAATCATTTGGTGTGGTTTACCTGTTGCATTGCAGATATTGATCTTGAAGGTATTGTTCACTGATTGCTTGTTAATTATGTGCTATTCATAAAGTAAGTAGTCAAGTTTTCATGTTGACTGGATTTAAAACATGTAAACTGAACATGGGATTCATGGGATTTTTGTTAATAACTTGTCATTTCTGTGACCCCTCTCTCTTCTTCAGAGAGTCTTGCTTGCTTTTTTGAAGTAATGCTAAAAGTCTTTTTTTGGCTATCTTTCTCTTTGTAAAACAACATGAGTCAAAAGTGCCATCAAAGGTGCCTTTTGTGCAACTTGCAAATACAAGTCCCTCCTGAGAAAGCATACACAGCTATACAAGTGGATCTCCATTTACACATCTTCTAGTGGTAGCTAAGATATCCCGTCTAAGAAGATGGTAGCTGAATCTCCCACCAGACATCCTGTTCCTCTAATTGTTGTCTTCTTACCTTCAAAAAACATTTCCATAGTCCCTGAGCTGATGGAAATGAGAAACATGGAGAAAGGAGTATATGAGCGGAAATCTGATAATACCTTTTAGCAACATCTTGAGTATCACACTCTTGCATGACCTTGTCACATAGTCACAGAAATATCTTATTATCAGACATATGCTTAAAAAGAATAAAAAGCAAATAATTTCTTCTCGTCAGTGAGACCACTACATGGCCACATTGGTACTTATATATGCAACCTGAAAAAACTAGTCTGCAAGTAAACTTCGCCATGTAGTTCTGCAAGAAAGGACATCCACACTTGCTCCAAATACACACCTAACATCTAAAAAGAAATTCTCAGGTTCAGTGATGTGAAAATTTCTCACTGTCTTTTCAATTGTACTCTTAGGCTAACGTTGCTTCTGAGCCAGTCATTTTCATTTAACGCACAGTCAAAAGCTATTATTATATATATGCATAGACCACAGTTCTCAGATCCCTAGACCTTGACAAAAACATTTTCTTCCTAAAACAAGACTGTGGATTACTATTCAGTGAGGTTTATGCCTGTGACAAATTTCTGCTGCCAGACCATGGCAGTTCCAGGAAATAATGCATACCTTTAAATATTGGATTATTTCTTTTATTTATCCACTTTTATTATGAATCATATGTGTTGAAATTCCCAGGGGAAAAAAAAAATGTAGGAAATTTCAGCCCCATTAACTGAAGTCCACCACAAGGTTAAAAATATCTGAGGCAGGGTTTTAATGATAAACTTTGCCAACACTGATGTGTCAGTTAAGAAAAACACATGGAAAATACACATGTAGCACATAATCCTTGTGCGTTTCCTGGGATAATTTATCTCTATTTCTGGGAACAGTCTACATTAGCAAAAACATAGTTTTGTTAATGTGATCTACAACCAATAATGTTACATGACACTTTGTCACCAATGATGTATTAACGGGACACTATAACCAGAACATAATGAACAGAGGAGTATAACTCCACTACCATGTTTTAATCTCTAGAAAGGAGTTTACTTGTTTCTCTGCAAGGATTGAGTAGTTTGTGAAATTCATCTCTATGCAATGGTTAGGCCCACATCTTATTTAACCTTTCTGTCATATTTGCCTTCATTGACCAATTCCCTGGTTTTAGTACTAAGCAAAGTTATTTAATCCACTAAAATATTTCCATTAGATTCTCCTTCCACGTGACACTGGATAATTACACCTCCTAGGAAGGGAGGTACTCATTGTTAGAACAAAGTCTACTGCCACTGGAGCAAAAATAGTCTCAGTGGCTTGTCAGTTGAGGTGGGATCAGAAAGATTTTAAATGCAGTGTTAGTTTTCATGTTAAAGAATTTTGCCATTGCTTAAGATGTGAGATAAATTAATTTCAATAAACTCATGGATACACTGGATAAGCTTAGAGTCAAATGTCATTTCTCTCTGTCTCTTTGCTTGTTTGGATGTCTGATGGGTTTGGGTTTTTTTGTTTGTTATGTTTTCCTTTTCCAGGTCCTTTACTCTTTTCCTGGGTATTCTCATCTAAGAAAACAATCTTTCATTTGTAAATCATAGAATCATAGAATGGTTCAGGTTAGAAGGGACCTTAAAGATCACTGAGTTCCAACCCCCCTGCCATGGGCAGGGACACCTACCACTAGACCAGGTCGCTCAAAGCCCCATCCAGCCTGGCCTTGAACACTTCCAGGGATGGGTCATCCACAACTTCCCTGGGCAACCTGTTCCAGTGTCTCACCCCCCTCACAGTGAAGAATTTCTTCCTAATATGGAATCTAAAGCTACCTTCTTTCAGTTCAAAACCGTTACCCCTTGTCCTATCGCTCCAATCCCTGATAAAAAGTCCCTCCCCACCTTTCATGTAGTCCCCCTTAAAGTACTGGAAGTCTGCTATAAGGTCTGTCCTTCTCTTCTCCAGGCTGAACAACCGCAGCTCTCTCAGCCTGTCTTCATAGCAGAGGTGCTCCAGCCCTCTGATCATCTTTGTGGCCCTCCTCTGGACTCGCTCTAACAGGTCCATGTCCTTCTTATGTTGACAGCTCCAGAGCTGGATGCAGTACTCCAGATGAAGTCTCATGAGAGTGGAGTAGGGGGGCAGAAAAAAGCATCTCTAGAATTTTTTTTCTAGCTGTCAGGTCTTCCCCTCCCTTCTTTATAGAAAGCTCTAGATCTTTTCACCACTAAAGAGTTCTGTGGTGAAAATTCTCCAGATGCCCAGTGATGATATGACTATTTCATTATCTTAGACAAAATTTGCTCCTGCTTAATTACCATATTCCAGACACCACCCTGAGCAAACTATTACCTGTGACGAGTAATAATATGGTTCTTGGTATCCAGATGTACTTCACGAAGGGAAGTCATTCAGTACCAAAAAACATTAGTACTCCAGCTTCATCCCAAGCTGCTACTGCTTTGGCTATCTAAGAAAAAAATATGTTTCCTAATAACAGTGGAGTAAGGGATGTCTGATCCTTTCATTTCTAGAGGTTTTAAGCATTATTTTAGTGGCTTCGAATATGTTCGTCTTCCCTCTTTCCTTTTACATAGGACAGGTCTTTCTGGGTTGCTGGAAAAATAGAAGATGATAAGATGTCATAACAATATCTTTCCTGTTTTGTTTTGGTTTTGGGGTTTTTTTGTTTGTTTGGTTGGTTTTGGTTTGTTTTGTTTTCTTTTAATACTGAATTACATAAAATTTTATGTTCTTACTTAGGAAAGTACAGCACTTACCATTACATTTTATTGTAAAAATGGAAGCCTCACATTAGAAGGCTGTTGGAAACCAGTGCAGACATATCACAGATCATAACGTCAAAGACTGCTGCAAGGTGTGCACTGTTGTGTCTTTGTGAAATATATAAAAGAAACAATGGAAATCAGATAGGGTGAATTATACTTTAGTCCAGGCGACAGATAATGAAGTTTTGCACTGGATTTTCTATGGCATGTTATTCCTTCTAGAGTCTGTGGTCTAGCCTGGAGGATTGATGTGTTACTATAATTACAGCCCATAAGAAATGGTTTCAAGTTTGCAATCTAGCTTGCTTTGTATTTGTTATTTTGCAGCATTAATTTTCAGGGGCTGTGTGTTTCCAGTGACTGTTACACATAGCATAAATTACATAGGTGGAAGAGAGACACACTGTCAGTGCTCCGTGAAGAGTAATTTGCCTGGTATGGGCTCACAATGCATTATCTTACAATGCTATAATTAATCAAGAGCTTTTTAGCGAGTTAGTGTCAGCTGCAGAGCAAAAGACTTTTGTCAAATCATGACTCCCTAATCTTCATTAGTTATATAAAAACCTTTAAAATTGGAGGGGCAGACTGACATTACTTAAACAACATAGGTTCTACCCCTGTGTGCGCGCCTACTCAGCTGAGAAGACCTATTCACTTCCAGAAATAAGTATTTTGCAGTATTAGCAGAAGATTCATAACCTAGTCCCTTAACTCTCAGCTTTTTGTTCTGAAATGCATGATTGCTCACAAATTGCAAATTTTACTTTTCTTGTTTCAGAATATCTAACTGTTTATTGGTGCAGAACGGTAAATTACTGACAGATGTAATTGGAAGAAATATACCTCTTATTTACAAGAAAAAAATGGTTTCATGAATCACCCACAATTTAAATTACTTCACAAAGTACAGTAATAGTTACCGAAGTCTGACTTCAGCTCAGTATACAACAGATTGTATCTGGCCTGGTGTATGTTCCTCCACAGCAGACAAGGGAGGGGTACTGTCAGCAGATACGTAGCTGTGAAAATCACTCAACACCAGATCATTAATTCCCCTGACATGAAGGCAGCAGAATCATAAGTGCAAACAGATTCTGCATCTGTGGTAGCCAACACATCTGAAAGAGATGCACAAGAGATAAAAAAATGTACTAGAAAAATGACTGCCACTGTGTCCTTCTTTTCTTGGGCAAACAGAAGCAGCAATCAAACTGTAACTCTGAGTCACACCTTAGTCTTTGCTCTCTCTTTGATTTTGGATACTTTCATTTTCTCATGCACAAATAAAAGCACCTTGAGGGGATTCAATAGCCATATTAAGGCCTCTTTATGAGAAGAAGTGTTCAAGATTCTGAAAACATGATCTGAGGAATATTAAATTGGATCTCAAGAACAGGGATGTATGAAATCAGAAGGTATTTTCAAAAACTTTTATCAGTAATTTTCTCTGGTTACCAGTTAATCACTAGAAGAATGTCTCGTTTTTTCTTTCCAAGTGCACTCTAATAGGACAAAGAAAAAGAAAAGAAGGGCAGCGTACTGTGTGAAGAAGAAAATAAGAGAATTAAATCACAGTGAGGTGAATGTGTCTATTGTTTGTGTTTTCTTATTCTCCTACACACATCTGTGATGGCTCTCTCATTTTAATGAGCTTCATATTCTCTGTTGGATCATATATACAGAGTCATCAACAGGATTTTTTCCGGTGCAGTATATTGGTCACTTGCAAGAAGTCTGAAGAATGGCACTCAGCTCGCCTGTGGGATAGGATCAGGGAATGACCAGGGTAGGAGGTGGTCTCTGGTACTTCGCCTAAGGAAAGATGGACTGCAACCTAGAATTGCCTTTCAGCACCCACTTCAGGCTCGCCTTAGTGCTGCGTGGGTGAATGCGTGTGAGAGTGCCCGGGAGCTTCCCTTGCTGTCTTTGTGGATGGGATGTTGCAGCTCAATGACAACAGAAATGCTATGGAAGCTCTGGCTGCATTGAAGATGACTGGGCATTTTTTAACAGGATTTTCACATAAATATTTCAGTGAAAGAGTTCAAGTCACCCATTCTAACAACAACAGCAGCAACATCAGAAGGAGCTGAACATCACAATGCAATTCATAAATACTCTACAAAGCCATTTTCTTTCTGTAAATAAAAAAGTAACCCGTGTCTATCCTGAAAATCTAATCACCAGAGGTCAACTAAAAGGAAACCAGTTTAATTCCTTTCTTATATGCTTTTAAGACAGGTGTCTAGATCATAGTTTTCAATGTCTGCAGTGCCAATCCTGCAGTTTTATCAAGTCTCCACACCAATTGTTGGTGAAGAGAGAAAGGAAGAATTGAGTGAAAGAAAAAATGGGGTTGGGGAGGAAACAGCATTAGTATTCCTAAGGCATCACAGTCATCTCATCAAGAGAGAGCCCTCCAGAGATCACAGCCTTGGTATATTTATTTTCTGCAATTTTATATGTTGCAAATTGAGGTAGAGCAGCATTAAGTACTAGGGCAAGACAGGTTAGCAAAAAGGGCATAGGCCATCACTGACAGAAAATATCTAGAACATTTTCAACCACTCCTCCTCTTCCTCTGTTTCTGAGAAGAGAATGTATTTGAATTTCTATGTTCAGTTTACAGTCTGGAGAGCATATGAGCACAGATTAGCGGGCATTTTTTTCTCTTGTCTCTCTTGCAATATTGAACACTTTTCCGAGAGTTTTTTTGCATCAGCCAACAACAGTGGTATGTATCTTAATACAGGGTAGTTAAACAATTGATGCAGACATTTTCATGACATAACATCTGTACTTTTCTTTGTTTTACTAACAGTTTGCTTGTTTCTCTTTGTTCTTTTTTTTTTTAACTAGTCGTGACAACACATGGTGTCTCAGTTTCTTTGTACTTTTTGTCAGTTTTCTAAACACAGAAAATGGTCTGTGGTATAATGTCAGTGTAAATTCCAGAGTATATTTAGAAAATAGATTGTTCACTTTTTTCATCGAGAAAAATCTACAGGAGGAAAAAGAATGAAATTACAAAATATCTGGTGAGGAACTGCATTTGCCCTCAAGTTATGGAGCTAATGTGATTTCATATGCAAGGGTTAAATTTAAGAAAAACCAACAACAACAAACAATTAATGAACTAAGGGAAGGAAGGTGCACCACAGCATCTAAACAAGCTGATGTGATGTAACAAATAATGTAAGGTTATCTGTGAGTTGCGTAGTTCTTTTATTTTTTTCTATGTATAAAGGATTTGTTCTGTATGCAAAGCACATCATAAATGGCTTGTAGTATCTGGATGTATGCAGTAGTATTTCATTTCTGATGTCAGAACTAAAAACTATGACAATCATGGGAATTTTGTCCCTGCTCCTGTGATTCTGTGATCAAGTCTTTTGGAAATCTTCATCCTCTTGCAAACACATGTCTAACTTTTCTGACTGCGGATTGTTGGTTTTTTGTTTGTTTTTTTTTCATCCATAAAATAGAGGTAATGAGTATATACTAGTCTCACAGCTGTTGTAGATTAGTTGATGTGTACTCAATTTGTAAAGTCTGATCTATTTAATATTATGTTCTCTGAGGCTGAGAGAATCACATTTTTTCAAAATGTATCACAGGTAATGATTGCCCACTTTATGGTACATTAATACGTACCATATGACATGTAACCATATGTACATATGTACATATGTAACATATGACATCATTGCTGAAACATTTTAAATTCTGCCCTGAAGTTTTCCAGTACGTTGATGACTTCTATGTTCTTTCAGTGTAGGTATTAGTAAAAAGATACTGACAATTATATCTCAGTAGAAGAAAAATCAATGCAAAAGCAATATAATTTATAGACCTCTTCTCAATTTGATAATTCGCTGCATTCTTAAAAAACTTGGTAGCACTGATTTAGACAGGAAATGGAACTGAAATCCCATGTCACTAGATTAAGACTATACACTTTGCACACAGGATGCTCTTAGGATCAGCTTTAATTTTTCATGTACTCTAATGAAACAGTCTGCACCATCCCCCACCTGCATATAAACTACCTTTGTATTTTATCACGCTGAGCTGTAATGGTCAGTACCCTGTATCACAATGTCCGCTGTTGTCTTTTGACCCAGTTCACCCACAGACGGTTGCTAGGAAGGACT
>VYZM01008513.1:0-61803 GCA_013398915.1 Dromas ardeola | reverse complement strand
GCCTGTGTAGGAGACTGAAGATCTCTTATGGCCCCTTACCCTTCTGCGGAGATTTTAATTTTGGTCTTGTCCTTTCCTTGCTGTAGCTTCCATTCCTACTAAATCAGAAAAATAATAAATTTTTCTTTTTTTTTTACTTTCCCACTTTGTCTTTATTCCGTAAACACTGGCCTTGGAAGAGAACTTTTCAGAGGCTAATGCTATGGGAGATCCTTCTGTGTAGAGTGACACTAATATTAATTTTATTCATAACAGAGCACACATTGCAGAAATCTGGAAGCTTTAATTGAAATTAGATCAACTCAGAAACTGAAAAGTGTCAACCAATTACACAGGAACATTTTTTTCAGTATTGAATGCCCTGGCTTTGAGCTGAATATCCTTTGTGTCCTGAAACTGTACATCTTATGTTTATATAAGATCCTTCAGAACTCATTCAGATCTCATTCAGAAATTCACTCATACAGTACTCACACTGAAAGAATACCATGAAAACATACTTGCTGCATGCTCTGAAAAGATACACTCACCTTCAAAGAGGAGGTGAGTTTAACAGAGCATGGCAGAAATGTGTGGATTTAGAAGAATGTCTAAACATATCTTGGTGTTGCAGAAGCAGCTTTCTGGTACGTGGATGAAAACGGAATGTCCTGGTTTGAGGTAAAACAGAACCAACTTTCTGTTCAGTAATTTTACTTCTTAGCTAGGCCTCTTCTAACTCTCTGAAATTAACAGCATGTTGTGCCGAAAACAGTTAGTTCTTAGAGTGATAAGACCTGTGTTTATAGTTAATGCCAAAGAATGGTATGCAGAGAGGCTCTTGCTTATACTTATCGCTATAACAACCAAGGTCAGCTAATTTCATTATTTGCCCCGTTGGAGGGTTGGAAATGGAAAAGCATAGAGGGGTCGTACCTGCAGGGAGGAGCGGACAGGACAGGTGACCCAAAACTGACCAACAGGGGTATTCTATCCCACTTGCCCCATGCTCAGTGTAAAAAATGAGGGATCAAAGGGTTAGTCTCTCTTTTCTTCAATGGCCGACATCCAAGGAGGACCCTGTCTGTTCATTTGCCTTTGATCCCAATCCGTGTGTTCCTGACTCTAACTCTGGAATCCAGTTCCCACCCATCTCTGAGTCTGGGACTTCCCCAGTGCCTCCTGGTGACATCATTCTGGGAGCTTAATACGGTTTTGTATATACTGTATCTATTTCATTATTTCCTTTATATTTTATTATTAATATTTCTTTAAAGTAGTTTAGTTTCTTCTAACCTCGTAAATCTCTCTATCTCTTCTCCTTCTCTCCTTGTATGAGAGGTGGGGGGAAAGCATCTGTTGCCAGCCCTTGGCCAATTTGTCCAAAACCACAACATGGAATTAAACATGTCATCCTCAATGGTGTCATCTTTTCAATGTCTTTGTAACTGTAGATTTACAGGGAGGGAGGATATTTTTAGTTAAATTGTCCAGCAAGGTAGAAAGAAGCAGGTGTGCCTTTGAGCACAATCCCTATACCAATGCCACACACAAACTCTAGTTCCATATTTATGTGATTAAACTATTCCTGTGCTTTTTACTTACACTTATAGCATGCTCAGTCTTAAATAATCTTCAACCCTTTCTTACAACTACTATGAATAAAATAAAACAACTTCATAGTAAATTTGAGTCAACTAGATATATTTATAGGTACAAGGAAGACAGTATAGAGCTAAAGAAAAGGAAGACCGAGAAAATCCTCTTTAAGTACAATCATGTCAGAAATCAGCTTGGATAGCGAATATCCAACCTGCCACTGTTGGTCAAGGTCCTTGTCCTCACAAATTAAATATATATTATTAGAAGAGGTCTTTTAAAAACTAAATGTCTGGCTTGCTAAAATAGTAAAAATTAAGAGAGAATTCCAGCAACTCAGAAAGTCGAAAGTGAAATAGTTTTTGAGAAATGTAAATATTTTATATTCTAAGCACATATAAGAAAAAAATGACAGCAAGAATGTCACACAAAGAACAAAACACTAAATAGGTTATCAATCTATCTTCTATGTACATCCAATATAATTTAACCATTCTGTTATAAAGCTGAGAGCTAAAGTAAAGCAAAATAAATTACTATATTTAAATATCATCTGTTGACGTTATCTGCAAATCAATACCTTGGCACTGCAAAGTAAAGAGCACTTCAAATTCCCTTGTTCCCACCATGACCAGAAATTAGCTCCCACTCACATCAGCGGTTGCCAGTCCATTAAATATTTTCATGCAGAGTTCTTGGACCTAGCCAAACCTGAGGCTGAGCTCTGCACCAAGGTGAAATTGTCTCCATCAGATTGTCTAAATAAGGAACTATACAATCTGTCCCTTGTGAGACTTTGGAGACTGTACCTACATGTCCAAGACAGATCTGTGTGTTTTCATATAAATTTGATTTATCAAAAAAAGCAGCTTTCAAGAGCTATACCAGATCAAATGACTGCTTTGAGAGCTCCTAATTGTTTCTGTCAGCTCTTTGACATTTATAGGCCTGGGTGTTTTTGCATCTGAAGGAGCGGCGGTAGATTGGAGACAATATTTTACTGATTTCTGATCCTGGCTTGCTATGGGGTCTTATGAGATGGAAAGCTTTCATTTTCAGCACTGAAACTTGGAGTGATACTGCTTTCTTGTAAGTGTCATTAAAAAGGTAGGAGGATTAATGCAGATATTCCAAAGATACTATGAACATCACATAAGCTTTGAATGTTAATCTAGATGGGGAGACAGAGACTCATGGGCAGCAGATCAACCTCCATCTGGTTTACTTCAAAATGGAGAGTCTCAGTGATGTAGGCAATTGTGTTTTAATGGTGGAAAGATATCTCCTCCAAACAAATTTGGGAGAGTGGATGACATATTGGTTATGAAAAGTAACTCTTCTGGAAAGTATAGGATGTCATATGAGTAATAAAAAATCCCAATCTGATCTGCTGTGGCATCAGACATACTATTATCATAATAAAATGTAGTTACCCTTTGTGTGATGGAAACTACAGGAAAGTTCAATCTCTACAAGAAGGTTTATGAAAGTTTCTCTAGTAAATTCATATCATGCATAATTTCCTGGAGGAGAATAACTAAAAATGTAATTCTTTTGCTAAAACCTTTTCCCATATTCTACCTCATTTTTTCTATTTCTGATTTGCTGTTTAATAACAAGATATCATTAAGGATTATAGAAGAAATAGAAAACATTTTTTCAGGTAAATACAAAGCACAACGTTTTTATTTTGCTAAAATTTATTTGAATTAGCTAGCTTTGGTCAATATCTGGGGTTTTTTTCAGTAACTGTAAACAGTCAAAACCAAAATCAAATATATGTTCAGTTGCCATTCTCTGTCTTAAGTACAATATTTCTTCATTGACTTGTGGGATATTGACACAATGGCTGTTGCAACACTATTTCACTTTGACTACGTTTGAGTGAGTAATTTACAAGGAATACAGCATTCCTCAGAGTTAGTTTCTGCACTTCTGTAACATGTCCAGATCCCTGTCTCTCAGATGTATTTTTCATCTGAATACATTTTAATATATACATACACAATTGAGCGCCTTCACTTTGAATTAGTCATTTAAAGTTGACCTGCAGTTTTTCCTGAAGTCTTTTAGAGACCAGGCTTAAAGCTGCAATGTGTTCATTACATGGGAGAATTTACCTGTTAACTGATCAATATTTTTGCCTTATATTTTTCATTAATCCAACTCTGTAAAGCACAGGTTTCTAATTAAATGTAGACTAGCACTTTCCCACTTAATTCTTGTGGGAATTATGTTTATTTGTTATGAATTTGATGTGCCAAATGTTTGTGAAGCACTTAAATGATCAAACTCAAGGACTTAGTTAGATTCAAAGACCTACCCTGCCATCAGTCAGTCCAAACACAGTAGGTGTTTGACATGTGTATATTCCATGAAATATATCCCCAGATTGAAAATACAATAATTTAGCCATTGAATTAAGGGGATGATATCTCTATTTTTCATGTTTCTCATGATGGAGCTAAAACTGTTGTCACTCAGAACCATTTGTTTCTTCCATCAAATCTAATACAGCTCTGGACCTCCATTCTATGCAAGAAACAAGTTAAAATGTTGGGGTAAGCCAGGATGACAGTGCAAATTGGGCATTGCTTAATAACTGGAAACTTGGAAGTGAGTATCAGAAAGAGGTGGTGATAGAAAAATTGGTGTTCAGAGTGATACTAGTTCTCTATTCTCACCACCAATCTTAATTTTTGTAGTTTGAATTATCTTGGTAAAAGACAGGGGTATTTAATGAAAACGCATTCCTCGCTTGCCTGTTTTTAGCCTGAAGCGAAACCTCGTGACAATGTCAAGCCAGTATTCACTGTTGGTGCAAAATTGCTCATCTCCCTTCTTTCTGCCATTAAAACAGAACAGATTTGCAGCTATGTATGGGGGAAAGCAATGCCTTCCACAAAATTCCTCTTTTCATAGATTTGATGAGTATTCCAAAAGAGAGACAAAGCAACCAGAATGCAAGCAAAGCACTCTATGAAGAGCTACTACTTTTGATTTTCTACAGTATGTTTCCATAGTGCTTAGCAGAAAATTGTCTTGTTTTGTTACATTGGTAAGTCCTTCCTTCAAGTAGTAAGACACTACAACCGTATTCTTCACAGGTATAAAAATATTTACACTACTCAAATCTTTAAAACAAATTCTAGTAATAAACATGTCTGGTTTAATAGTATTGGCCTTTGACTCCACTAGCCTTCAATTTGCATTTCCTTCCCAAGTTTCACAAGAGCCACAAGCTGCCTTCACGTTCATACTAGTTGGTTTATTTCTACCAGGTGATCATCTTCCTGAAGTATGAAGAAAATTAGTAATTACTTAAAGGAATACATACTGATAGAGAAAAAAAACAACAAAACTTTAAAGAAATAATTTGCTTACCAGCTGTAGACTGACAGTTTCTCCAGGCTTGTCTAGAATCACTGAATCATACAATCATCTACGTTAAAAGGGACCTAAAAGATCATCGAGTCCAACCATTAATCTAACCCTGCCAAAGCCACTACTAAACCATGTCCTTAAGCACCATGTTTACCTGTCTAGATAAGAAGTTAGCCTCAATTACTGTGAAAAGGCCAAATCCCTGTCATACTTGTTTCTAAGAGACTTCCCCTCTCAGAGTGAGTTCAGAGACAGAGAATATCCCCTCCTTATAGACGCAATTGTCTCAAAGGTCTCAGCATTCAGTGTCATTCCTCCCCATTTTCACCATTCAGTAGTCATATCTTTTGGCAACACCTCCCACTTGAGCCAAGTTTACAAATGGGAAGGTCAGTTTTTCCAAGTCTAGAAAAACAACACATTGCAGGGCAGGCCTTGGGTGCTTCCTTAGCACATCACTTGGGGTATCTGTTTGCTTGAGTTTGGTGAGTTGCTTTTGAAAAGCATGGAGGAAGACAGAACTTCCATCCTGTAAGAATACAGTGTAAAACTTATTCTCATTAGTTATGAAATAGCTATTGATGGACATAGCCTCCTGTCTCATTTTTTTAAAAGTTTAAGAAAGGCCTTCAAGACTTATATTACATTAATCACAGGAAAAAAATATCTACAAATTAAAAAGAAACAATAGATAATTTATATAAATGGCAAACTTTTGCCTTGCATCACATGTTAACCTACTGTGTTTTGTTTGCTGCAGTTTTAGCATGCTGTTTTATTTCACTTACTTTTCTATTAAATAAATCTTATATCTTTTCTTATATTTATTCAGTAATACTAAAAGGAATTCTGTTTTGAACCAGACTTGAATCTTTTTTACTTCCACTGAAAATGCTAATGTTTCTACTATGCTTTTATGTATAAAGCTTCATTTCAACTATATCACTCTGAGATGTGAAAAGACTTGTGGGATTTGGTGCATACAGTTTTGCTAACGGCAAAAATCTTTTCTGTTACCTTCTGTCTCTAACGCAAGATGCAAAAAGTATTGGGGTGCCTATCTGAAGGAGCAAAATGTGCAGTATAATTAGTTCAACCCCTTCACTATAAATAAAGGGTAGATTTTCAGCATTTTTTCAACTTTAATAAATGTTTGCAGTTTTCTGTTTATTTATACTGACAAATATAGGTAAATAATGCATAAGTCTGGACATAATCACTGAATTTATAGTTACTGAAACCTAGCATATATTGTATACATGGTTTAGGATGCTATTTGATATTTATGAAGTCCCAATTTTCTATGAATATAGAAATCCAGTAATTATCGCTGTCACTATTTGCTCTTTCTATGCAGTTCACTTTATCTTAAAGGAATATGAGGTTTTTGGTTGCATTTAGAAAGTGAGAGATGCTTACCAGCTATTCCTCTGGGTTTATGCTATTGTATATTTTATTAAAAATCAGTTAGAATCTATAATTTTTCCTATATTTCAAACCTTTTTGAAAATGCCTAATTAAACTGATAGTATCTTCTTAGCAATATCCCCAGCCCACTTATATTTTATTATATTGCATTATATTATTTCTATAGTTCTTATTATTCGTAATTCTTTCTTAAGAACGATCACCACCCACAATCACTACTGAGACAACTTGCTATGTCATTTTCTAACTATAATGGTCTTTAAAATATTTAGGGGGCATGTATTCTTCATTTAAACCTTTTAAAAGTGAACCTAAATTTTCAGGCCTGGGTAGAAACTCAAGACTGGTCTTGACACATAAAAGATGTTAAGTTTTGAAATTCTAGAAATGCCCAGGCATAATTATGTTAGCATGATTCAGTTGCTAATATTCTCGGGACTATGATGGAGCAAGAAAAGAAATAAAAAGGGGTAAGCCAAGGTGGCCTGAAATGGTGCTTATGGGACAAATGTAGTCTTTTTTTTTTCTGTATTGATTCCCTCCTGTGACTGTTACCAGATATATCTGATTCACAGCAGTTTTGCAGTATTTCCTCCTTACACTCACATGTCATGTCATTTAGTCATTCAGTCCCATGCAGAGATCTCCTTGACACACTGTTTTGGCGGGCAAGGACTCTTAATGCCCCCTTTAAAAATGCTCCAAATTGACATTTTACCCACATGTTTAGGAAAAAAAGGACCACTCAGAAAAGTTATGTAAGTAAAGGAAACTTCCTTTCTGTTTTCTGTCATCTTCCTACATCCCACTGCCTGCATGCCTTGCGTTACATCAGAAGTTACTATCATTTACAGACCCATTGTAATACTGTGAACATATCTACTTGAAACTTGTCGTTCACAAACAAATTTTCGAAGTTTCCTTGGAAGCAATGATGCTCATATTCTATACTAGTAGAAAATATCATCATGCAAAAGTTCGACTGGTTCAAACAAGTTAAGGGCATACTACTTCTTTTTTTTGTAACTGGTAAGTTTAATGTGTTGATAAGCCTCGGGACAGAAGAAACAGAAGGAATTTTAAAGTCCTTTGAACATCCGTATCTTTCCTGGGTATTTACAGACAGCAGACATACTTCTGTCTTCCCAGCCTTCACTGTGGGATCCAGGAGAGCTTCTCAGCTCTTGGGTCTACAACCACGTTGTTCTGTCCCCACAGGAGGATGAGGTTTGGACTCGTTTTTTGAAGCTAGGCCTGCACACTATACTTGACAGGACAAATACATCCCCAAGGCCCATTCTGGACTGTGATTCAGCCTTTCTTTTTCAGCTGATGAATGATTGTCAGGCTTCTTCCCAGTTTTCCTTCTTAATAGGGAAAGTTAATTATATTTTTTTAAATGAGATATAAGTTAACTCTCAGAAAGCTGTTGAAAAAGTATGAATCATTTCCTTCTGGAGCAACACTTGTTAGAAAGATAAGCACCTTCATGCCATTGCAGGAAGGAAAAATCCAAATTCTTACTTTGAGGCTTATACATGAAGGGCAATTAGATGTTCTCTCAATTAATGAGGCGTGCTTCATTGATGGCTTTGATATAAGAAGGATTATAAAACTGTCAAAAATGATTCAAAGAGTATTTTTTGCAACAAGACCATGACCTAAACCACCCATCATGTGTTAGGTTTACTAGACATTCTACACCTCAGTTATCAAAGGAACTAAATATAAATCTAGCATAAAGAGCTCTTGCTGTAGAAAATAACTGACTTGACTCCAAAATAAATTCATGAAAGGGCAGATACAAAAAATTTGGAATACAGTCTTATAATGGAGAAATGAAATATTGAGCTGAGTCACTGACAAGACACCTAAATCTTCATGAAGGTGCTTACTGCCATTTTATTCTTAGATATGTAAAAAATAATGTGTAGCAATAAACTAATAAATCATGCTGAAGTTCTATGTAATTTACTAAGATACTAACAGAAATAATACAAATAAAAATTATAACAATTTCTTAATATTATTCTCAGGCTACTTGAAAATTTGTGTAGGTAAATGAGGACAGAAGATAGATTACTGTGTCAGCTCTAGCTTCTGTCCTGACACTCCGAGATTTTACGCAGTCCTGAGCAGTACTTTGAGGCTGAAATTACACAAAAGATCAATAAAAACCCCTCTCCTGACAGCCATGAATCAAGTCAGCTAAACATTCAGGCAAGTCATGCAACTGGTCTACTCCTCCTTCATTAGTTTGTGAACATGAATTGAGAAATAGGACAGACATTGGCATGCTGCAGTAATACAGAGATCAGTTATGTTTCCTGAAATATTATTTGATCTAATATTCAGGGACATCTTTGAAAACATATTTACTTTGCTACTGGCGTATTTATATATCTATAAAAATATGAGGCAGCAATTATGTGAAAAGGAATATATTCCTTTTTATGCCCCAAATTGAGTAATTTACTTATCTTTTTTGTCTCAAAGAATATCCTATTAAGACTATTATAAAAATGAATTGATTCATCATTAAATTTATATATCTAAAATAGTGTCAGCTCTTGATTTCGTTGCATTAGATGATTTCTGATCCTAAAAAAGGATACAGCTTTTAGACACCAGCAAGTAACATGAAAGAAGCATTAGAAAGCAGTTATTGCAATCTGAAACCACCGCATGCTGTGGATATTTTAAAATTGGAACAAATATTGAGGTTATTTTTCCACAAAACTTGTTACATTTTAAATCAGAAAGAGTATGTTTAAAAATAACTGAAAAACAATTACCTATCAATATAAGAAAGTCTCAAATATATGTAAAGATTGCAAAAGGAAAAAAAAAGTTTCTGATCTGTGTTGCTGTTACTAATGCCCCTGTCTGTATGCCTATATGTGCCTTTTTTTGTGGGGAAGGTAAATGTGAAAAATAAATATGTAGTTACTATTTCCATCGTGCTACATAGAGGAAACAGTCAAAAATAGATTTTCTCTTCTACATTCACCATATAAATTTGTATTTGTGCACTTGTAAGTGTCTACCTGGAGGACACATACAAAGAACTCAGCTATATAGAGATTTTAATATGAGGTTTTATGCAAATAATTATTATCATGAAAACCCTCAGTCATCTTGAACTTCTTTGTGTCCCTTTGGATTCTTGGAAATGTGATAGTTCACAGTGCTGATGGTAAAGAATATGCGAAGAACAGCATTTCAAAATCTATTTTGATATTTCTGTTTCAATCCTCCTGGGGACAACAAATTTTGAAAACATTTGCTTTAAATTTGTTATGATTTTCTGGCACAGATTTAGTCAGGTCTCATGATTTCTCCCATTAATTGTGGTAAATAAAAGAAAATCAATTTGCCCTGGTCTGGCAAAACAATTAAATGTGTGCTTAAATGTAACTGGCCCCACTGAAATCATTATTACTTTACAAAGGCATAAATTACATGCTTAAAAATAAATATGTATTGTAACCTAGCTAGGCAGTTATCTAAGAAGAGATTTTTACTTCAGGACAATTTTAGTCCCTTTCATAAGATCAGATAAAGCCGTTAAAAAAACCCACAGCTTGGCTTTACTTCTTCAATTAATTTTTGATTTCTCTCCACAAAACCAGAAACGGAATGATTTAATGCATATTTACTCTTGACAGAGCAAAGCAGAGTCCATCAGAGGGAAATATTGTTCATTATTTACCTATTTTGGACAAAGTTGCAAAGCATTGCTGAACCCAAGTTAAGAGAAAGTGACTCATCTTTATTTTTAATGCCCCAATTTCCCAGGCAGTTCCAGTTTAAAAAAGGTCTCATCTAGGCAGAGAGAGGGAGGCAAATGGAAACGGAGGAAGGAAAAGAAAAAGAATGTTTCCATCTGTCACTTAGAGTTTTCTTCTAACAGCTGCTGATTTGACTAATGACAGTTGCATAATTACCATTTCACACGTGTTTGATAATGTTCTTTGTTTGGTCTGCCAGTTGTCTTGATGGAGTACACTCAATGGTGCTATTCAAGAGTGGAAACCTGCTTATTTAAAATCCATGCTTAGAGCAATTTGAAGAGCATGAGCTCCCTATGTGAAACATTCATGCCCTCGTTGCAAACAATTTTTGTAGGTTTTTAATTTTCCCTCTGAAAATTCCACTGCTGGAAACCATAAATACACCAATACTATAGAGCTTTTCTTGAGTGCACAAATGCCTTTTTGCACATATCAGTACAAGTGTTCAAGAAGGCATAATCATTAGACTGACATCCAAATTAGGTTACCAATGCTTTTTAAAAGAAGAGATAATAAGAGCCAGTGTACTTCACCGTGGCTCTGATCCAAAGCTCATTGAATAGATATACTTATGCCTTGATCTATCAACAAAGATGCTATCCATATAAGGCTCTCTTCAGCCGATGAAGAGATTTTTCTGTTTTTCTATTAAATCATAAATGCAATCTTAGTAATGACTGAATCATTCCTTCAAGTCATTTAATAACATTTCCATGGTACCATGAGAGGAAGGTTACCATATTTCTGACCTGCTACGAAGTTAACCAGAAGTTTAATTTAAATTCTTCACTCACTGTCCCATCAATGAATATTCTTACCAAATAATTAGAGTACCTTAGAAATGTAGTGTCAACAAAGAGCTATTAGAGTTCTTCAGGAAGAATTTTGACAGCATGACAAAAAAAACTCTAGCATGCTTTCACCTTTCTGTGTTCCAACCTACACTAGCTGATTAGAAAAAATTAGTTAAAACATCACCAGGAAATTGAAGAGCACCATTGACATGAAAATGTTCTTCAAAACAAATTCTGTTTTTTGATTTGTTGGACTAATACAGCGTTAGCAAACTAGAATAAAATTAGAAAGACAAAAAAAAAGAAACAAAGAAAAAACAAAACAAAACCACCATAAAGTAAAAGGTCATTGAAAACTGTTTTCTTCAGTACCCAAAACGTAATAAAAGATACAGACGTATAATTGAGGGGAGCAGCATTGTTCAACAGCTCTGAAATACAGATCAGTTTATTAAAGATGTATATTGTTAAGTGACTAGCGATTAAGGATCTTAAGTTCAGGTACTGAACAAATCTAATCAGACAGGTTCTGAACACTTTGTCTAAAGTCACTTAAAAAATTCTGAAAAAAAATTTATTAGACATAAATTTGGGAAAATATTTGTCAATTATAGATTGGAAACATTCCTATCAATATTTTCTTCTCTGTGTAGATTTTTAAGCCACCCTCATCACTGTAATGTAATTTCTTCCCAGTAGAGCTTTAAGCACTCTGACTAACATCTGTCACTTATAGTTCATGATCCCTCCCACCCTCTCCCAAGGGAGTGTATGTAGAGCAGTGTGTCATTTTGTTACGATTTGATTTGGGGGAATTTATTTTTCACATATTGCTATATCATTACTTAGGCATGTAGATAGGGAGTCTGTCAGAGAGTCATTATCTATCTCACGAAATGATGTGCATTTAGTAGTTTACTACACTAACATGAAATACGCTTTATAAAGTATTCTTATCTATTTTGGGGTAGTTGAACTGTAGCTGTTACAAAACTCAATTGCTCAGCTAATGTGCTCAACAACATAAGAAATGGCTGGAAGTCTATAAGGCGTCTGTATGTCTCTTAGCACCTTTGGCATTTTTACAATGCAGAAGAGTGATTATAGTATAATTCCAGTCCTTTGACACTTCGTTCACTGTAGTTCAAGTTGATTAGCTTTTCTGGCTGGGTTACTGGGTTCCCTCCAACTTTTATGATATCACTAGTGATGCCATCTGTCCCAGGTATTTTTCCTCTTAAAGGCTTCATAACTTTCTCTATCTTCTTTTTGAGTGCATAAGGTAAGATTTTTTCTTCACGTCTCGTTTTATGTCATAGGAGATGGTGAAACTTGTCATGTTTGTCTCTATGCATTCTTGTAGAGCTGCTGGTAAAGCTCATCTGCTCTCTGCAGGATGCTATCTCTCCGTCTGTAATTACTCTTTCATCACTGTCTGAGAGGGACATCTGGTGTCAATTATCTGTTTTCTTCTCATCTTGCTACAGCTGTTTCTTTTAAGAGTATTTTAAATCATTTCTATGTTGCACCATATATTCGAATCCTTTGTGATCTTCCATTTTCAAGGTCATGCAGAGCTCGTAGTTGCAAGCAATCATTCCTTCTCTCTTTTAGTTCCATTTCTTTTATCATGAGTGTCCTATACACATTTGCACTACCAAACCGATCATGATAAAACACCATCTAGATATCCAAAGCTATAATGAGATTTCTTTTTGAAAGAAACTCCTTGGCCTAGTGAAAACTTGATTGTAACTTGAGAGGACCAAGTTACATCAGGGCAATCAGATCCTCATCAAGACAATGTAAGTAATTGGTACTTGATGTGTTAACTGTCCTTTCTTACTACTCGTGTAATAGAATAAAAAAAAAATCATGGCTAAGAATATGTAGAAAAAAGAATTTAATGCATATTCCAATCAGCCAGTTTTTCCCTAGTACAGTATGATATTTATTTCCATGGTTTGCTTGATGCTTTTTTCTAGTCTCATTGATTTTCAGCAGCAAAACTCATTTAATGTAGGACCTAACAAAGTTGAAGGCTTGAGTCTGAAAACTTCAGGTAAAATACACCGACAGTGTACAGGGACATTGGTTCTAGCAGATTCTCACTCAGACATCCATAAGCAGAGTTCGTTCCAGCAGACCAGATGACTGCCCTCTGTAACTGGTCTAATGTCTTTTTCATGTTAAGGATAGGGAGCCACACTATATCAAATACTGCTGATGCAACTTATCCAGGTCCAGAATTCTCTTACACAAAGTTGCCAGGGAACGCAGACAAAACTGATGAGAGAAAATACCACAGTGAAAGCATTTTTAAGATCTTGTCAACAGCAGAGTTTTAGATCTTGATTAAATGTCTGCTTACCTGAAATAGATAAGAAATTTGCAAAAAACAGATAATAGACAGTCTACTGTTTTGTTCCAGGCTACATGTGTGGTTGCATGGCAATCATTACTTCAAGATAAAATGCAATCCAAGCCTCTCCCTTAGACAGCTTATTATCTCCTTTTTGTATTTTCTATCCAAAAGGAGGAAGCTTACTATTATTAATATTCTTTTTCTTCTGACTTACATAGTGCCAAGGACACAGGCTGATCACATTTCCTATATTTGGTTGAAGTGCTATATAATTGCTCCACTGAATATGCCAGGGCAAAGATGAAAGCCTTATTTATTTATTTTAGGTAAGGACAATTTGCACTCTTTTTGTGTGCCTAGAGGGGAATGATAAATAGGTAAGGATATATGCAGTCTCTGGTGATGAGAAGTAATGCTGTGGAGATCAGTGACAAACTTGAATTAACATACATATTTTCCCAAATTAGCACACTGCTGAGAGGAGTAAGGAGGCTTAGATGTCTCAAAGCTATTGCTTTTTTGTGGTTTGCAGAGTATTGCTTTAGTTGAAGTTTGGTCCTTATTTTCAGGGTCCTATTTCACTTTAAATGCAGGAAACACAGGCTTTCAAGATGTACTGGGTCTGGCTGGGATAGAGTTAATTTTCTTCATAGTAGGTAGTATGTGGCTATGTTTTGGATTTGTGCTGAAAATGGCACTTATAATACAGGGATGTTTTCGTTATTGCTGAGCAGTGCTTACACAGAGTCAAGGCCTTTTCTGCTCCTCACGTCATCCCACCAGCGAGCAGGCTGAGGGTGCATAAGGAGTTGGGAGGTGAGACAGCCAGGACAGCTGACCCCAACTGACCAAAGGGATATTCCATACCACATGATGTCATGCACAGAGTATAAAGCTGGGGGAAGAAGAAGGAAGGCGGGGGGGGACATTCAGAGTTATGGTGTTTGTCTTCCCAAGTAACCATTACATGTGATGGAGCCCAGCAGGATGGCTGAACGCCTTCCTGCTGATAGGAAGTAATGAACAAATTCCTTATTTTGCTTTGCTTGCATGCACAGCTTTTGCTTTACTTATTAAATTGTCTTTATCTCAACCCACAAGTTTTTTCACTTTCACCACTTGGGAGGTGGGGGGTGTGAGCAAGCTCCTGTGTGGCGCTTAGTTGCCAGTTAGGGTTAAACCCTGACACAAGATAAAACCATTAATTTTCAGAAAGTTGAATGTCCCTATATGAGAACCCAGAATCTTTATCATGAGATGATTGCACTTCTTCTATATGGAAAATGGAAAGACCTGGCTTTCAACTAAGATTTTTGTAAATGTATCATAATCATAATTTCAGTGTTTTTTTGCTAATGTGGAAATCAAGAGGATTATTTTGAAAAACTCATTTCTGAAACATTTAAAATTTAAGGAAGTAGATTTCTTCTAGTTCAGGAGATTCTTTTTCTGCCCTTTCAAAAATACTAAACAACTTGGCTAGCGTAAATTCTGAAATATGATTCTCAGCACACACTGTAGTCTATGTTCTTTCCTTCCACTATTGTTGTTTAGTCCATGCACTAAGAAGAGAGGTTGAACTTGCTTTTAATTCCAGAGATTTACACTGATTTATGTTAATGTGACATATAACTCAGTGTAATCTGCTCTACCTGTTATACAGCAACATGAGTAGGTACTCAACAGTTCTTTTGCCTCATTTTTTACTGGCAATAACTCTTCCCACATCTCTCAAGTCCCTGAATCTCAAGGCAGGGACTAAAGGAATTAAGTCCCTTCCATCATAGAAGAACAGTGAGTGGAAAAAAGAGAATATCACACTCAATTTTAAAAGAGTAATAAGGAGGACCCTGGGAACTACCGACCAGTTAGCCTCACCTCTGTGCCTGGTAAGATCATGAAAGTTATGGTGAAGCATACAGAACACATGGGCAGGTGATTAGAGAGAGCCAACATGGCTACACCAAGGGCAAATCATGCCCGACTAATCTAATACTGGCCTTCAACGATGGAGTGACTACATCAGTGCACAATGGACCAGCTAAGGATATCATCTACCTAGACTTCTGTAAGGTCTTCCCCCAAAGTCCCCCACAACTTTCTTACCTCAAAATAGGAGAGAGATGGATTTGATGGGTGGACTGTGAGATGGATAAAGGATTGTCTGGATGGCCACATTCAGAGAGTTACAGTCAATGGCTTAATGTCCAAATGGAAACCTGTAACAAGTGGTGTCCTTCAAGGGTCCATACTGAAATGAATGCTGTTTAAAATCTTCATCAATGGCATAGTTAGTAAAATTGAGTGCACCCTCAGCAAGTTTGCAAATGACACTACACTGAGCTCCTGCACCTGGGTCGTGACAATCCCCAGTATCAACACAGACTGGGGAATTAAATTGATTGAGAGCAGCCTAGCAAAGAAGGTTCTCTGGGGATACTGGTGGATGGAAAAATAGATATGAGCTGGCAATCTGTGCTCAGAGCCCAGAAAGCCAACTGCATCCTGGGCTGCATAAAAAGAAACATAGCCAGCAGGCTGAGGGAAAAGATTCTTCCCTATCTACTCAGCTCATGTTAGACCCCACCTGGAATACTGCATCAACTTCTAGGTTCCCCAGTAAAAGAAAGATATGGACCTCTTAGAGCAGATCCAGGGGAGGGCTGTGAAAGTGACCAGAGGGCTGGAACCCCTCTTCTATAAGGAAAGGCTGAGAGAGTTGGTCTTGTTCAGCCTGGAGAAGAGAAATCTCTGGGGAGACCTTACTGCAGCCTTTCAAAGGGGCTTATAAGAAAGAAGATGGACAAAGGCTTTTTACCAGGGCCTGTAGTGAAAGAACACGGGGAAATGGTTTTAAACTAAAAGAGACTAGATTTAGATTGAATATAAGGAAGAAATTTTTTACGGTGTGAGTGATGAGACATTGGAACATCAGTTGTGGATGCCCCATCATTGGAAGCCTTCAAAGTCAGGTTGGCTGGGGCTTTGAGCAACATGATCTAGTGAAAGATGTCCTTGCCCATGGCAGGGGGTAGGACTAGATGACCTTTAAAGGCCCCTTCCAACCCAAACCATTCTATGATTCTATGAATTTTTTTTTCTTTTTCTCTTCTCAGGTAACTCAACTGGGCAACAAGGGGAGATGCATACGTATTTCTATGAACAGACTACTGAAAATGTATGCTATACAATCTAAAATAGCGAACATTATTTAGTTTCTCACCTTCAGAGTAATCTTACATTTATTAACCATAATACTTAATCACTGACACCACTGCACAGCTGGGAGAGGAAACTGACAAATGTCATAAACTTCTTATTGCTTTGTAACTACTGATTTTAGCACTCTGATATTTAGCATATCTCTCATTTCTTTTTTAATCTTCCAGACAACCTGCCATGGCACGGTCCTGGGATTCAGATTTTACAAGACTTTTACAAAACTGAAAAGGAAGAAATTAACAAAATATATCTTAGCTGAGGGGCTTAAAGTTTTTTTGTTTGGTTTAGTTTGGTCAGTGCACTCTTCGTACCCAGCTGGGTCTCTGAATCACAAAACAAAACATAAGAAACAAGTGGATCCCCCTTAGGAAGACAGATACCTTATGCTTGAAGTAGTCTTTTATCCAGGCCAAAGCTATATCTAACCAGATATTAATAAATGCTAACCTTAATAAACATACTTACCTTCTGTTATCTCAGCCTCTTCTACAATTGAGGTTCAGAGTGACTATCTTCATTTCACAACTGCGGAATTAGGACACAGAAAGAGGTGTGAAGTAAGTTGATTGAGTTTGTACAATAAACCAGCAAGAGAAGTGGGATCTGAAGTTTGGTTTCCTGAAACCTAAGTGGATGTTTGCCAAGAGGCAGTTGCCAAAGTCGAAGTTTTTAAAAGACCCTTGCAGCTTCAGACCCATAGCTATTCTGGTGGTGAAAAATACAGCATATAAACCAAACGTATGAAATTAAACCTTGAAAGGGAATTTGTTTCTTCCAGGAAACACAGGAGAAATTAAATTTCCCTACTACATAATGCTGCTCTCAGGATGTGTTTCTTGTGAGTGTTATGGAAATGAAAAAGTGAAACACATAGAAGAGATACAAAAATAGTGTTCCATTTTTTTCTAAACATTTTTCACTGTATTATCCAGAAACTTTTTATAGCAAAATCATCCAAAGCCCAGGAGGCTGCTTCAGTCTCCAGTTTAGCTGTTTTGCACAGTAGCCTCAGGCAACTGGGTTACTCTAAAATTTAATTTTTATTTAAAGACCTAAATTGGAACCTACCATAGCAACTCCCAGTTCAGCTGCTTTAGAAATAAGGGTATACTGTAAAAGCTGGGACAGAGCTGCAGCAAAACTCAAGCTCTGAAAAGAGACTTCTAAATTCCCTATTAAGGAGTGAACTCTGGAAACCAGGGAAAAGAAACATATAAAGACCAAACATTTTTCACCCTTTTGGCAGGAGCTATTATCACTAGTAGTAACGGGTGGGTCACAGACGACAAATTAGGCCAATTAGCTTCAGTTAGAAATTTTTCTATTCAAACCTTAACCAATTTCTCAGGTGAATGCTTTAAGAGGATTTTACCATATCACTTGCCATATACAGGTGAGATTTGTGAACGCAAAAACTTTGAAGTCATTTTATAGTATTTTAAAAATCTGAAAAATATGTAATTGGGATGATATTCACCGGATTCAAGAGTTCTTTGTTTTGCAGCATAAATGGTTTATTCTGACACTTTTCTTCCCACACCAACCACCATTCCCAGCCCGCTCTGCCTGCCAGAGGATTGCACATGCGTGTGGGAAGAAAAGAAAAAGGGCTGGAGGTGGGATGGCTGACATAATGCCTTGTGTGCAGAACTTGCATAAGTGAGAGTTGCCTGGGGCTTTGCTCTTTCTTGAGATATTTTTGAGTTGCAAACTGAGAGCATGCAGAGCAACTTTTTTGATGGGTAGGCCATTTTTATTTTTTTTTAAGCTGAATTGTTTTAGAATCACAGGATCATCTTAGAATCATAAGATCATCATAGAATCATGGAATCATTTGGGTTGGAAGGGACCTTTAAAGGTCATCTAGATCGATAGCTACATTCCAGTCATAGGATTCATTCCACCAACTTTCAGTAATGGCAATTAGGTCATAGCTTTCCATCAGCACGGTGGCTTCCAGCTCCTCCTATTTGTTGCCCATGCTGCATGCATTGGTATAGAGGCATTTCAGCTGGGCTGTTGGCCGTGTCACCTTCTTAGAGGAACACCCCTTAATTCCTTTGAGGTATTTCACTGGTGTTTCCCTGTTGGCTCCTATTAGCTCAGCAGCCCCTGGCTCACCTCTGCAAAACTCCTTAGAAAACTTAAGACAGCAAGTCTCAGTGCAACAAGTGCAACAAGCCCTCACTAGCACATTTTCCCTCTAACCTTGGCGTGTCATGCCGCAGCTTGTCATGGGCAAGCCTGATACTATACCCCTTCCCCTTCAAGCCTCGTTTAAAGATCTGTCAATGAGCCCTATTAGCTTGTGAGTGAAGACCCTCTTCCCCCTTTCAGAAAGGTGAATCCCATCCGAAGCCAGCAAGCCTACTGCCATATAGGCCATCCCGTTATTGAAAAACTGTGTTGGTGACTCCAACCACAGAACCATGTAGGAACAGACTGAGCCTGTCTGTTTCTTCGAGTGTCACTGCCAGCAACTGGAAGGAGAGAGGAAAGAATAACCTGTGCTCTAGATTCCCTTACCTGCTGTCCCAAGGCCCTGAAGTCTCTTTTGATCATGCTTGAACTACACGTTGCGGCTTAATCGCAACCCACATGGATGAACAGTAATGGGTAATAGTCCCAGGGCCGTACAAGGCTAGAAAGTTTCCTAGTGATGTCCTTACCCTGGGCCCCAGGAAAGCAGCAGACTTCCCTATGAGGAGGATATGTTCAGCATATTGGACCCTCTGTTACCCTCAGAAGGGAGACACCTACAACAATAACCTGTCTTTTGTTCCTCATGGAGGTGGTTGTGATATGGGGAGTAGGCCTTTCCAACCTTGGCACACCTCTTGTAGATGGTTCGTTATCCACATCATCCATTGACTGCCCTTCTACATCCAGAGCCTCGTACTTGTTTTACAGAGGCTCCTGGGAAGGCAAGGTGAGAAAGGAGGGGGTTCACCTGCCACCCCTAGCACAGACTTGCCTCCATTGACTCCTGTCCTTTAAGCTACTGCCTTCAGGCTAGCAGAGAGAGGATACAGGATCCCCTTTTCTTTGGGTTTTTCCCATTTGTTTTCCCAAACAACCCAAACGGGCTGTTCCTGTTTCCGTCTCAAGGAGGGCAGAGTGTGGTTCCACCAATCTATCTCTTTCTCAGATTACCTGATGGCCCTTAACCTTTCTACTTCCTCTTGTATCTCTGCCACCAAGCTGAGCAGATCGTCCACCTGGTCACATCTCAGACAGCTGTTGTCACTACTGCCATCCGTTAGGAGCGAAAGGCTCTGGCACTCCCTGCAGCACGAGGCCTGGATGGCTGCATGTTTTTGTGGGAGCTCTGTCTGGGTTGCCACATCCATTTTGCTGCGTGCAAAGGTTATGGCTTTCCGCTGTGTGGATACCATAGCTAAGCTCCTTCTGAAAGGGTGACAACAACCAACTGAACTCACCTCTTGAGCCAGTAGGGTGACTACTTCCTTCTTGCATGCCCTTCTGTGCAAACTGACATGCCAGGCCCTGTCTGACACCCAGTGCTCCATTTGCCCACTCTGGTGGCAGCTCTTCTGGTCACTCACGCTCCCCCCAGGGCTGCTTTTTATAGGTGTTGGGGGGGTCATGGTTGCTCTGGCAAGGCCCAGACCATGTCAGCATCTCCTGTGAAAGCTGCAGGCTCCTGGCGGGTCTCTTCACTGCCCTGGTGTTTCCTTACCTCAGGAAAACCCCCTGTGCACCGAGATCTGCCCTGCACTGGGAGTCAGGCTGGCT
The DNA here is from genome assembly GCA_013398915.1 of Dromas ardeola. Taxonomy (NCBI): domain Eukaryota; kingdom Metazoa; phylum Chordata; class Aves; order Charadriiformes; family Dromadidae; genus Dromas; species Dromas ardeola. Next base: position 41,482 of record VYZM01008513.1, on the reverse strand, counting down.
CCAGAGCAGTTCCCTTCAGTGACTGAGAAGCAAATGTTTTAGAGAAGCAAATGAAAGTGGGCAGGCAAAGTCAGAATGAAGGACTACATCCTTTTAGCCTATTTGGACACAGTACTTGGAATATCCACTTTGGAAAGGAAAGGGTTGATTCTGCTGTACAGGGAGTGAAGAGTTAAGAAGAGAATGGGGAATAAGGGAGAAGGGGAGGGAACAGGGAGAAAAGAGAGCTAAAAGACGTTAATCAGCGTTTGACTTATCTAAACCAGAGAAATAAGGCAGCTTACAACAACGAAATAAACCAGGCAATATATTTGTTTGCTGCTGCCAGGTGTAGTTGCCACTTGTGTCAGTGTGTAAACCATGCACTGGGACATTGACATTCAACCCTGCCCTTGCCTATACTTTGTCATTATCTGTTCAGGAACAGTGGGAGCAGTGCCATGTTTGAGGAGAAGAAAAGGACTAGATAGGAAAATGGTAAATCACATATCTATACAGCTTCTTGTGTCACAAGACCGATTTAATTTTTACTCCCTTAAAACCTCCACAAATGCTTCCAGTATGTTATAAGTTTGGGTTTTTTTGGTCAGGTATGTAAGTTCTGTAATGTGAGTTAATTAATACTTTGTAATCCTTCTCATTTTGACTGAATAGAGTCAATAGGATTTTACAGTGGTTAATAGGCTCAAATGCATTGAAAAGTGTGTTAGTCCAGCTCTTTAATGCTGTGTTAGTGCTCTATTAATTTTAGTGGTAGTGCAAGCCCTCATAACAAAGATAGAGCTTAGACTACCAGTATTTTAGGGATGTGATGCAGAATCAGGCAATTCCATTAGACCAAAACTTAACTTTTCAAACCTGGTTAGTTTCTTTGAGGAGACTTATTGAACAGATGCTGAGAATAGCTTGCAATACTACATTACAAGATGTGCAGCTCTGGTAAGATTCTGATTCTTTTGAGTAAACTTTAAGCATTGTTTCTATGGAAACCGTATTTACAAATTGCCATGTCTCAATATTATAGGTCCTTTCCACATTTAGAAGCATGAGAAATGTACATTATAGTACTAAATGGGGATTTTTTTGACCTGTCTAAATGCTTTCCGTGTATTTCTTCTTTTTTTTTTCTTTAGATCACAGTTATATGCAATTATGCTCATTCTTAAAAAAAGCCTTTGTTACATCCCATAATGTAGTGAGGTGATACCTCCTTTACAATGCTCCACCACCAGCGCTCACCAAGCAGCAGAAAGTCTCTGTGTATCTGAAGCTACTGCTTCATGCCACTCTGAATTAACTCACAGTGGGTGTTAGACATCTGCACATGAACAGAAACCTCCCAGAGGAAAATGTTTTCATTAGATCTCAACAGTCTCCCAGCCTCCATCAGCCTACAAAGCAAAATCCCTGTTTGATCTTGAACTCAGCTCTCTACAGGACAGGGTATGTTGCAGCACTATCACATAGTGGTTTAACTCTCTGCACTGTTGTCATGAATAATTTGGTTTTGAATATGAATTAGAGGAAATTATTTCTTTTTTGGCCTGCAGTGCAAAGAGTCATTCTTTACTTTTAATTAGCCATCACCTGCAAATAAATCCAATTTTAAGAAGTGAATGACATCTATTTGCAAAGATGTCTTTCTAATCCAGTTCACAAAATTAATCCTTGATTTGAAATAAAATCTATTGAACAACTTCATAAATGTTCATTTGTAGAGGTTCTCTTGATTCAATTAGTTCTTTGGAGTAAATGAGACGGCGTCCAAACACTTTTCAGTCTGATGATTTAGTTCTTCACATGTCATTCTCTTTTTGTCATCCACTTTTATATGCAGAGAATTTATTGGCCTGTGCTTTCCTAAACCTCATATAAATAAGTATAGATTAAGCAAGATATTTGATCACATTTTTTTGAAAAGTCTTTTAAAAAAAGCAGACCTGTAGGCATGAGAGAAAAGCGGAAAAAAAAAAAGGTATTTAGAATAAATTGAAAGCTGGCTTCTTGCTGATTTCATAGAAAAGCTCTTATAAGTTGTTCGCTTTCAAATTATCACAGGTAGTAATGCAGCTGTTTGCAGTTTCCTGGAATTCCATTTCTGTATCACATCAACAAAATCTTTTTGATCATGTAGGGTGATAATCATCTCCAACACCCTTCCCTCTCAACTCCAACATGCATAGATTTTGGCCAAAACTAGTAACTTAGACTGTGGAGTGATAAAGGAAGCTCTGGATGTGATTCATCCCACCTCGCTTGGAAAACTGTCTTAAGGCAGGATTAATTCATCTCAGGAGGATGCCCTTCTCCCTCCCCCTAACTGATCTTTGACTTTAGTTGGCTAAAGATAGATGGGATGAATCTTGCCTACAATCACTAAAAGTAAGGATGCTGGCAGTTTGCTGTGTAACCCCTCGGTGTGACACACAGCCCATTTTTCTGTGGCACAGCTATGTGGTCTTCATTTCGCTTTTCTGAAGAGTGGTGTTCACCTGCAAGAGTTTGTAAATGAAAGCCATGCAAGATGAGAAATGTAAAAGTGAAGACTGAAATGAAATATTTGTGATGGTAATAGCCTCATTGGGGTCTGGAGAGAAAAACACTGACATGAAAATTCACTAAAAAATGAGAAAAAAAGACACAGAATTGAAAGACTCAACTGGGTGAGGTTAGGCTCAGCTGATGAGAAAGCTCAACATGACTGATACCTCATTCCCTGATTAACAGTCTCATCAGGTGTCTGCATCAGGAGTGATGAGTATGCAAACGCTTAGTCCATGCACTTTAGTCGCAAGCACCTATTGCATGTATTAGCCAGGAAATTCTGTGTGTTCATAAATCACATTTAGTCCTGCTTACAGAGCTCCTAATTCTGGTGAAGAAACCCTAATAGAAGTGCTGTCACCGTCTACTAAGAGTAGAGGCAACATATTAAAAAAGAAGAGAGTCAGATGGCACCATCCTCCTGAGACTGCCAAGCACAAAGACAACGAAATACTGCTAGAGACCCAACCCACACGCTCATATGAGTCCAAATCTGTCTCAACTGACTTGAGCCAGCAAACACGGGAGGAGTGGGACTGGCTTCCTATGTGAGTATGGATTTACAACAAGGATTTGCAAATAGCTGTTTCCTATAAGAAAATGGAAGTGTGGAGGTCAAATTAAAATATTGCCCTACTGAGCAGGGCACCGCAGGGCTAGTCAGGAGGCTTGGGATCTTTTGGCCTTCTTAGTACTCCTAAGAGAAGCATTAAGTTTCTCCTAGCACGGAAATGGATGAATAAAACAGAAACATTGGGAGAAGGAAATCAACATTCAGGGAAAAAAAATATGAAGCAGCATGGAAGAACTGTGAACTGTTGCCAGCTCCCACAGCTGCTGGAAGGCCCCATTGTTGGTGGCCATTGCCCAGCTGATCTGCTGAGAGATATGAGCAGAGGAGGGAGCCAGAGCAGGTCCCACAGTCTCAGGAATCCTTAGGGACACTTGGGATTTTGTTCAGTCTCTGCCACAGTTCTGACTTGTGGGCAAATCACTTAGCTTTTCTGTGCTGTTTCTCTTCTTGTGCTTCGTCTTTTTATTGCCTGCTTAGTCCAAGAGGTGCTTAGAGGTAAGGTTCATATCCCACTGAGTTTTGGCAATACATAGTACAGTGCTGCTGCAATACAATAACTGAGTGATACTTTCATTTTTTGTAGCATAAAGACCCATTTCTATACCTAAGTATAGTTCTGGTTAGCTCTGGAAAGTTCTGATACCAACAGAAATGAAAAAGGAAATTCCTTACATTTTCCTGAGATATAAAATAGCTCTGTGGATTTTAGCCACAGGACAGTGATCTAACAAGACTTTTCCTTATGAGATACATTTAAGACTAAATTTGGTTATTTATTTCTGCTTTTATCTTTGCTACTTGGTTGCTTTGTATGTTCCTTTTTTGGTGTAAGCTATCTAACATCTCAAAAGTCTTTAAGTGGCTTGACTACTGAAGCATTAACTCGGGAATGTAAAAATACAGTCAACGAACTAAAACAAGCAATGAATTCACTGCTGAGGTTTTATGTCTGAAAACAGACTGAATTGAGGGAGGATGAGAACGTGCCAAGGGGTTTTGATCAATTTCTGTAGCTTATTATGTGTGGGGGTGGTGGTTTTTTTTTTCTTTTTTTCCTTTTTTTTCCTTTTAATAATAGTCTTACTGGAATTCTCACAAGAAAATCCAAATGCATATTTGGTTTGCAGCCAGAGGATGAAATGGTCCTGATTATGTTTTTACATCAGTTTTATGCTGGTAGAACCCAAAATTACTTAAACAGAGTTAGTTACTGCATGCCATCACAGTGGAAAGCAGACTCAGGTACGATATATATTCTATTACTTGAATAGAGTATATATTAGCTATGAAAATGATTAAAAAGAATTTCTGCACAGTGCTATTACCCATACTATCTGCAGTCCATCTCCATCTATGTATCTTAAATGGCCATTTTAAATCTTCTTCAAGTCTAACAGTAGCTATTTCCCACCCTACGCAGTTTTAATAAAAATATAAAATACTTTCTAAGCTGCAGCTTATTTTTGCTGCACTGTTGTGTTCAGTCCAGGACAGATTTTCCTTTGGCATTTTTTCTTTCCTAATGTAGAATGTCACCAGATACAAACACATGGCTTGATGCTGTTTCCCACACATTGATATCTACTTTATTTTAAGATAACAAGAACATCTGAGACATCCCTGAGGAGCTGTAGATACGATATCACATCCTTGGGAGTCTTAACCACTGGCTGAATTCCAGGTGAAATACCCCCAAGCCTCACAAGTAACACTAGATACTTATATGTGGATGACTGAAAACCCAAAGTGAATAAGATAGATAGAGCTTATACTAGAATTGAAGATCCTTTATGGATCCTTGAGCCAGGAAAAAAAAGTATGCATAAACTCTATTTATTGTCTGCTTAAAATGGCACTCCAACTCTAAGCACAGAAAGCAAACTAGTATGTTGGACACAGCACTTTTGTCCTCCTCCAGAATGAATCTGTAACAACTCAGGTTAAATCAAAGGAGTTACTCACATGCAGAAAACCATATAAACTAGAATAGAGTTGAGGTCTTTCAAATATGTAATTGGCATCAGGAAAGAAAGAGAGTGAGAAATGCCACTTGAATATGAATTCTTGTGATATCAGAGCAGTTCAGGAAAATTCAATTTCAATGGAAAATAAATATGTCAAACATTGCCTTGAAATTATCTGATCTATTTAATGGTACTCCTTTGAAACTTGACCTCTGTAAAGGATTACAAAGGCACATAATGAGCAGGTTTGCCATATAATGTTTAATTCCCTCTGAATGTTACACTGAATGTCTGCGATAATGGAACCTTGGAACACTCATGGAACTAAAATATAATCCAAATTAAGCCCATTTTGGGATACTTGAACCCATCATTGAAAAACTATCTTCCTCTCTTTTAACTGGATACCAGCATTTTTTCCACCTACCTAGAAGCTGCAACCCAGCATGGCTACATATGCCATACCCTTTGGTAGCCAATGCACTGAATACCAGTACTGTAGCACTTTGATTTGGCAAAGCACTTCCTACTTACCTTGATCTTTCCTGCCAAATAGGCGTTTTATATTTTATATTGCCTGTGAAAATAAAACAAGCCATTTTTGAGACAGTGACTTTTGACAGTATAACTTTTACCTCTTATACTGTATTTTTGCCAGCAAATTGCAGATTCCACAAGGCTGGACAAAATGTATAGGCTAGAAAGATTTTAATCATAATCAACCAGTCATAAAAATCATCGCATAAACAGCATCAGGACCATCTGAATGTTAATAAAGTCTTGCTTGCACAAACACTGCTGGAAAGCTGTTCTAAACTCTCAGTATTGCAGTGATTAGAAACTTTTTTTTTTCTGATTTGCTGTGTAAACCTGTTTATAACCATTATATTCTTCTTTTCTTTCTTTCCTGTGTCAAAGTCACCCTTTGTTTTGATTCCTTCCAGTTCTGGAATGCAGACCACTCTTAATATAAAGATCAGCGGTTATATAGAGGTGTCTTTTTTCTATTATTTCCAACTTCTGCTCTTATAGTTTATAGAAAAATAATATTGTTATTAGTCCGTAAATGTATGTCCTCCCACACAGAATCAAGTTGTGTGGGACAATTTTCCAGCTTTCATATCACTCAGTTCTTACTGTATACACCTCTCTTTCTCTGTAGTGATGATACCTTCCAACATCACAGAAAGAACACTCCTATTTTTTGTACAAGGCCATCAATAAAAACTTCAACTAGGATCAACTGCATCATGAGTAATATCACACTGATCTTCCACAGCCAAACTTTTATCCATTTTATAATTCTTAAAACAACTGACATTTCTTTACTCTAAGTAGTAGTTTACTCAATGTAGTATAGAAAATGCTTTACTGCACTCTGCATTTCCTCTGTACAGGAAAAATAAAACCAATAATAGCCCCCACATGTTTGTTGACAGATGAATTATGCCATATGACTGACTTTGCATAAATCCATGTTTTTAGACACAGAGATTGCTGAACTTCAACAGTCAGGTGCAAATGTTAAAAGTCATTGTCTTTTTTACCTCTCTATTGTAACTCTCAAAGCATTTTCTTTAGTAACTGTATATTGTAGAGATAACCCCTGAATATCTCTATCTATCTCTATCTATCTCACTGAGGTCTCATGAAGGTTGTATGACATGTAAGAACACTGAAGGCTGAGTTCAGCGTATGGTGCTTTTTGAAAGGGGTGAAATAATATGTGTTTATGGGTCTTGCTTCAGACATAGAGGATTTTTCTGCTCTAAGCTGTTACTTGTGTTATCTTTTAAAGGAGTAGATGTGTTATATATAAAGGATGACTTTGACTTACTAATGAGAAGCTATGTTGCGTTTAGCCAAAACAAGTTATACTTGTCATACATAACAACATACTTGTTATATGTAACAAGTATGCAATGTTATACTAACTCTTGCTAATGTTATTTTTTTTCTTTCGAATTGTAGAGTGGAGGCTGAGGAGGATGTTCCATGGCCTGGTTCTGTCTCCACCTCAAGTTTCTGTTAAGGTCCAATCATTCATCTTGAAATTCATAGAAAGATTTAAGTGCTGAGATAAGCAATTCTTAGGGTCTTGAACCCTGGTAGATGAGTCTAAAAAAAAAACCAAATGAGGTATCTACACTTCCTATACAACTGGACGAGAGAAACAGAACGGAATTGACAGGAAGAGGATATCAGCGAAAGTTGTCTGTGGTTGCCAGTGAGAAATACCAGACAACTTCATTTCAGGGACCAGGTATCTTATTCCAGCATGGTATCTTATTCCAGGGTGTAGTAAAGTGTCTTTCTATTTTAAGGGTTGAGTCCTGAGTCCTTCGTTAACTTGTGAAGTTAGTTATTGAGTCTTGGAAAACAAAGGAGATATTTCTTTCAGAGACTGTTGTCATTGCACCCTTTTTTCCAACACACTAATGGCAAAACGCTTCTGTAATAGATGGACAGCCTGGACTCCAATTCCTTCCACTGCCTGCAGGATTTTAAAAAACACACTCTACTTATCTTTAAAGCACCCTAGGTATCAGGTTAAAATTTGTTCTTAGGTGAAGGTTCCAAACCAATGCCAGTCTCCAAGACAGGATGAGCTGTCAGAGAATATTCCATGGGAGCCATGGCATAATCCATGGAAGATGTGAAAACAGTAATGTTCAAGAAAATGACCATGAAGCCTATCAGTTTTTGGCAATGTGTTCAAATCCAGATTCAGAACTTCAAGATTATCTTGGTCCATTTCTGGTGATTAAGAAACTTTGTTGTTGGTTGGATGTTTGGTATGGCATCTGGTATTATGCTATGATATGTTTGAACACTTTAAAATGAATTATTAAATGATAAGCTATAATATTTCCTCCTAAATCTCGGCACCCATAATGAAAGAGCCATTTTAAAGGTAACAAGGAGGTGGAACAATCACATTTAAACACATATTATATGTAAGCCTTGAAACAAATACATGTTGAATCAGTTACTTAGTAACACCTAAATCCTTTTTGTTCCAGTTTAATGATGATAATTATACTAAGATTTTGTAGATCAGTGTCTCTTAACTTCAAAAATTAAGATGACAAAAAGCAAGATTCCTCACTAAAACAAATTAAATTTAAAAATTTAGTAGATGCAATATACTGTGATTTAATTTAAACTCAAACAGACCTTTCCTACATTACAAAGAAAGATGGTTTTAATATATTTGGATAAAACCCTGAAATACAGAACTCTTCATTTCCCACTTACCCTTTGTTATATACCTTTGTCAACTTATTGCCCAAGGGTTCTTGAGGGTTAATGGTGTTATAAGTGCAGTACATAAAAATAAAGAAGCTGGCAAACCCATGAGGTATGCAGTGGAAAATTAGGGAATCTGCAAAATCAGCTTTGTGCAGTATTACAGATGAGGAAAATCTGGTTCCTCTATAGGAACATATCTTACAGTTTATTGCATTTCTACCTGGGATTTCATAGGAAAATTGTTGGATCACTCCAACTGTATTCAAAAATAATAATTCTGTAGACGCTGGAAAATGAAAAGACAGACATCAATATTAAAAATTACCCTCTTGTCCTCCCCAAAAATTTTGAAAGAAAAGTTCTTGGATAATGGGCCTTTTGCACCACCTTGACAAGTACAAAGAGTCCCTTTAGTGCAGTAAAAGTATTTATTGCTATGGATAAGCCCCAAGATTTAAAAGCATATTACTTGAAGAGGTTTAAATTGCTGGCATACAGAAACAATGGGATGAGATGAAAGAGAAAGAGGCTTCAGCCAGAGGCAGCTTTCCCGTGGAAGCTTTTCCTGTGGAAAGCTGCTCCAGCTTCAGAAATGGAGGCAAATTAGAGTAACGTCAGGGCTGAAACGGAAAACCAGAAAGGCGTTTGTTCGTCAAGCAAGCCTTATGAAATTATGCACCCAAGCATTGCAAATTAAGTAGTTCACAGGGCCGAGGAAGTGGATATCCAGAAACATGAAAGGTTTATCACCTGGGATGCTTAAAACTTATCAGATTGTGTCAAATCACATGGAAGATAATAGAAGAGATCAGATTTAATTGTTCACTATTGCTTTGAAATAAAAAGAAGATAAATGTATCTGAGCTCTGTCAAAAGGCTTGAGTGGTTGAATCTCACTCATATGCCAGAACCTGAAAATTCAGAAGTTTCCCAGAATTTGAGAAGCTTTTATAACTAAGACAGAGGTGAGAGCCTGTTACTGGCTTCTGAAGACAAAGCTTAAATATTTATTGAATGATATATGAGACCTTCAGTAAGATTCTTTACACACCCACACTTAGGCATATGCATCTAAACCATTTTTAAAGCTGTGCTAGCCCACAGAAATTGAACAAGCTTCAGAACCCATAAGATTCCCAAATAGTAATTTGTTACATTCTAAATCATGCACATAAATCATGAAAGGCAAACTCTCAATTAATAGTTATAGCTAATGATTCTAGTCACAATAGTGTTGAATGGACAACAACAATGCAAAGTAGGGCTGGTTTCATGAAATCTTGCCAACCTTGTTATACGCTAAGCAGGACACGTAAAGCAGATTAAATATTCTTCTAGAACATGAAATCAGATTAAAGATTTCCAGAATAAGAGAAGGGGCTCCGTTTCAGTATCACAAACATGACCACGTGGGGTTCTTTTGTTTGTTTAAATGGACCCTTATTTTAATCCCAATGGAACTATTTTTAGGAAAACCAGACCTATAACAGAAGTGCCTTTTGTTTCATTTGAACATAGCATTACAAATAATCGATATAAAAAGGCACTTTGGGCATATTTTTATGTCAAAATTATCATGTTAAAGTTGTGTGCTTGAAGAAATGATTATTTTCTTAGGGAATGCATTTATTTTGTTTATTCCCTCACTTAAAATAAGGAAAATTATTAGAACTGGTAACATTCTGAAGGACAGAACGGACATTTTATGCAAAGGTTATTCTTGTTATGTTATTCTTACTCATTTGACGCCATGTAATAAAAGGGTGAAACTTTTCACAGAATAGTCCATTAAATGTTCACTGTAGGTTACCACCTCTCTAAGAGTTAGCAACTTATGCTTCCCCCCCACACACACTTCCAAAGTGCTATACCAAATAGTGGAATAAGTCTATGATCCTTACATAACTATGAAACTTTAGAAAAAATGTTTTCCCCCTTCCATCCTTTGAAGAAATTATTTTCAGTGTCAGTTTTACTCTCAGTTCCTTCAACATTCTGATGCTCAGTCCCTTTGTCAACATACTGATCCCATGGCAGTTTGGAATTAGCATGGCTAACATTTCCTCACCCTTAATCAATGAACTTCAGATTTTCACCAAACACAGCTTTTCATTCATCTCTCTCAATGACATATGGGGTCTTGACTTTTCCCTGTGCGGTAGGCCTACCTCTATCAATATTTACTCTTTCTTGCGAGTCATTATTATCTCAAAGCAAAGCTTTGTTTTTTCGCTTTAAAAAAGATCAAGATGTTTATACTGACAAAAAGAAAAGTTCTTTGGAGTTGAGGCAACCTCCAATACACAAGAAAGATAAGAAGGTTTTATGGTTGAGAGTAGAAAACAGAAAGAGAAAAAAATATTTTATATTAACATCAACAAAACTTTATGAAAAATTATCTATTTGTTCCGATGTTAAAAAGTTAGCTTCCACCTATACAATAATTATCACTTAAATCTGTCATCACAACAGGGAACAAGAAAATCTTCTTCAAATGATGACACAAGTACTTTCCTTTTAAGCTATTAGGCTTTGACTCTTCCCTTTTTTCATCATTCTTACTGGCCAAAATAAGTTATTTATAATATTCAAATTCTTATATATCATTGTATTTCGGTAGCAATTTCTTTAGAGACAGTAATTTAGCAGAGGATAAAATCACACAAGGTTCACTGATTTCAGAAGACCTTTGTAAATATGTCATTAATGTAAACTGCTGCTTTAAATTTCAGAAAAAAAATGTCTGGAAAAGTTTGTTGTAATGGCAGCTATAGCAAAGCAAATTTGGGGCAAGAACATGATCTTCCTTCTCAGATATATAAAACTGTATCATGTGACCCTGTAGTTAATGTGTGAAAAGAATGGACTTCATAGAAAACTCAAATGTTGATGAAAAGTACTTGATACAGGTTTTGAACTTCATTTCTAGCAAGAAATCTGAAATGTTATGCTAACGACTACACTTTATCCTGACCAGTTCTTTCTTTTTAATTATGTTATACCAAATGTTGTGACAAGATGTGTTAGAAACACAGATAAATAGGTTTGTTTCAAACATGATAAAATATAAACAAAGTAAGATCAAGAAAACACATTGCTTATTCACACTTTTCCACCCAAGTTTTGTAGTTCTTTTTATTATATTTACTCTTCTTTTTTTTTTCTTNNNNTGTTTTTTTTTTTTTTTTTTCTTTTTTTTTTTTTTTCTTTTTTTTTTTTTTAACGTGTCACATAGCTGTGGTGCCTAATGCTGAAAATTTCATGTGCAGATTTTTGAAAATGCATAAGCAACCGGGAACATAGGCCTATAGAATAGGAGTGGAGCATGTGCTCTTAAGACATTTATTTTTCCTTGAAATCCCAACTGTATGTTTCAGGGAGCATATTTTCAAAATGCCTAAGGCCCGCGTACTGATTGTTCTTGTGAGAATAGACTGGTACCTGAAAAATGCAAACATACTATCAATCAGGTCACTTGAAATGTAACCTCACACTATTCAATTGAAGATGCGTAATTCTGGGAGATGAAAATTACTGCCTGCAAAAGCACACTGGGCATATGAACCTTCAGACAAACCGATATGTGTGCAGCAGTAGTTCTATTGCAATACACAGAAAGTGTCAATAGGTGATATGGAAGTAGTTAAACAAATATTAGCTATTCTTTGGTTTGGCCCAATAGGTAGAATAGCCCACAGTGTAAAAGAAACATATTCTAGCAGAACACACTTCTCTCTAGTATCTTCTTAGCACTTTAAAATTCATTACCCCTGCTTTCTGCTGCTTTTGTGCCCTTACTTCTTGCCTCTTCTGGCCCATGCTTTGACAGGTACACAATTTGCATAGGAAAAATGATACAGGTTGAATAGTTTTTTGTTTAAGCTATGGAACACAGATGTTTCAGACATTTTGTACTTCAATTACCAGAAAATCACCCACGTATAGGGTACAAATGCTCACCAGATCAAAGCATTAATAGATTCAAAGAAGAGGAAAAATCCTTAAGAAATGTCCCTGTGAGTTAGGGAATTACAAAATTATTTCCAGGGGAAGTTTTCAGAAGAGTAATTGACAATGCAATTTGTGTTTCTTTATTCTTCCATATTAAGAAAAGAACATATATTATCCTTGTTTAAACAGTCTAAAACATTGTACAATAAAAATCAGAACAGTGAAACTACAATTAAAGGGGTTTACACATAACAGTACTGATGGATTTTAATGTTAATTTTTACAGAATATATCCCAGTTAAATGACTTGCCTGATAGCTTTTTAATCTGCTTCATTGCTATTTTGCTTTCAGTGTCACTAGCACGTTCTCTTTTTGCATAAGAGTAAAAACTCAAAGGATATATATTCAAAAAATAGAGGACATGAAGAGAAAGACATCCTGGCTTTACTTCCAGGATCACACCAGCCAAGATAACAAAATCTCATTACTTTCACTAGGGCCAAGAAGTTTACTGACTTCACAGATGTACAAGGAATTCAAAATCTCAGATGCCTCAAGGATAATTTGCTTTGCTGGGGAAAGAGGGCTTTCTGTGTTTCCATAACATGTTTCAACCAGAAAGGATGGTGTTTTGCATTCTTTTAAATCAGTTTTTTTGAGGAGTATATCAAGGAATACACCAATTAATTTCCTGAAGTAAATTTGATCATACCCTTATCTTGCAGCTCAACCTGTACTCCAATTTTGACTTTTCAGTGACTTATTTGAAACTTTAATGCTGAATTAAAGCTGTGGTTTGGTATTTGCTGTGAATTCTACTCTTAGAAAGGTATTTTTCCACTTTCATATATTACAGAATAATGTACTACAAAATCATACATAAGGCACATCCATCTAAAACCTTGTGAAAGCATAACATAACACAAATATGTAAACAGACGAAGAAGTTTTAGGAAAAGTTTCAGTAAAATTTCTTACAAATGCATCTACAAATGCATATTTTTACATGCAGATAGAAACAGACAAGTTCTTCAAGTGTGATATCTGTCATAAGTAAATCATTTCTGCTTTCATATTTCAAATGATCTTTTCCAGTTTTATGACAATATTTTGTTACATAAAACTCAGGTTTTGATCCTTCTCTAATCAAACCCAACAAAATGAGAGATTTTGATTTTCATGGAACATTCATGTGATACTCCAATTATATTCTTCAAGCACTGGTTGTTTTCTAACAACCTTACAAAGTCATTTTCTAGAGAGAAAAACATACAAATTTCCAAGCAACTGAGCAACATGCAAAGTTTCTGCAGCTCTAATTTCTGGTGAGAGCTTGCGTATTATAAGAAATAGCTTCTAGCAACGACAGCAACATGAAAAATATTTCTGTACTAATGAGGAAGGGAAATTAGGGAAAGGGCAAATTTACAGTTATTTATATGTTATTTCTGTGTGCCATTATTCTAATCAATATTTCTATTTATATTATACAGTGAATTATTATCAGAGAAATCATTGGCATGGCACGTGGGAAAAGTGTTGTTCAAGGTACATCTGTCAAGAGCTGGCTTTTCAGGTGGCATAGTACATCAACAATATGCATCTGCAGTAGGTAACTTCTGTGTTTCATTATATTGCCTATAGCTGCACAATAAAAATCTGTAACATCTGCTGATTTTTCTTCCTATACCTGACAAAATTTTCTGTGGTGAAAGACGGTACAAATGAAGCTAGAGGCAAAACTGTCATTGACTTTCATGGAGAACCCTGGCTTTTTTCAGCAAGAAATTTTCATATTTTGGCCAAGACAAGGAAATTTTTACAGGCTCAAAGCAGAGCAAAGGTATACCAAATACTGAGTAAATTAGTTTTATCAATACAATGCATCCAGACACAAATAACAATTGTCCTTCAGAGTTCCTAAACTCTTTGTTTCTTTCTGATTCGCTTCTTCTTGGTGCTGCACTTCCTGAAATGTACATTATTCACCCACATGATAGCTCAAGGTCCCAACAGACTGTCCTGGTTTGAGCTAAAATAGAACCAACTTTCTGCTCAGTAATTTTACTTCTTAGCTAAGCCTCTTCTAACTCTCTGAAATTAACAGCATATTGTGCAGAAAACTGTTTGCTCTCAGAGTGATAAGACCTGTGTTTATAGTTAATGCCAAGGAATGGTATGCAGAGAGGCTCTTGCTTATACTTATTGCTATAACAACCAAGGTCAGCTTACTTTGTTATTTGCCCTGCGAGAGGGTCGGAAACGGAAAAGCATAGAGGGGTCGTACCTGCAGGGAGGAGCGGACAGGACAGGTGGCCCAAAACTGACCAACAGGGTATTCCATCCCATCTGCCCCATGCTCAGTATAAAAGCTGAGGGATCAAAGGGTCAGCCTCTTTCTTCAATGGCCAATAAAGGGCTTATGAATTCATGCAGCTTTTTTTTTAAAAAAACAATTCTCAATAAGCTCTTGCAAACTCTAGAATGGCCTCTTTCAGCATAGATTCAATTACTCTTTGAGAAGCATTTTTAGTAATCCATCTAGAAATGGTAATATTCCACCACCTCACTTTATGTGTTACTAATGAAGTGTTTGAAAGCTGTTGCTGAGGTATGTCTAAAATGGGTTGTTTTTTTTTTTTAACTCTGAAGTAATTTTTGAGCAAACTAAGAATAAAAAAATGGTCATTTGAACTTTAGTTCTAAATGGATTCATGTCTTGAGGGATTAATTTAAATTCTCATGTTCAAATTTTCATGGAAATACTGAGAAACCTACGTCCAAGGTAGCTGACTTTTGTATACAGGAATATGGGAAGTTTTAGCAAATAATTTGTTTGTCTGTGCTGGTGTTATGATCAAACAAGTTCACTTACTCATTTAAATGACTAAGCTAAGCTTCCCTATCTCCATACAAAAAATACCTACAGCAACAGGTATATGCATTCATTATAGATATTCATTATATTTAATTATAATAGTCATCATAAATAATATATATAAATATTATAAATATTCAAACCCACCTATCACTGGGTTCGTAACATCTGTGACTAAAGAGAGAAAATATTCACTGTCTCCCAGAAAGTGAAGTTTACACAGTTGGAGCACTGGGTACTCATATCACTTAGTGTCAGCCATCTATTTATCTCCATCTATAAGAACGCAAGGGTTTGTCACTGTGGTGTCAAATGCGTAGGTGATGCTCTGAGACTCTTCCACCAGGGTGGTAGGTTCTAGAGCAGAGCTGGCTGCCCCATCTCTTACCATGTAAGCCAAGGAATGGCAAGCATTTGAATCTTTGACTTAAATATTTAAATGAAGGTGAATTTCCAACACACAATAATTTGTACAAAAAAAAAAATATTTTGCAATTTTCTAAGATGGCTCCAGTGTGCTTTATCACTTTAAGATATGTTCCCTTCTGTAATATCTTTTCCTATGGTTTGAATATGATATTTATATTCTCGTGTGTGTATGTGTGTGTGTGCAGGAGAGCGAGTGAGCAAGCAAGAAAGAGTGGGATAAGGAGAGACAGCTTGCATTTTTGGTGTCATTTTACAGTATAATAAGAATACTTGCTTTCCTAATGTATTCAAACCCCTACATACTCTTGCAGGCAATTAAAAAAAATGATTTCTAACAGCCTTTGAGGCACAGTGCACTTGACAAGTTTGGCAGGTTCCTTGTCAGTTTGCTGAACCTGATACAAGAGCAGGTAGTCCCAAACTTACACAGCTCTGTTTTTATAACTCCCAGAATCCCTTTTTACAAGCGAGATCCACCTGCTCCTTTTAAGTCATTCCCATCTCATGTCATTATTTATAAATGCTCTAAAACACAGCACATAAATCATTCTTGGTGTATCTGTGAAAGAGAAAAAAATTTTCCCTGAATCCACCAATAGTAAATAGGTCCTTTAAGAACACTCCCTTCCAGTCATCAATAGCTTGAATTGGAACAACAATACTTTCAAAATACATGTTTTTATGCAATGAAATAGTGATATATTTTGCATACAAGTTAAGATTAATTAAAATTCAGGGGTTGAAAACAATTATCCTGCTGTGAGTATTTCCTGCAAGACAGAAGTATTTGTTGACCCAAGATTAGAACAGCAAACCCATTAAGTAAATTAATAATCCAAATAATTTAAGTTTCCTAAGATTTCTGGTGGGAGTTTTAAACAAAGATCTATTACATCTGTTTGACATTCATGCTGCTGCTCTCGTCGTAGTTTCTTAGAAAAACATGTACCCTTTCGGAGACCCAGCAAATAGGTGAGTCAATAGTTATCAATATGCTGAGAAACAAACTGTAGGTTGGATGGCCAGCACCCCAGACCAGAAAGTGGTGCTACTGCAAGTTACCATGAACAGAAAGAGGAGTATTGTATTCTACCCACTTTCAGGGTACATTGAGAGTAGCAGCACTAAGTCATAGCAAACTGGGGGCAGTGTTTGGACAGAATGATGGGAGTAGAATCACTCACAATTTATTTTTGTGGCAGGAATTCTTAAGACTGAAATGGGCACCTGAAAGAAAGCCTTTCTCAGTTACTTGCACAAAAGGATGGAAATGTAATTGTCTTCTGTGGGCAGGAAAGGTATGGCTGTACTATTGTACACAGCTATAGAGGCCTGTATTCTCTTATTTACACCTCCCTACACTTTTAAAAGACAGATTGAAAACCAGCAATGGCCAGAAAACAGACCAGAGGCACAGCTTTTGTCTCTTTTAATTGCCTTAGATCTGCATCTTGGGAGGCTCAACGCCATCAGCCTCCCAGGCTATCCAGTCCTGGAGGCAGGCTGGGGGGGAGAGGCAGTGTGGAGCACTAAGGATGAAACTCATGGAGCATTCTCAGCATAGGGAAGGAGTTGATCCCAGATAAGTAGCAGAGGCAGGTGAAATGAAGACAGTGTGACATCATAGGGACAGTAAGGACCTGGGTCCGGTAAATGACAATACGTCAATGTGAATCATACAGCACAATCCAAATACACAGCTCGGAACGGTCGTGGGGACAGTATCTTAAAATCAATTTTGTAAGCCAACAAAATCAGTTATATTCATCATATCCAGAGCACTTTATTTGGACCTAGGACCTTGAAAGGCTTTTATTTCCTTTTTAATGTGCCTATTCGATTAGTTATATTAAGTCTCAATAAATGAGGTTTGGCAGCCTACTTTAAACCAAGAAAATTTACTGTTGCCAGCAGCAGCTACAGTGAAACTCTCCTCTACTCCATGCCCCATCTTCATTACTTATCACCAGAGTACAATGTTGCATATGGCTTTTACCAGCTAAAAAATTCATTCTGCGAGCTAAATAAAATCTATATTGCAAAACTTTGTTTTCTGAAATACCATATGGCTTACTCAAGTAGAAATGTAATATATTTTGAGAAGTTTGGCAAATAGAATAGGAGGCATTTATGTGGTTTTGTGTTGCATAAATAACTAAGAAAGGCTATCGGATTTTCAACATGAAATCCTACCAGGATGACAATATCTAAAAGACTTTTTCATATTTTGGGACCTTTTTAACACAGCTTCTGTCTCTCAAAATGGACATAATCCAAGTAATACTATATGAGATACCCCTCCTTAGGAATAGAAGGTTTCTGCCAAGTCCTTTCCGGTTCTTTAGGTCCTTTCCCTGATACTTAAGAGGACTATTTTAAAAGAACAGGAAGAGAACTATTGTTTTTCATCATCAGTTTCTCACTGGCATTCAAATAATACGTTGCTTAAACTTTTACCTATTTTCAAAACAAGAACTTACATTTAAGGTATCTGGACAGTTGTCCCACCAGTATTTATATATATAGCCTTTCAAGACCCCCAGTGCCCACATAACTGAACAGTAGGTAGAGTTTATGGATGAACTTTCTGAAGGAAAAAGTCGTAAACTACTATATGCGTGATCCCAGTGAACCTCTCCAAGCTGAATTTTCAACACACTCACAAGCTGTCAATACGTCTCTAAGAACCCACTGCTTTAAATCAAAAGGCAACGAATCCTCCAGAGAGAAGCTACTGCACTTTGCAGGTTGGAGTATACTATATGAGAGGTATAAATTCCAGATTTTCAAACTTCTTTTCGTTCTGTCAGATATGGTAGTTGAATGTAGTCATAAAATTGCCTAGTGCTGTTTCTGCTGTTAATAGGGAGATAGTCAATATATTCTGAAGCGTCATATATTTTAGTGGCTTTTCCTAAAGAATGTAAACTGAGACACAGGTGATTCTAATGTCAATATTTAGGTAAAAAAGTGCACCACCAATTTTTTTTTTTTTTTTTTTTTTTTTTGAGCCAGATTATAGGATTGTTGTGTTTTAGAGACCTTGAAACACCTGCAAGAAAATACCTCAGAAGTACTAAAGAAAGAAATAACATTACCACCAGGAAGACATGACCTATCGTCCAGATGATTCCACATGAAAGAGTCAGCCTTGAACTTTATAACAAATACAATATAGTATATACAGTGTATTAAAACAAGACTACTCAGTCACTCTTTCTGGAAGATTTTAAAGCAGACAGTTCTTGATTTGGAAAGCCAGATGAAAGAGAAATTGACTTTCTTTCCCTCTTATACTTCCTAGGTTAGGGTCAAATGATGACACTAAATGATTAATCAAATTTCATGGGTTGATAATTAAATTTAGTTGAATATAACTTAAGAGCTGCATGGCAACAAGATAAAACCAACTTAACTTGCCAAGGGAAATACACCAATTATTAATGAAGTCAGTGGGAACACATATGAAAATACATTTTCTTTACTAACACACCATGTTATCCAAACCCAGAGCTCTGTCCAGGAGATTTTCTGGGTCAAGGTCTCTGGGTTTCAGGAGCTGCACTAGTCCAATGTGCAAGCAGGGTGTGAAGGCTCACAAATTCTACAACGAAGATGAGACAAAGCATTGACCTAGCTAGTGCTGCCTCCAGCTTCCTTTATTTCCCTCTTCCTACTGCAAAGCATAGGCTGCAAAGTTAAGTCCATCATGTGGATCACCTTTCTGTACTGCCTTGGGAACAATTCCCACACTGTTGTCCATGTCTGCCACTAAAAACATCAATGAGATACCTAACTTCCAGCAACCCCCACTACATCCTCCATTACACTGATTTTTATCTGCTACCCTAGCTTTCCCCAGTCTGAGTGTCACCACCACTGGGTGACAGTTCTGTGGGACAGAATAGCAGAGTGCAGTATATACATGAGGATTCAGGAGACAATGGGTGAAATCCCTGGACTTTCAAGTACTGCAAGGATAATTTCAGCCCCACCCATTCCCCTTATCTGTCTTTCCAACACTAAGAATTTCAGAGGGTATACATACATCTTGAACCAGAAGTGGAGTGCAAATAAAATACCATACATGTGTTGGACACGACTCCATGATTGTTTCAAAACACACAGAGATCTGGAGGACAATAAAAATGTTCAGAAAATAAAACAATTTGCAATTTGTATAAGTGTTCTGTAATGAGATCTAGTTAAAAAATATTAATTTTAAGATTTTTATAAAATATGCAACTGTGCACGGCTCCATTTTTACTTGTGCAAATGGTACGCAAAACAGTAACATTGTGTATCCATACTCATTCTGATTAGTAATATCTCTTCAAGGAAAAGCAAGAGTACATTGATTTCCAGCCCAAAACACAAAAATATGGATTTTTTTCTAAAAAACACTCACCACAAAATTGTCCTTATTTTCTTCTTTCATAGAAGGTTTACAGGAGAGTCTATTCTTTGATTGGAACAAGGAAAGAGATCTCTACTTCATGCTTGTCCTCTGACTATCCTTACACCGCATGCATGTCTCAAAAAATGTAGCTCTAAGTGTCTCAGGGATACTGCTTGCTGTATAGAATTTGCATTTGAAATGCTTTTGAATAAAAAAACCCTAACAGTAATGTTCCATCACTTTTATATTCTTTGACTGAATTCTTTTTTTTTAAAGTTTTACTGAAAGGAAAATACTTGTTTCTATGTATTTATTTCTCTTTCAAAAAGAGAAACCTACAAACATATTAATGTAATAATTATTAATTAACCTGTCATTAGTCTCCCCTACATTTACATCCACATTTTAAATTAATTTCAATAATCTTGGCATTACATTTAACTTCCAAATGATATCAACAACTCAGAAACATAGTAAGGTTTTCTTATTAAATTTACAGGACTCTTTCTCAGCAAAAATGATTATATGTATCTGTTTTCTTTAATTTAGATTTCACATTCCCTCCCTTTCTGTCTCCGTTTCTCATTCTACTTGTTCCTGTGTCTTGTAGCTACATTCTGGGTGTGGGAAATGACTGCAAGCCTTTTAAGACACCATGTACGACAACACGCAGAATATCACACATCAGGGTTCTGAGATGATAAGGGAGTGCAGTACTCCTGTGGTGGCATCTAAGTGTCCTTGGAGAGCCTTTCGATGATCTAGGAGGTGTTTCGACTTGGGATACATTTAGGATTCCCTGCTACTTGCCACCTACTCCAAAATACACTTCAAATGCAGTGTGAAATCCCAGTAGTGGGGAAATATTATGCTGAACAACTGTTGTGGACTAATTAGACAGACAGAACAAAGCCACCGGGCTAGCTCTGCCAAAAGCCGAGGAGTTCAAGACAGAACATTGCATCTTTAAAACATCAAGCTGCAACCCCAGCCTTTGGGTCTGCATTGTCGTTGTCTGCATAACAGAGGGGAAGATTTGCAGGTGTAAAATGGGATCAATGAACTGAAGAGGGAGACAGGTAAATGACTACAGGGAAAGCTGCATCGAGGGATATGCAAAACATGTTCAAGAGCACAGGAACATTACTTTAGCTTTCAAAAAAGTGCTTACCTCAGATAAGATTTCATGAGTGCCTGCTCCTCTTCATCCTCCCTAGATAAGCAGGCGAAATAGATCATTTCCTAAGTAGCCTGGTAGTTAATATTGTCACCTGGCATTAATGGATGTGAGATCAAGTCTTCTTCTTCTTAAGGAAATTTGACCCCATTACATTTTAACAATAATTTTAAATCCTTTTAGTTATAACATTTTAACCCATGAACATGGGACAGGACTAAGGGGACTCCCTAGGCTTCCTTATAGACTGGCAGGGAGAATATTCCTCAGGAAGGGGGAAGAATAGCTAAAGTAGAAAGAAGCGAATTGGATTCCTTCTGTTAGCGAGTTCTTACACCACAGAGCTGTTGGATAAAACAGCACTATCATTTGTCACAGGGGAAGCCAAGCTCAAGATGGTCCAAGCTGTAAGAAGGCATACTAGTTTGGACCCTGCGGGTAACCTTATTATAAGAATCTCAGTCATGCTTGAGGGAGAATTAATCATTTAGCTGCTAACAACACTACTTCTAGGCATGAGGAGAAACATACTTTTAGATAATTGAAAAAGTTTCACAGGCTTTTACTTGAAGCAGGATAATGTTTACCTGCACAGAGGAACAAGGAATTAATGCATCCATTAGATCTCACAATAAACACCTGCCTGTGAGATTAGCAGGAAAACGTAGGGGATGCAGTTATGTTTAAGGGATTGCATGATGAACATGTAGGTATCCTGATCCCTTTACTAGAAGCTACCTGGAGTGTAAACTCTGGCTTGGCTTGTGACACCTAGAACAGATACAAATGGAAAGAAGGCCTCTTCAAAGGAAAGTGTAGGGTCCTGCACCAAGGGAGGAATAACCCCATGCACCAGTACAGGTTAGGGGTTGACCCACTGGAAAGCAGCTCCACGGAGAAGGACCCTGTAATCCTGGTGGACAACAAGTTGACCATGAGCCAGCAATGTGCCCTTGTGGCCAAGAAGGTCTCCTGGGGTGCATTAAAAAGAGCGTGGCCAGCAGGTCGTGGGGTAACCTCATCCTCCCCCTCTACTCTGCCCTGGTGAGGCCACATCTGGAGTCCTGTGTCCAGTTCTGGGCCCCCCAGTTCAAGAAAGACAAAGAACTACTGGAGAGAATCCAGCAGAGGGCTACAAAGATGACTGGGGGACTGGAGCACCTCTCTTATGGGGAAAGGCTGAGAGACCTGGGTCCGTTTAGCCTGGAGAAGGCAAGACTGAGAAGGGATCTCATCAATGCTTATAAATATCTAAAGGGCAGGTGTCAAGAGGGTGGGGCCAGACTCTTTTCAGTGGTGCCCAGCAACAGAGCAACAGAACAAGGGGCAACGGGCACAAACTAGAACACAGGAAATTCCATCTGAACATGAAGAAAAACTTTTTTACTTTGAGGGTGACATAGCACTGGAACAGGCTGCCCAGAGAGGTTGTTGAATCTCCTTCTCTGGAGATATTCAAAACCCACCTGGACATGATCCTATGCAACCTGCTGTAAGGTGAACCTGCTTTAGCAGGGAGGTTGGACTTGGTGATTTCTAGAGGTCTCTTCCAACCCCTACCATTCTGTGATTCCCAGAGAAAGAGGAATTCTCCTATCAATGCATCACCAGTGCATGACAGGAGGTGCAGGAAAAACTATCAGCAAAAGCTCTGGTACCTCTATATTTCAGATATGTCAATGGATAAACAATTGACAAATAGTCCTGGGGAACTCGTACATAGAACATTGCTGGAGCTGCAGCTGTAGCGGTGAGGAAACGGTACAGTGCGGTTGGTTGTGCATTCTGATATATTTGACTTACAATGCAATGTGGTGAGTAAAATATATGGAAAAATCAGACTCTCGCTACGTGGGCTTTTAAGTTGTTCTATACGTACATGGTGGTCCTTCTGCCAGAACACTGGACATTAGGTAGCTATCCGGAGCAGACAAAATAGCAAGTATTTCTCCTTCTGCAAGGAAAAATCTTTTGACAGACAAACCCAAACATATGTAGTTCTACCACAGGAGCTGTGTAATTAGCAATCACAGCAGTTATGGATTTAAAAGATTGAATTTTTTTCCGGGGCAAGCCCATTGCAGCTGAAAGATCTGACAAATAGTATAGGACAGAAAATTCTGTGACTCATACTTCATATAATTTCCATCTCCAATCAAAAAGACTGAGTCATAAAACGACTAAGTGAAAAATAATTATGATTCTGAAAACTCAGATTACAGCATGATTGTTCCTTTAAAAAAAATCAGACCACACACATGTTTCTAACTTAGAATATCTGCTCCCCATGGCTACTGAAATACTTATCTAATGACTTTTAGACTACCCCAAGGTTTGCATTTTTTCTCATTCTTGCTAGATATGAGAATCCAAAACTAAAACAGGAGAGTTTGTCTTGCCTTCCTTCATCAAAAAAACATTAATTTAAAAAATTTCATTATTAACACCACTTACGCTGCTTGCCCTCATTGTATTTTATCCCATATGGTCTCTAAAACAATTGCCCTGGATAATCCAAAAGAGAACAATTCAATTTGAATCAAAGGTTCAAATTCCCTTCACAATCAGGGAAAGTACTAAACATCCTCACAGACTGATATGAAGACCACATTCCCTTTCTTCATTAAGTGTATGACCTGTATGCCTTCAGAAGGCAATGTATTCCCAACCTCTATCCCTAAGAATATTGTGAACAAGGGAGAAATGTCAGGCATCTCCACTTCTTGGTTTCTCACCCACCTCACTGTAGGACAAATTTGTGTTTTTTCTTGTAATAGTTCAGAGGCCAGACAACCTTCACTTCTCCTGCCGAACACGTGGTGCAGCTTTGGACTAAGTGCACTTATTCGGGAAGCAAGTGGCATGGAGCTTCCAGCCATCTGCCTTGTGTGTGTAGGTATACTGGAAAACCATTCAACAAAAAAATAAACTCTTCCAGAATCAAAGCCAGGAACGTAAGGCTTCATCGCTCCCTTCTACTTTAATGTCTTCCCTGCTAGACTTGAATTAGACTCATTTTTCCGTGCTCTTTCTGGTTCTAGGGCTCTTCCACTCTTGCTTTATAGTAGCTGGACCTCAAAAGAACAGAAGGAATGGTTTCCTCACCATAACTCTGTGAGTAGGTAGATGCTCACTGCAGAAATAGAGTCATGCTTCCTGCAGGTAACGAAGTGCTGCAGTCGAGGTTGCCTGGGCTGTTGCATAACAGAGTGGGTACCAGCACTGACCACTTCTGGTTTTAGTCTGGGTTCACACCATGAACTCTAAGTGAGAGGCAAGAACTGTTTCCACGTGTGTGTATGGACACACCTCAATGACGTCTGCAGGCATAAAACAGTCTCCCACGTAGTCCCGAACACTGGAGAACTGACTCATCACTTGGAAAGAGGGCAAGTTTTCAGCCACAATTTAGACAGGAAGTAGGAAGATTGAATCATAAATACAGGATCAAAGTGCGGTCCTGTTGGACTGTGCACGTACTCTATTTACTGTTGTTGAGGTCAGTATTTTGAGAATATGTCATTACACTGCCTTTAAATCCTTTAAACCTTTAAATGGCACTTTCTAATACTTAATAGTGTGATTCAAACAACACTGAAGTCTGTGGAGGTTTCTTCAAACAGTTCAGTGGTCTTTGGATGCAGCCATAACATGCATGACTGAGCTCAAGGGTAAAAAAATCTTCAGATTCTCGGCCAATTAAAAGAGAAATACAAGTTTCATTTCTGTCATGTTAATGATCCCACATCTGCTTTCCAAGAATAATCAAGTGCATGTATACTAGCATATGTTACTATTCCAGTGAGTTACAAAACTTTTTTTTCAGCTTAAATTTCAAATTAGTTGGCTATTAATGACTCAGAATTTTTTGCCTACTTACCGTGATTGTTATTTAGTATTTTTCTTCTGCTCATTTAATTGGCAATCCAGTCAGAACAGTTCATGTTATGAACTATGAATATTACAGCTAGGTAAAAATCCCAAAATTACCAGTCTGTTGGTTTTAGCTATAAATATCAGGCTTTATCTCTACTAGAAGCAGATACTGTCTGAAAAATATGCTGCTAATTTCAGAGAGTTCAGTTAGCTACAAGAGGCTTAGCTGAAAAGTAAAACTACTGAAAAGAAAATTGGTTCTTGTTTTACCTCAAACCAGGAGAGCTATGTACAACATGATGAGTTATGTATTAACAATGAATAACTTGGTTAAAGGAGGTACCTAAATTATAAGAACTAATAATATGAACTTAAATAATATCAACCACAAACCAAGAATTATTTACTAAAGATGTCTGTAAATCTAAAAAAATACATCTTGGAAAATTTCCCAAGTCTCTTCTGATACAATTTGTAAAAAGCGAAAAAAAGGCTAAATTCATCAGATAAATTATTCATTGAGAACTATTTGCTAAGCTCCGTTAATTAAGCAGTTGGTTAATTACAGAATAGAATTATGTGTGAGGGGACAGCTAGGGAATCCCGCTTATGCAGTAAGTGTCCTGGGACTGAACTAAGTGTCTTCTCTCTCTCTCGCTAAGTGAGGGATGCTGTTAATCATTCAATATACTGTGCAGTTTAAGAGTTAAAAACCAATAAAACGCTGAGGAAAAGTTTCTTCCATAAGATTAATTTATTTTTCAATTAGCAATAGACTGGGAGCCCATGCAACACATAATCATTATTTTTATTAATTATTTTTAGTTTCTTTTAAGGAGTAATTTTTTTTTCCCCTAAATCAATTAACACTCGTGACATGCCATCCATCCATCCAGAGGTAGATATAGGTCATTCTAGATGAATGGGACAACTGCTTAAAATACTGGATCAATGTTCACTTTTAAAATGCTTATCAAATCTCAATACACTGTGCACCTTTCAAACTGTCAAGGCCAGAGCTTTAGACAAGATCCCCGAAGGGATGCAGACAATTACCAGTTCAAGAAGCTTAAAATGTTCTATAATCTCAGTCACAATTCTGCTTATCTGCAGGAAGAAAAGTGAGCAGGTGAATGTAATGGATGAAGGTATATATATCCTTCAAATAGGGGATGCACCTCATAAAAGAAGATTGTTAAGAGGTTAATGCTTGATATTGTTAACAGAGTTTTTCAACAAAATCCCAACTTAGGGCTTCGTTTTCTGACTGTGGCCTCCTCTATCACATAAGCAGCTTTGTATGCTTCCACAGATGCTACCCACTGTGTGCACGAGTTTTATAGGATTAGAGGGCTTATGATTTATAGGAATGTGGGACTGAAAGAGACGTCCAGGGTCAGTGAATCCAAGTCCTTGCTTTCACACAGAGCCCTGCCATTTAATCCTCCTTTTCATAAATGGATCTGCTTCTATCTTACAAGTCGTTAAGGGGTTTTGCCACTACTTCTTCTGTTGTAAAGGTATACCAGATGTCATTCTTCTGATAGTTAGGAACATTCTGCTGAACATTTAGGACAGCTGTAATATTTTCCACCTCCATTTTTGGATCAATATGTGTGCACGTAGAATCATTGTAGTTGAGCAGTGCTCTTTCCATTATCTTTTTTTCCAGATGAAATGCATTTTTCTATTTTGACTCTTTAATCCTGATATACTGTTAACTAAGAAAAGTTAGGTTTTGTTTTACTAGGATGGCTACATCCAGTAAGTGAAGTACAGGCATAACTTACTGACAGGTTCTTCAGTCTTTTCTGTAAGCTATCATGAATTTTTTTGATTTTGAATTCTTTCTATAGGGATTATGAGAATTGCATAGAGTATTTAAGATATAAAAATACCAGTAATTCATACAATGGAAAAATCATTTCTCTGATCTACTTTCTTATTAGAAAAGTTGCTATTGGTGTATTACAGGATTATATCTCTCTGTTAGTAGATTACAGTGGGTATCAGGGTCATCCTCTGATCAGCTGGTATATACTAATTTTTCTTTGCTGCTACTCCTAGCTGCAGGTCCCCCAATTGCACTAGAAATTGTTTTTATTTGCCTTCAACCTCATGATATTGAACTTTGACCTGATAAATTTTATCCTGTTTCTGCTGTGTCATGGTTTAACCCCATCCAGCAGCTAGGACCAGGCAGCCGCTCACTCACTTCCCCCAGTCGGGATGGGGGAGAGAATCAGAAGAGTAAAAGTGAGGAAAAACTCATGGATTGAGATAAAGACAGTTTAATAGGTAGAGAAAAAGCTGTCCGCACAAACAAAGCAGAACAAGGAATTCATTCACTGCTTCCCATCGGCAGGCGGGTGTTCAGCCATCTCCAGGAAAGCAGGGTTCCATCACGTGTAATGGTTACTTGGGAAGACAAACACCATAACTTCAAACATCCCGCCCTTCCTTTTTGTTCCCCCAGCTTTATATACTGAGCATGATATCATATGGTTTGGAATATCCCTTAGGACAGTTGGGGTCAGCTGTCCTGGCTGTGTCCCCTGCTAACTTCTTGTGCATTCCCAGCCTACTTGCTGGCAGGGTGGTATGAGAAGCAGAAAAGGCCTTGACTGCTTAGCAACAACCAAAACCACCAGTGTTTTATTAACACTGTTTTCATCGCAAATCCAAAACATAGCACAATACCAGATGCTAGTAAGAAAGTTAACTCTATCCCAACTGAAACTATGACATCCTATTACAACAACCACAGTCATTTAGTCAATCCATATAAATATCCTGATTTTTCACTCTATGGATGATGTTTCTCAAATCTTTTAATATCAAAAATGTCATCGTGCTCTTATCTTTTGGTACATCTCTTTTTGATGAAAATACTGAATCAGATTATTTTCAGGACTGAGCCTTGAGGAATGCCATGACTAAACTACCCTCTGATGCCATACCTCACTGTAAAGACATGTAAAATTGTATTTGCATGAGTAATCTCATGCTGTTTTTCAGCAAAGGGTTGATTCAGAAGGGTTGATACACTTCTTACTTAGGTGCTCTCTTCTACACTAATTCTGGATTTTTGTTCAGGGCTAAGATAGCTCTGGGATACAGCAGGATTTCTATTAACATCTACATAAAGGCAGCACTCTTATTGTTACACTTCCTGTTCATAGTCTATAGTAAGAAATAATCTTTTTCACCTGGAGTTCCCAGTAAATGGTATCTACTGAATGAAGAGCTCAGAAGCTTTTTTGGTTCAGCAACAGATGCAACCAGAAAGCCATTTTCCTTCCAGCAATGCATGGTACAGGGCTACTCTGAGCATTCACTTGAAACAGAATGGAGCATTATCAAATAATTAAGTTTATGAGCAGTGCCGCCATGAATGAGTGAATGTAATGACAATCGTAATGAAAACAGATGCTGATATTTACACGTATTTAAAGTAAATTTCATTGGTCATAAAAGTTGATCAATTGTAGGCTTTAATCTTAATTTAGAGATAATTACAGAAAAGTGCACTCCCAAATAACAGCCACATGACCTTCACCAACTAATCTTGTCAGTAGGCCTAACGCAGACTGGGTGATCAACTTTCTCTTTGACTTCATTTTGGCTCAGGCCAATGGTGGCTTAAACTTGGCTTTGCACAGAGTGCCAGCGCTATACAAAAACTGCCGTAGGGTTTAAGATGGTTCTGTAAACTATTACTTTTTTTCTTTTCTGGCTGAAAATTATTATACTTGTCTGCTGGGAAATGAAATTAAACCATTGTTCACTTCACAGATTTCAATGAGCTTCAGTAACTCCTGCTAAGGACTGATACCAGTGAATTTGAGCCATTCGCCTCAAAGCAAGAAGTTCTCCATTCTCTTAATCTTCTCAGCCACCCGGTGTACTCAAGTATCACTTTCATTCTCTACAAATTTCTAGATGTTAGAGCTCCTCTTTAAATGTGCCCCAAAGCAGAAGTAAAAACTACAAACTTCTTTGTCTACTGCTAAATATTTAAAAAATGTTTTCCTTTTTTAACACTCCACATCTGTTTCCTGATACAACATTTTATTTCAAGAAATGAGGGAACAGGAGAGAAAGAGAAGCTGCATATTTCAGTAACTTAGCTTTTCAGAAGTGGCCACTAAAGACCTCTAACTGAGAAATAAGGATAAGAACTATACAATATGTGCCTTTTATTCATTAATTGTATTTACTGTTTCTGTTACTACTTGAGCTTACACAGTGGTCAGCTAGATGAGATTTTAGTCCAATGAAGTGGTGAAATCAGTAGTTATGTCCTCAGTAAAAGTGCAAAAAGTGTAAAAAAAAACAGTGTAGAAAGGGGCTCCTCCATCAACCACAGTATCACATTTGTTTCCCTTTCATATTACTCTTCTGCAAGGCCCTGCCTGCATACGAAGTTAAGCAAATACATTGGTAACTCAGAACCAGAGCTCCTGGCCTCTGTGGCGGTGTGCTCTCCCCCTTTCCCCTCCCTGGCTCCTGCTCAAGCCATAACCATCAGTGGGAGCTGTGATGACTTGCACCTGGACTTTGGGGGATGGCTGGCAACACAGCCAAAACACTGGAGCGGGGACCTAGATTTTTTGTTCCCATGAGAATATGACTGTAGGTCAATTACCTTAGTCTATAAAGAGTGGACAGCCCCAGAGCCCTTTGAGCTCGCCTGCACGGCAGCGGGCTGCACGACAGGATCTCCCTTGAGTGGGGACGCTCGCTTAAGGTTGAGAGATTCCTTGCCGCAACAGATTCTCGGTAAGTGACTAATAACATGCTAGACTTTGAAATCTTAGCTAAGTGATATAAAGGATTGATTGCACATATATAATCCTTTAGACATAAACCGTTGAGCAAGTCTGGGACTATGACTGGATCCAGCTGCACCTAGACTCCTCTCTGAGAAGGAGTTTAGAAAGCAAGGAGGTCCTTTCTGAACCTCATGACTCAACGGGAGGGTCTCCCTGACAGCTTGTCTGACCCTGTCCTCTATGCAGTAAATAATGAAGTGTACCTTGCCATCAAATCTCAGAAAACACTGTCAAATTCACTACTAACTTTGTTAAATCACTGTTTTATATTAATAAATATTTCACTACTTCTCTCTTATGAGTGAAGTTAATCACTCCGCCCCCGACAGCCTCTAATGGTCAGGATTTCCATGGAAGTGCTCTGATTCCAAATAAGTGTGGCAGAATCTGTTCATAGTTTTTGATGTGCAGTATTGGTACATGTTAACCGAAAGGTTAAGATAATCTTGTTTCAGTATTGCCTCAATCCTATTTTTGCTGTAAGCAGCTTTTGTATTATCACTTAGAAATCCAAAGAGATTCCTTTTTCTGGTGAACATCCTTGGCTGAAAAGTGAGTTACTCAGCAGATACAATTCCATTCAGGTTATACTGATTGAAACCACATTGGAAAACAGCTAAATAAGGGGTCTGACACATTTTCTACAATCTCCACCAGTTCATAGACTACAGCAGCTGTGCATTCTAGCATTACTTATCTTCCAAAATCTTATTATCAGCTAGATTGGTTTGTAAGATCATTCAAGAGTGATGAGAAAATCAAGCAATGCTGACAGCTGTAGTCATGCCCTGGTTGAATTTGTCTGTCACTCACTACTCACTATTCAATGCAGTTTGGATGAGCTGCTTGTTTTCTAGTGTTCATATGTTCTCTATATCTAGGCCTCCTTTGAGTCTGTGTATCCAGAGTCTCTTACCATCTGTTTCCGGTCTTCTGACATGAGGGTTTGGTTTTGTTGCTTCTACTCTTTTTGTCCTACATTTCACCTTATTGGGAAGGCAATGGAAGAGGGTAAACTACTATGCAGTTATTTAGACAGTAATCAACCTTTCATCAAAAAAATAAAATTTGATTGAAAATATATATAGGTACTTTGTTGGTCACAGATTGTTTCTGAGAGTGTCACAATTCTTTGATATTCCTGTGAGCTGCTAAATTCATTTGCCATGAGTAGATGAATTTTGCTTCTTATGTTGTTTGCCAATGCTTTTGGAGAATCTTTCTTTTTTTTTTTCAAAATTAGGCATCAAACCACATTTCTGTTGTTTCCTTACCTTTTGCCAGAACCATGCCATTGCAAGGAAACCTCAACTGAAAGAAACAAAAAAGTTATAATTTTTTGTACTGCAAGTTCCCGTTTTAATATTTTAAATTTGAAATTTCTTTCTCATCAAAATCTCCCAATATGGTCTCTGAATTAGAAATTTCACTCTGAAAAATTTGTACAGCAAAAATAACATGTGTATTTATACAACATAATAAAATGAGAAAATGTTAGCGTCCATCCAGGTTGCTGATGTCAATGCAGTATATATTGAAAATTACTGTGTTTACTCTTTGCTGGTGAGTATTGAGTTTATTAAGTTTACAGTCCTCCTTTCTACCCATGTCTCTCACTGACTCAAAGGGAAACAGGACTGGGGATGCAGGACTGTGAAAGCAGGACTGTGAAATCCTTGCACTTTCCAAGTCTATGGTGAGAACAGGGCTTTTATACAAGAGCAAGCTTTGTGTCCTGCTTGCAGCTAACAATTCCAAAAACTAGACTCACAGGTGCATATCAGTTGTATCCCAACTTTTTTTCAGTGTGATAATACGTGCGTGCTTTTATATAAATACATGTATATACTCATGCATATATACATATAAATGCTTGTAAGTGTGCGTGTGTCCATGTGTATGTGTCTCTCTGGGTGAATATAAGTATTTACTACTATCACTAGTAGCATATAGCTAGTCCAGCTCTGGGAAACTGACTGGATTCCCTTCTGACACATGCGTTACTGACGGAATTGTCAATTATTTCCAGCACAGAGTCTTAATTGTCAGTGTGTGAGCTGGAAAGAACCCAGGTTTATTAGCAGATTCCAGGCTCAGTTTGCATGTAATTTGCTAACAAAGAAGGTACATCGCTCTAGCTAGGACTGTCATTCTGAAAGCTCTGTAGTTCTTTCTTCTGTTCTGATCTGTATTAATTGAGTTTTACTGAGAAATACTGACCATCATGCAGAACAATTTTCAGTCCTTCTGTTACAGAGTTTTTCCTATCAAGCCATGAGGAGACTATTAACACCTCTCTGCTGGAAGCACATAAAATAATCATGGGAGCTGTTTATGTTAATTCAGACTAACTCAGACCTCTTTTTTGTTTCAGAATAATTACTGTTTCAAAATATCAGCATGTGTTAAGAGATCAGGATTAATTTGTAAGAGCTGAATGACAACATTTCCAAAGGCTTATTAAATACTAATTAGATTTAAAATGGTGTGACTCTACATATACTTGTGTGCATCAAGAAGTTTAAGCATCTGTTTTATAAGTAATGTAGGTTGTAAGGTTACAAAGTTTAATACCACTAGAGGATATGTTATCATATTAGATAACAAGTGATACATTCAGTTCTGTGTTTTTCAGAACCAGCATAAAAGATTTAGTTCTTTTTTTCCAGTGTGTTATGGGCTAATTAAACAGTTGGCTTAAATAATATGGGGCTCTACTCATCTGACTGCAGGTTAAACATTATAAATAACAGGATTTCCTTAAATGCCTGCTTGGAAACTAAGACAAGCTATAGCTCCCCAATAAAGGGGAAAACAAGGAAACATAATGCAAAAGAAAAATAATTATTTTAATATTAAAAATGTAGGGAACAGAGTTTGTGTCATTTATTCCTGTGTTGGTAGTCCAAGTCATCAAAAATAATTGGACAAATGACAAACAGAGCAAGAACAAGGAAATCATACTAAAATCTGCTGGAGTGCACAGCATTAACCAATAGTAATAACCTTAAATAATGCCAACTACAAATCTAAGGGTGTAGCACCTGAAAAAATTGTTAGCTTAGCACCTATAGCATACACTGTATTACAAAAACTGAGTTCAAGTCAAAGATAACACTGAAGACATTACAGAGTGAAATATGCTCTGAACTGACAGTGTAAGACAACCCTAGTTAACTGCAGATGCAATGAAAAGTCAAGCAAACAAGAAGCTCCTGAAAGTATATATATTTGCTTAACTCTTTTACAAGGTTGTTCAAAGCCAAAAATATTCCATCTCCCTAACAGCAAATATATGCTCATGAACAGACCGCTGGCCCTTCCTTCACAGTTCATGTGAATTTAGCAGATCTGGTGCAAGTTTCAGGTTCTATTTGTGTCTTAACTGTATTCTAGCCCTGCTTTGTCGATAGAGATTGATGTGAAATCTTCACCTTTTTGAAAACAATGATTTTTTTTTGGCCACAACTGATGCAGGACCAGGACTTATACCAATCTGATCAAAGCTACCTGTTCCATATCACAGGCTGTGTTCAATGTTTAATCTATCTATTTGTCCTTGCAATATGCACTAAAATATTCCACCCGTTTCCTAGCTGATTTTTTTTTACATGTTAAATGAAAAACACATCAGTCACTCCCTGCAGGAGAAAGCATTGGCTGCTATAGCTATATGATGATGACAGATTTGCTCGACAGCTCTCTTCCAAATAGAAATCTCATATGAGAGGCAGATAGACATTAATTTGTTATGCTCTTATAAAATAAAATTGTACTGTCTAGACTGTCCTAAGTACACCTTTCTTCCCACAGCTGGATAGAGAACTGCTGGTTACAGGAGAGGTGAAAGTGTGCTATTATAGAAATTGTGTATGCTATTCTAGGGAAAAAAAAGCATTCAAATATCTTTACTGCTAATCTGCTATATAAGTGTCTGTTATTTAATTAAAAGTTTGGGTCTTGTTTTGTTTTGTTTTGTTTTCTCATAACCTTCATTTACCTATATTCTCCAATAATAACACATCTGCCCAAGTCCAGATTTGATCTGACAGTCACTGATGCATCATCCAGCATTTTCTGCTTGAACTGTTAGGATTAAATCTTAGATTTATTGACGTTTAGGGGAGATTTGCCATTAAATTTCCTAAGTCAAGATTTTACCCTTAAAGATTTCAGCTATGCACAAAGCTAAGGGGTAAATTATGGGACAGTATGGATGAAATCTTGGTTCTGCTGAAATCTGTTGGCATTTTGCCTATGACCTTAAGAGAGACAGTACTGTGTATTTTTTAAACTGAAATGGCCCGCTGTTCTGCACGAGAAATAAGGTGTAGAATTTAAATATATTTAAATAAAAAATAAATATTTCATTCAGAATTTAGCCAAGTTTTGTCTCAAATTCAGCTGCATCCATCAAAAAAATTTCCCATCATGACTTAAGACACATTTTAGGATTGAATTGTCCCATTAAGATATATGATAAGGGTTATATTCTAACATTACATTGGACATAAGCCACTTGAGTTATATAGCCTTTATGTTTTAGCTCACTTACTCTGTCATATCATCCTATGTCTCTCCCGCATTATCTTGAAGGCAGCTGTCTTCACTGGAGCTACACTGTCTTGGCTAGGCTCACTGAAGGGTGTTATCACACTCTAATTGTTTCTCTCTGATTCCACAGTTGTTCATATCAGATCTGTAGGGTACAAGACCCCACTGAAGCATACACTAAACCTGGATCAGGT
Organism: Dromas ardeola; assembly: GCA_013398915.1. NCBI lineage: Eukaryota > Metazoa > Chordata > Aves > Charadriiformes > Dromadidae > Dromas > Dromas ardeola. Next base: position 6,853 of record VYZM01008513.1, on the reverse strand, counting down.
ATAGTTCAACATTACCTATCTGTTAGGTTAGCCAGAACACGTACAATTCAGTGTGTTTATATGCCTGCAGGGTGGCAAGTAATATCTCATCACTTATCGAGTCAGACAGACATGTGGGGATGATAAGGGACAAGGTTACCCTCTCAGAAAGTTTTGACTGAGTCTGAAGCTGTAAAAAGAGTTTGGATGGACTCCATCCTCTGTGCCATGTGACTGTCAAACTTTTTTTATATGCTACCAGGTACCCTCAATACAGATTTATCACCTTGTCAAGCCATAGTCACAGACTGTCTTGGATAAGTAGTGTTGCTTTCCATCGAATCTGTATAGGTAAGGACTGCTGTGTGCTTGGGTTTTTGACTGCCTTAAATGTTTGGATCTCATTTTTCTAGATGCCCTTGGGATTACAATGTATTTGGTTCCATTTTCCATCCATTAATACTACAATGTTGTGATGCCAAATGATTCCTCTCCGCAAAACACTACCTCTAAATATTTAATTAAAGTATTTGATGTTTGTGGGATTTTTGGTTTAAAGAAGTCCCTTTGGTGCAGTTTAACAACACTTTTCAAAGAAAAAAATAGATGAATTGCCAATCATTGCTAATAAAGTGTGTGTGCATCATTATCAGTAAAATGGATCCGATAAAAAGACAAAGAATGATCAGTCCGTAAATAGATACATAACAAAAATTGTCTTCTTTGTTCCTGAGAGTAAAGTATAACTTCATAAGGTTTCAAAGCATGTTATATTGTATCTTTTTACCTTTTCTATTATGTTAAGTTGCCTAAATGTCTGTTAAGTGATTTATAAAATTATATAAAAACTCCATATTTATTTTAAAACCCCCTGATATTATATGCATAGAAATCGTTGATGTTAGAATATATTCAGTCATCGAAACTAGTAATTAACAACAAGTGACATTCGGTGTCTTATTGAAAGTAATATTTTTCAAATAACCAAAGATGATGGAATAAATCGTTGGATACAGGACTGTAGTTCTGAATATAATCTTACAGGAATGTAATGAAAGTATCAGTTAATGCCTCAATCAATAATGATGTGGATTGTAGATTTTAGGAGAAAAATCATCAATATATTTTATGATCTAATGTACAGCTTTGCATCTTTCAAGAGATCAAAAAGATATGGATGGAACAATGTTTTATTCACAATATAAAACAGAATAGGAGGAGGATTTATGTTTCATATGAGGAGATTTTCAGCTAATTAATCGTGAATTTCTACAATGCTAAAATTAGTTGGCACTGCATAATTCTAATTAAATTCATGGCTAACTCAAGTAATTCTAACTAAAGAATCGCATGATCAAAGTTCACAGCTAAACCCACAGTTTTCCATATTTTTTCTGACTAAGGCATAAAATGTGCTGGTATTCTCATGAATCTATGATGAGAACTTACTTTCCTTATATAAGTTGTATTTTGACAATGGAGGACTGCATTAAAAAGGCAAAAGGAACTTGGTCAGTATGCAACAGGGATTAAATTGCATGTTTATGTGGCATGGAAGATCACTTTAAATAACTCATGTTTTTAGTGATTTCTAGATTTCATGGTAATTCTGGCCTTTCTGATAATCAGCATTACCAATAGCGATTGAATAAGTGTGTAATATCTCATTATTCTATTGATATCCCAGCCAAACCTAGTTCTTGGAACTGGCAAATGAACAAGCAAGTGGTAAGAACTGTGGCAATTTCAGTGCGCTGGTCTATGACTTACATCGGCCTTATTCTCCTGAAATTTATTTTGATACTGCATGACTATGTATGGAGACACATCAACATTTCATTTCAGCTAACAGAGCAAAGAAAAGTTGCCATTCAACACGCTGTTTTAAAAATTATTTTTTAGTATATGCACTACAGAAGAACCTAAAACTCCATTAGGGTACACAGCCTATATGTGGTCATGACAAACCATAGCACTCATTTTGTTTATAATGAGAAGAAACATTACTCTCCTTTTATAAATATCAATCTGAGGATCATAAACTTTGAGCTGTTTTTTCCCAAGGAAATAGAAAAAATAAATTCCAAACACAAAGATTTGCTCAGATTTCTTGGTTTCTAATCCAGTGTTTAATTGCAATAGCATTTTTCCTACACTGTGAATAAATTATATAAATCAGCTCTGTATTTCAGCACTTCAGAGCACTTCAGGTCATCATTTGTGCAATCTTTAGATAACAACAGGTCATCACTTTTTAGATAAAGTTCTGAGTTTTCTATATTGAAAGATAGGATGAGCTTACTTATTTTTTTGCAACCAGCACAACTCAATCTTTTTCTTAGTTTTTCATGTTCTGTCAAGTTGGCCAAGAGGAAGAGGAAATGTAAATGAGTGAGAATACTTTGCATTTCCTCATTGCTCTTTTTCAGTAAGAAGAAAGAAAACAGCTTTTCAAATTTATGAGGGAAAATGCTTTCTATTTTGATAATGGTAAATGAGTGATGATTTCGAGCCACTCACACTTCATACCCCTAAAATATTCCTTCCTTTTTAGTCACAAAGAGTGAACCAACAAAGGAAGATGGCATAGATCAAGATAAGGCATTTTGTTCCATTTACCTCACTGTGATCTTCAGGTTTTAAATGCCAGGCTACGTGATTTTCTGTCTGCCTTTCATTCTTTGACTCCATAATGCTACTTCAGTAACAAGGGTTTGAAGTATGGAAATACATTGCACCTCTGCTTCTCTTCTCTTATTTTTTCTTTTATTTTAAGATGTAAGTGCTTCTTCTGGTGGGGAAGGCTGACATTCAGTGTGCCTCATAACTCAGCAGCTTACTCTACTCTCACTTCCCTGCCAGGCTGAGGATCTAGGAAGCCTTCCTCCTTGGGGAAGAAAGATTTTCCCTGGGGACTAATAAGGTCATTTACTTCCAGCTGCATGAGGGATTGTGGTCTAGAAGTCCCTGTTTGGGAAGGCATGACCTTGTTACTCCGAGTGACAGCCCTACATGAGGTCTGCCTTTAATAGCGGTGACTGTGACCACTCACCTCTGCTGTCCCTGAAGACAGTGCATGTTTTTGGCGTGTGGCCGTCACCAGTTGTGAGTTGGGGCCATCCTCAGCAGGGGCGGGATCTTGCCCAGCACCCAACTCAGAGCTGGGCAGCTCCATCACCCCCAGGGTGCCATCCACCCCGGACCTCCATGCCTTGGAGAGTTCCCTTCAGAGCTCTGCGCTTACACTGGTCACCTGGAGACCCCTTTCCTTCCCTTCTTTTCCCCTCCAAGGGCTGTTTGACAGCTATGCAGCGCTCGCAGGTGCCCTGCTCACTGCATTTGCAACAAGCACAAACTGATTTGCAGCTGCACTTTGCAGGATCAAACCCATCAATTTGTTCAGAGAATTCCTTCTTTTGCTGCAAAAAACAAAAAAGTGGTTTGTGAATGGAAATAACCCCTGAGTTTGGTTTCTATGGTTACTACTGCACTAAGGAAAACAGCAACTGCCTCATTTATTTATTTATTTCCTATTAAAAGGTTGTTTGAACAACCCAGTCTTGGTTCTGGCACCATTATATAACTGTGCAAATTCTGCTGTTCTTAGTTTCAGATAGGTACCAGTAAGTTCTGTTTTCATGATTTTGCACAAGCTAAAAGCTTTGTAAGAGAGTTGAAGTCTGTAGGTTAATATTAAGGCATTTTCTAAGTTCTTGAAACCTAAGCTATTATAACACAATGTGGTTTCACTTAAATATGTGATATTACAGACACTTACATAAGCTTATCTTGTGTCTGCCTGACTTTCCATACGGTCGACATGTTCATTTTGACTCTTCAGTAGGGAAAAAAAGGAAGAAATAGTACTATTTCTGTTCATATGTCCTCACCTTTCCTGTCAGTATTTCACTCGATGAAATATGACTGTGAATAGCTGTTTCTTATTTCAGAAAGGAAGCTTTTAATTTATTTGAATTTTGCTTGAAAATAAGAAAGTCTGATGTTATAAATTGATAGTGACAGTCTTCGGATAATCCTCAGCTTCAGTGGTCGGTTTTAACAGCTGACTAATGTCGATCAAGGCCTCATAATTGTCCTGTATATGGAACAGGACACTGGTGTGTTGGGTTTTTTTCCAGGTTAAACAGCCCTTTCTATTCAGTTGTTCCTCACATGGAAGCAATTCTAAGCCTTTCATCATCCTTCTTGTCCTCTGAATCTTTCCCACTCCTAGTATATCCTTTCTTTTGGATCACGGGACTACAGACACAGAGTATCAACGGAGTACTTTTGGTGGTTTGCTGTGGATTTATTTAGTAGAATAATTACTCTGTCTTATTTTCTATTTGTTTTCTAAAACTTCTTAACATTAGAGGTGCTTGTTTTTCATGGCTGCAGATGTTTTCATGCAACAGACTCTGGTAACACCAAGTATCACTCCAGAATGGCAATTGCCACTTCAGTATCCACCATTTTCTGCACACATACAGGGTTATTTTCTTTCCCTATTTTAATTTCTTGACATTTATCTGCTGTGAGTTTCATCTGCCATGTCCCTGATGAATTGATACTCTCGTAAGGTCCTTCTGCAATTCTTCAGACACTATCTTCATCTCTGCTAATTGCAACATAACTTTGTATCATCTATAAAACATGTCGCCTTATTTCGTTTTCCCTTCTCCAGGACTTTGGCTGCATTTTGACTAATCTGTGGAAGTGAAAGCCTTTGCCTAGCATTCCATATATGTCACTTTTCCCGTGTTTGCCTACTGAACAAAAGCTGAACTGAATAAGCTGAACAAAACTGTGTAACGCATCCTATCCCACTTGAGCAATGTAAAAATTAGACATTAATCTATCTTAGTCATGAAGACTCCTCGTTACCCAAAGAGCGCTAAAAGCCCCAGAAATCACCTTGGTTCTTTAATTTTAGACATCTTCAATGAAGGCTAAAGTTTTCTGACATGTTTTCTGGAAGCACCTGTAATATCCGCTGAGGAAGGATGAACACTGGATGCCTCGCTGTTAGAGGGTCACCTCTATTTTACCTGGGTTTCTCTGTTTTTTCATTTCTTTGTCTGCAGGATGGCAAGATGTCAGCTTTGGATTCTGTCATGAGTTTTTCCGCTGAAAACAGTTTGTTTACAGATCTTTCTAGGGTGTTCCTAGTGCATACAAATATTATATTGGTTTCTGCAGACTCCACAGTTTATTTATTAGGCTGCAGTTCGATTTTTAGTGATAAACTGCCTGATGAAATGAATCACAACTTTTCATTATAGGTAGAAGCTATATCTAAAGTGTTAAGTGAAGGCTAAATCACAATTCACAGGAGAATTGAAGTGAAATATAAAACAATTTATTTTAAAAAACAAGATCAATAAAAATTGCCATTTCAAAGATAAAATCATCACGTGATCTGTCCTTAGAATTCTTACTATATGTAACTCATACAATTATTTATAAAGGCATGATTTAAATTCAACAACTAGCAAAATGAGAATGCTAGAGCTCTAAGAATTGCTCACAGCTCCCATAGTTATTATGAATTAGTTTTCACCAAGACAGAGGAAAAATACATACATTCCTCTTACTGGAGCTTAATTTCTTGTTCAACCAGACTTCTGGCTGTTTATCTGGCAGCTGGAATGGCGCTGAAAAAACAACACAGGACAAGGGAACTTATCAACTATCTATAGGCATAGAGTCAAAACCTCAGCTACTGTTAAACTGTCATCGTTTCATTTCTTTCTCAGGACCTTATCAGCACATACCAGATGCAGATCAACCTCCACCCTTGTAGTTTCAAATTAGTTTTGAAAGCCATTCAGTGTTTAGGGTTTTTGTTGTCATCCTTAGCTGATATTTTCTATCTGCTGATGCTCAATAGATGGGAAATAAAAGACCATTATAAGTTAGAGTGAAAAAAAAACTCAGACTCAGATAATATTATCTCTCAGGTACCTCAGAGCTTGAGAAAATAATTGGATCAATGAAAAATAGTTGCCGAATTGAGAAAACTAGAGACAACGCTAGAGGAGACAAAAATCAATTTTAAATTAGCTTGTTCTCTACTTGTTCTTTGACTATCAGCAAAACCATGGCTTAGATGGTACCTCGTTTCTAGTTGCCTTCAGCCTAAGGATGAAAATAACAGGAGATGCCCTAGCCTAATAGCCCTTGCCACAAATGGGCAGATGGAGACTTGTGGTATAGTTGCAAAAAACAGGTGCAGAAAAACACGTGCAAGTAGTAAAATGTGCAAGATAAGAATTAAGGATATGGAGCAGACAGAAAAGATATCTGGTAAAATCAAAAGCATTCTGCAAAACAAATGAGAAAAATGTCTGATGAGACCATAGTAATTCTGTAGAATAAGAGAAGCCAGAAGTCCCGATACCAGAAATAAGATGCTACGAGCAGGTGAGACCACCCCATTTTCTTTTGGGGAAGGTTCAGAGCAGCATAAAACATCAACAATGAGAGCGGACAGGAAGAGAAGAAAGATCACAGCCCACTTAGGTCCTGGCTTCCCTATTTCATGAGCTCTGAAGCCTGATAATCTTGATCTCATCGACTAAGGACTGTCATGGACCATACACATCCATGATAACTAGAAAAGCGTGTGTTTTGTGACATTGTATACTCACTTGTAATTTAGGATAGATTTGTTAAGGACTAATTGTTTGGAGGGTGTAGTGATAATGATTTATAGTGACTGCCAATGTACATTCTTATAAATATTGATACAGTAAAGAGGTTTTGAAGTTTGAAACTGTCGAGATCTGTCAGTCTTTTAAGCCTGCCTATCAGAACCATCTCTGATTTCCTAACAATATATGGCTCTATATATTATCACGGAATCACAGAATTT
>VYZM01008512.1:85562-102166 GCA_013398915.1 Dromas ardeola | reverse complement strand
AGACAGAGCCTGTTTGCCCTGATAGAAGTTTTATTACAGAATTTTAATGGCACTGCAGGAATAAGATAGTCATTAGAGCCCTAAAACCCAGCCTGAAAAATATACATTTTACATATATCGTTAACCCCCTGCTGCAGGTCTGGTCTCAAAGCAGGAAACTAGTTTCTCTTCAGTAAGAAAATATATGTTGCTAAATGAAAAATATACAGTTAGAAGAGTTACTGGCTTGCAAAGCTGCTTGTCTGGGGGTTAAACCTCTACCAGCTCCAGAGTGTGTAACTAGGGTTGTTTCACGTGTAAAAGAGGAAGAGGTATAGTGTATATATATAAAAAAAAAAAAAAAGGAAAAGTTCAGGTACGCTCATTTGCTCGGTCCAATTAAGAAATGGCCTTGGCTTCGGGTAGGAACGCTTCCCAGTACTTCACCAGCTGCGGAGAGAGGGAGGGAGAGAGTCAGGAGCCCGCGGGCCCTTCGCCAGCACCGTTCAAGCCCGGAGCGAACCGAGAAGCATTTTGGGAGGGGGTAAAAACCCTTTCGAAGGGCACAGCCCCCCCAGAACAGGCAGCAAGGGGGACGCAGCACTTATATTTTTTTTGCCCTGCTCGAGGGGGCGGGGGTTCACCCCTCCCCGCTCCTGGGGAGAAGGATGCACCCACGGTGGGGGGGCATGAGCTTGGACGGGGGGGGCTTCGAGAGGTCACACCCCAGCAGGGGCTGGGGCGGCTCACCTGCTGCTGAGAGTTTAATAACGTCTCAAGGTATTTAGTGACGTGGTTTCTGAAGTCCTTGGATTTCTCTTTCTGCAAGAGACGGGGGCAGGGGTCAGTACAAGCCTCAACGAACCACCAAAACCCTCCGGCTTTTTAGGGGGAGGAAGGAAAAACCACTAGGATGTTCCTGTTCCTCCCGGAGCCCCATGAAGAGACCAGCAGAAGAGCCCGAGATGCTGAGGATGAAGCTCATCTCCAGCCCCAGCCTGATGGCTCGGAGGATCTTTGCCCTCCCACCTTCCTTTTAATGGAGGTCCTTCTCCGCGTAGAAGCCGCCTCCGAGCCAAAAGACATCAGCTCTGCCCGCAGCAGCGATGCCCCAACTCACAAACATCTGGATTTACAAATATTGCCAACCGCTGTCCCGGGAGCGGGGTCAGGAGCCAAGGTGGCCCTCGGCTAACCCAGGCTGCTGTTCCCAGCCAAGGCACATCAAGGCCAACCAGCAGGAGGGCTGCACGCCGAGGACGGAGCCAAACATACCTCAAACCGTATCACTTCCTTGCGGATGACAGCAGAAATCCGTTCAAAGTCCCTTTCGTACTGTGTCACACGAGACTCCCACTGCAGAGAGAGGAACCGCGCTGTTTCCAGGGGAGGGGAGCTGGAGAAGCTCTCACTCCCCTCTCCAAGCGCTTTTGGAGCCACGACTGTTCGCGTGAGAGGCGCTGCCAGAGCAAAGCCCGGCCTTTCTGGTCCTCGCCACCACGGCAAGCTGCATCCCCTTCTTGCCGCAAGCTCAGCAAGGAAGCCACGGGAGGTGGGACCGCGAACAGCCCTCCTCTGGCTTCTGCGGCTTCCTGCGGGGCTTGCTCAAGGCTGGCTTGGTGCCAGCCTGGCAACAGATACCTGTCCCTTCAGCTCAGAATGTCCCCTTCCCACTGCTTCGCAACAGAGCGCGGAGGAAAGGAGCCGAGCAGAGGCCTCGGCCCTCCTCGTTCCCCACCTCCGAGATCTCCTCTTTGGCCTGCTGCAGCTTGTCGGGTTTGTTGGCCCAGAGCAGCCTGGCCTCCATCTCCCTCTTCTTCTGCAGCATGCTCTGCGCGTCCTGCCACCGCTGCCAGGTCTTCATGCGCTGGTCAAAGGCTCCCTGAAAGGAAGGAGCAGAGACTGAGCTCTCTCTGTCTCTGCTACTCTGCCTCCGAGAGCTCTGCTCTGCCACCGCGCCAGGAGCGGCGGGCAGCTGCAAGGAGCTCTGCTGGCAGTGACAACCACGGCTTTGGCAAGGGTGACATCAGCTAGTTCACAGAACGTGTTGGGTTGGAAGGGACCTCTAAAGGCCATCTAGTCCAACCCCCTGCAGTCAGCAGGGACATCTTCAACTAGATCAGGTTGCTCAGAGCCTCATCAAGCCTGGCCTTGAATGTCTCCAGGGATGGGGCCTCCACCACCTCTCTGGGCAACCTGGGCCAGTGTCTCACCACCCTCATTGGAAAGAACTTCTTCCTAATTTACAGAAGTTGCTCTTGACAGAGCTGCTTCATCACTGAGGTACTGGACCCATCTCAGCGTAACCAAAGCTGAACCAGAACATGGACTTGCCCTACTAGTGAAGGAGCCCAGGTACAACATCAACCAACTCCTGCTTCAGGAGCAGCTTTGAGGCCTCTCTCCGTACAGGGCTGTCCACCTGCTCCAGAGTTTTGCAGGACAGTCACTGGAAAAACTCCAGCTACATGCGTGGCTCAGCACAAGCCCGGACAGGCCTGAGGCCACCTACTGAACTGGCAGCATCCCAAGCACGACGTCTAACCTATCCCCAAGCCCTGCTGCCCGTCTGTTTCAGTCCTGCCATCGAGAGTGGCCAGTACAAGCAGCTACCCTTGCCTGTCCCCCATCGGATCTCCACCACAAGCTCCTGCGGAGCTAAGTGCCCGCAGCTCCTGCTGACTGCGCAGCATCCTCCTGCACCAGCTCCAGAGGCCAGATGATTCTAGCAGGCCTGCAAGTCACCAGCCCAAGCAAGGAAGATCCCATTAAGCTTCTGAATGCATCCAGCTAGATCGTGGGGAAGAGCTAGAACAGCAGAAAGCAGTGTCTGATAGCCTGGTCAGAAGGACAGAGCGGCCAAGAGCCAGGGAAAGTCTGAGGAGACACTAGGGCTCCTCACCAGAACATCCCAGATAAGCCTTATTACCTCCAGCACTAGCAGAGATCTCCGTCCTGCTCTGCAGGTACAGCCTGACCAAGGAGGTTTGTGCCTACTCACTAAGCTGCATTCTGGCCTCTGTAGCCTCCAGAAATGACTGCTCAGAGGCAAGAGACGTTTGGGGCAGGAACAAGTCAGCCTGCCAGACTTGCGGCTCACATGGGACTGGTTTCTTTCAGCCTTCAGCACGGAGACCAGTGCACCAGACAGGCTGCAGGGACGTGAAGACTCAAGCTCTCCCCCAGCAGGTGCTTGGTAGATCTATTTGCAACACCCCGATCACAGGTTATCAGCTCACAGCCGCCACGATAGCTGCAGCCTTCACCTCTGGAAGGGTTGAGGCCACCTACAAGCCATGAACTTGCTCCACATCCCCCCTGGAGAAGAGCAGGAGAGCCAGGCCTCACTTACCCCACGTTTCCGATCTAACCGCTCCAACACACGCACAACTGGACAAGCAACAAGTGTGCCCTCTGCCTGCAGAGCAGAGGCACGCCATGCCCTGGGCTTGAATTCAGAAGGCCAGCTGCCTCCTGGCACACCTAAGCCCAGGGTCGGTGCTGGGACCAGCGGCATGGCCTAGAGCTTGCCCCAAAGGAGTGCTTACCCTTACAACTGAGAGGAGGCGGATGTAGTCTCCCAGGAGCTCGGCCAGGAGGAAGAAGTCATTGTTAGCCTGTTCCTGGTGCAGCTGTTCAATCTTCTCTTCCACCTCAGCCAGCTGGGACAGCGCCCGGGACAGGGCCGTGTTGTCCTCCGAGCTCCCCAGCATGGCCAGACTCTTTGCAAACTGGGCTGTATTCAACGCTAGCTCTAGTGAACGGAATGAGAGAGACAACCGATGGGCCTCGCTACAGCGGGTGCTCCCCAAGTCAAGCCCCAGCCTAGAGTTCAGCCCAAGGAGCCGCTTTTCTGTAGCCCCAGGAGATGTCGGCTGAAGAACTAGCCCTGCCTCGGTCCGAGCTGGCAGCTTCTGCAGCACGGCGAGAGGAGGGCTACGAACTCCAGCCGGGGAGGAGAAGGGAAGCAGCAGAGCGGGAGGACAGGCACAGCTTCGCAGGAGCCAGTCAAAACATGCAGAAGAAAAACACTCCTGCTCCCTGCCAGAGGACAGCTCGGAATTAGGAATAAGACTGGCTCTGCTCAGGTTTGCTACGGCAGCCTTCATCCAGCAGGACGCTGGTTCACTTCAGCGCCACCATCCTAAGCTTGTAGGGCTGGACGGAAGAGGTGGGGTTACTGTTTTACTTCTGCCTCCCATGATGAAGAGACCGAGAGTCCTTTACAGTAAGGAAGCACTGTCCTGTCTTCTCCGAAGTTCCTCCTAGGACAGCCGTGCCCCGGCGACCTCCAGTCAGGCACCGCACGAGGCTTAACTGTTACGGGCCAAGCTACAGCTCAAGAGGTACCAAGCCTGTTACCTTTCCTGTGGTTCACTAGCGTTTCGACGACAGCATGCAGCTTCCGTAGCCGCTGATCCTCGCACTCCACCTCCTGCAGCTTCTCCTCGAACCACTGAAATGGGGAAAGCCAAAGCTGATTCCCACAGACGGGCTCGCTGCGGGGCTTTCCCTCCATCTCGCACCCAAAGCTTGAGCTGGGGAGGGCACCCAGCTCCGGAGCGAGGACGAGGACAGCCCAGAGATGTCCAAATACTTACTATGTCCGATTCATTCATCTTGATGGTCATTTTACTGACGGCATCCGTAGCTTTGTTGAACATCTTCAGTATTCCCGCTCCACTCAGGGTCTGGGTGCCTACTGCTCTTGGTAGCTATAAAGAAATAGAAGAGTTTGCTGTGCCAGGAGATAAAGGCAGCTTAGCAAGCCGTCACACCACAGCGGCATCGTTCTCCCATGTGGGTCCCTTGACAGCAGGTTTTCTGCTCCCAGCACTGCAAAGAATCAGCCAGACAGCACCCAAGCAGGAGCACAGCCTGTACGGTATTTCACATAACGGGGCTGGAGTGGTTTTCAAACAAACGAGGAGTTCCTAAACCTGACAGTGTATCTGAGGTCTGCCTGTTCTGCTTGAGCAAGGTATCGCAGATCTGTAAGAACCTGCCATGCTACTTGAATCCCTGAACTAAGGGACGCCCAAGCTGCCGCAGGTCACGCAGGCACCGAGAAGTGCTTCGGAGCATCCCTCCAAAAGCCAGTAGCAGTTTGCACTGCTGGGGGACACTACAGCAGTGCTTTGATGCTGGGAAATGCTCCACACCAGCCACAGCTATCTTACAGACAGAGCTGCATCTGCTCAGCAGCAAAGTGAGGTGTTTCCGTAATGCCTGCTCCTAGGCAAGAGCCCTCCAGCACAGCGTTAGTGCTGGAATCACTCAGGCTCGGGTTTCCCTGGGTCTCAGCCTCTTTAAGACTCTGACTTCTCCAAGCCAGGCGTGCAGTTGGGCACGGTCACACTCTCCTTGGAGAAGCAGGGACCGCATCAGCCACATGGTTCAGTGCAGAGCCAGCACTCCCTCAACATCGGAGCATCAGGCCAAGCCAGCACAGGACCCCCCTCACCTCCAAACAGCAGGCTACACTCCTATCATGGATTTCAGAGAACAAAGACTACCCATGCTCTCAACACGTGCCCCTACCATGATGGAAGCAAGCTAGGCCAGAGCTCGTGATGAGCATACAGTGCTTAAACAAGCACTGACACACAGAAGAGAGCCCTGTTCTCCTCATCCCTGGTTAAGAGCTCTTAAAGGGTTCTGCTGCTTCTCACTAAGCTTTGAAGCATGATTTTTCATTAACTGCTTGTGTACTGTTTCCGTCTGTACTTCCAAGGTACTTGTAGCTACATTATTCCATGCTACTGACCTCCTCCTTTTCCAAGAACTCCCTGACGTCGGGGTCCTGCAGCATGGTTGGATGGCTGACCACTCTCCGTAGGTACCTGTGGAGAGCAACGCACCCAGAGTTACTTTGGTTGTAGCAAACCTGGCTCTGAGCCACCACAGTGACCTGCAGCGTGTGCAGGTCAGCTGCAACCTGCTTGTTATTTACTCTGAAATGGCAGTTTGGTAGCTAAAAGTCAGGCCCAACAAGCTGTTCTCATCCACCCACCAAGAGTCCCACCTCCCTGCGGACTCTGGTGCGACCAGCCTGCAAGATCAGACCCGCCAGACCTTTGAATAACACTTGCTATAGCAAGAAAGTTACTTGATATGCCAAGTGATCAAGATTTAGCATTACATCTTTAACAACGACACTTTTAACGGATCTTGCAGAGGCTGAAGCTGGAGGGGCGATCAGCATCCCAGTCCTAACTACAACAGTCACAGGTGGCAGAGCAAAGGCCACCCGTGGCTTCATAGTTAGGGTGCGAGTTAGACAGAGATTGAGTTGTTTCTCACCTGATCTGCACTGTTTGTACAATTACTTAATATCCATATTTTTGGGCTCCTGAGACAGCTCAGTTCTCTCCCTGCCTTGTCAGTGGAGTTTGGCCAGATTTGGCCCAAACGCCAGCAGAATCTTTTGAAGCAGGAGACCGTTTTACAGCATCAAAGCAACTCTCTGCAGCTGCAACTCTTCAGAACCCTCCAGGTTTGCTGCAAACCTAGAAGCAGACGGCTTTTCTCACGTAGGGAGGAGAGTGCAGCCAGTCTGACCTTTCAGAGGTCCCTTGCTTGGTTCAGGCACGAGGGGATAGCTGTTGGGGTCTGTACCTCTCTAGAGCAGCCCGTCTTTTTTCTAGGAACTCTGCAGAGGAGGAGTCTTCTTTCCCAACTTTCACTTTGGTCATTCCTAGCACAGAAGGAAGACACAATTTATGAGCTCTTCAAACTCAACACACAAGGTAGCAAGGTCTGTTACAAAGTACAGACTATCAGGGTGACAGTAGAGGAGAGGTATTTTACAAGAGGACTTAGACCTTGCATCAGCAAGAGCTACTTGGAAATTTAAAACCTGTTTATGCCCAACATCTAGCAGAAGTCAACATCCAGGAAAGAGACAGAGCAATGCCAGGCAAGACTGGAAGGGTTACAGGTTTGGACTCAAGCAAACAGCAATTCAGTGACAGCACAGAGGATGAGGTTTTACTCTGCATCAAGCAGATGTGGAGGCATCTGCGAATTCAAACAAGGCTTTAAGCCCAGAGCTCCAAGTAGGGAACCAGAGCTTTGCCTGTGCCACAGAACCCAGATTGTTTTCCACACCTGCTCCCCACGGCTGCTCTGCAGCTTCCTTCTCAGCTTTGAGACCGCAGGCAGTCCTTCGGGTGCAAAGCTCGCCACCAGAAGGACCAGCTCTAGAGCTCTGCACCTCCACCACTCACCTATGAGACTCTTCTCGGGCGGTGGAGGAACGATGAACCCATTTTGGGCATGCTTCTCCGACAACTTCTCATAGAGACCCAGAAAGTCACTGAACCTCCTTTTCACTGAAAACTGCTTGCTCCTGAACATGGGCATGCTCGTCTGGGGGGAAGAGACAAGACTCAGATCAGACTCACGCAGGGAAGCTGGCCCCCGCACGCACAGCCTCGCTGGCTCTATCTGCTGTCACTTCTGGGGGTGAAGTGGGACAGCTTGAGCTCTGCAAGATCTGAGAAACAGGCAAGGCTGAACAGAGGAAGCTTGGGCCTCTGTTTTCAGCAACTTACCTCCTAACAGTTCTCCTTGGACCGAGCAGCAGTATTAATCCACTAAATAACAGAGCAGCTGTTACTGTGGCCGCAGGCTGCTTGGTAAGCCCTGCCCATTGCCTAATCCCATCATCCCTGCTCCCCACAGGGACAGGGACCGCTGTCAGGTCACACTTTATCACCTTAAGACCACAGGGGCCATCAATGCCTTTTGACTGTGTTTGCAGAGCAGGAGTGGAGGCTAACGAGTCCCCTGATCCCCTTCAAATACCATCAGGATGCCTGTCGTCCAGCAGCCGCTGTACAGACAGCTAAGAACAACTTTTTGCAGAGCTCCTAGCAGCACCCCAAAGCTCCAAGCAGGGCAGCAGCTGCAGAAGGCTCGATTTCTTGCGACTAGACCAGGAGAGCAGGTCCTGACATGAAACTAGCTACAGCAGCAGCTCTTCAGCAAGAGCTGAGTTCAGGTCAGCTTAATCTGATGCCACCATTGGGACAGAACCATTAGCAACAGCCCCAGCATCTGGGGCTCTCCCTAACAGATGCCATTCCTGCTGCTCACTCCAACACTGAGCACCAGTATCAGCCAGGACTGCAATGAGGCAGATAGCAGAGGAAAAAAAAAAAAAAAAACACAACACCCGCCTCCTTTCAAACAGGTTCAAAACCTATTTCTCAGCTGGGCTCATCCTTTGATCTGTAGGGGTGGATTATAACTCCTGAATCCATAGAACAAGGCATTCAGGCCTCCTGTCTACTTAGGTCACCACTGGCTTGGCTAAGAACAGACAGTCCAGCTGCCTCCAAGCATGGAAAAATAAAGGCACCCCATCTCAGGAGCAATGAATTAGACATACCTGTGTTGACACTTTGTAGGCTACATACGCATTCATGCCATCCCCTACGGAAAACAGAAACCAAGGCATGAGTATCACAAGAACAGCACTTTCCACTATCACCTGAAAGCAAGGCACAAGGCTCCTGGCCTTCGCCTGCCTTAGTGGTTCTGAGCTTTGACCTGAGAGAGCCCCAAACCTTCGCACAGAACCACAGGCAGCTTCTCACCGTGGGCCCCGGGACTCCTGCCCGCTAGGCATTTCCCTGACCTGACTGCTCAGCCCTCCTTTTACTTCCTAAGGCAGCCAACACTGACAATCAGTCGCTTGTTACACCGACAGCAATTGGGCTGACTCCATGCATCTGCTCAGCATGCAACAATTCGGTGGCTGTACAGCGCGTGAAGCAGTCGATTCAGAGGACGAGAGTCAGACAGCCCCTGGCTGCATGTGGTTGGATTCTGAAACATCACAGGCAGTTTTCTCCGGTCAACACAGAAATCCCCTTGTTTACCTGGTGGTTCAACTGAAGGGCATCCTCGGAGGTCTGGTGCTACACCTAATACACCGCCTCAGTGCGCCTCCCAGCTCAGAGATCACAAGCCACGGAGTGAGAACAAGCTGCCCCTCATGAGGCTGCTCCGCTGGCTGGGATCAGATGTTTCCTTGGGTTCTCTGCACCCCAGGGACTGACACATAACTGGGCAAGTCCCACTTTCAATGGAGAAAAACCCTCTTGCTTCTCAGTTTGAAGCCAGAGCTGCTTCTCTGGCAAGCACAGCTGCTAGGGAAGGTGCCAGAGCATGAATTAATACACTTAGTTTTAGGTTAAGGCAGTTTTGCCTCCCCCTCGCCAGCTGCACGCAGGACATTGCCGCCTGGATGTCAAGTCAAGTTGGTCACCACACTTCCAGACACCAAGCTCTGCTACTGCAAGCATCACGTTTCACCCTCCCAAAAAACCCACTCCCGGCTCCCTGCTGTTGAGGTCCCCGGCTTTCCAAAACTCGCTCCTGCCTCGCTCATTTGTGACCCAGTCATTTTGCTTTGTGTAGCTCTGCTTTTCCTAGATGTTGGAAGAACTCTTGGAGAAGCTACTCTGGGATCAAGTTTGTGCTCGCAAAGACAGCTCAAAAGCTGGAGCTGTGGCACGTGGAGGCGATAGCTGCATTCGGTCCTACTGCCGCGCCTGGCTTGTCTAACTGTGCTTCACCGTGCAGGACATTAACTTACCAACTTTCTCTGGGTCACTCACTCCTACAGTCAGCTCAAATTTGTCCTCCTGTTCCTCTTCTTCCAGCTGTTTGGAGTAAGCACACGAGGACAGCAAGTTAAAACTAGAAAGCCAGGCTTCAAACCACCCCAAACCATGAAGTCCCATGCGTTACGGTGAGCTTGTCACACTGCCAAGGCATCTTTGGCACTTCAGTCTGGCCAAGGCCATTCTATAAAGCCCTTGAGTTTCTCACTTGTGTCTGGGCTACACGTTCCAAGGATCCTAAAGTGGATTTGTCCTTACAACACTGCTATCTACACACACCGATGTACAAACTGCTCAGACCCAAGGTGAAACTCAGATTCCAGCCTCAGCTCTGTGCAAGATAGTTCCCTTTGGGCTCTTTCACATCATGATTTCAGTTCCCATCTGAAACAGCGTAAAATACTGAACCTATGCCCAAGGTAAGCTGGATTATGTAGGCACACAGGGATGGAGAGCCAGGATAGCAACAGGCAGACACAATCTGAACAGGTCTTTCCATCATACCCTGCTTTGCTAAAGGCCAGTGGGCAGCTATGCCAGCAGTAACGCCTCTGACAGACCACAGTGGCTTCAGGCTTGCATAGCAAGCATTGCAGTGCCTCATTAGTGGAATGGTAGTAAGAGTGTGCAAAGCAGAGCTGAGACTGGCCTTTGGTCCATGAACCAGAAGGTGACGGCTTATCAGTCCACTGACCAGCTCAGCATCCCAGCCTAGCTCTGCATTGCTCCTTCACTTACACCAGTCTGAAGCCAACCCGAGACGCTACTCCTGACAGCACTGCAGAGCCCGTCCTCGTGAGCTCAGGGGTGCCTGGGACAGAAAAGGAACACTTGCCTTGTCTCCAAAATAGTTCCAGTCTCTTTAAGGGAGAAGCCAGATTTAGGCCAAGGACCACCTGATTAACTGGGTTTGGCAACAAGAATACAAGTTCCACGTAAGGACCCTGTGCTCTCGCATCCATGTTTTTAAAAGAAACAGCCAAGAGCAGCTACACCGCTTGCCCCATCTGTGTCAATACAGCATGCTAGAGCTCCGAATCAGAGCTCAGACCCTCAGGACCAGATCAGCCGCTTGCTATTTCAGCTTTGGAAGCAATCTGCACCACCACATGAGCAAGAATGCTGTCGGGCTGACCTGAACCCCACTTCAGCCGTATCAGTCCCAGACTGATGGCCTGAGATACAAGCCAGGGTATCCAATATGGCAATTACATTAATTGCATCATTTAAGATGCATGTTTACAACTAAGTAAACAGACAGGTTCCTGCCAATTACAGTTGGAAACCAGGAGGGCAAGCTGGAAAGCTCAGAGCAATTCTCACCTCCTCATAGCTCTTTGGAGGGTTTCTAGAAGAGGAGCTTGCAGCTACTTCTAAGGAGGGGGCAGGATTGGATGCTTTGGCCAGTTCCTTCTTCTGGTTGTTTTGCGTACTGTCTAGAGACAACTCCACAGTGGCATCTGTCAAGAGACGTTTGCAAGGGTCAGCCCCTCTGCCTTGGGTTTCTGGAAAGGTAATTTCAATATTCTCCGAGAGGTTCATGTGATCTAGAGAGTAATAGTCTTAATTAGAGAAAAAAAAAATTCCATAGGGAGGACACCTACAAGCATTGGGAAGAGCATGACTTAATGCATCTTCACTGAAGTAAGAGCATTTGACCAATCCTGCTGGAGAACATTAAGTTAATCCAATGAACTTCTCATTCTAGAAGGAGCCAGGCATTACCTCCTTGCTGCGTGCTAGAGGAGCTCCACTAGAACAGCTAAAGCCAAGCTGGAATCTTTTTTACATGGCATGTAGGCCGGCCTGGAATGTAGGCTCCTTCCCAGTACACTTCTCCACCCAGATGAAGTAAAAACTTCTATCTGCTAGCAGTTGTCTCCAGAACTGACTCTCAGATGCCTCTGCCAGAGGTGTCCCACCACGCCAGGGTTGGGGAAGGTCTGACCCTCCTCGTGCTCCCCTGCTGAGGGGTGTTAAGTTTCCTGTTCCTAGGGAACAGCCACGTCCCTACTAGAGATGCTTCCTCCACCTGCACGGAGGGAGGAGAAGGTAGAGAACAAAAGTCTTTTAAGTCTGAGAAGACACTCAGCACCTTACAGTTTAAGGCAACAAAACTAAAGCAAACCCCATTTTAATCCTCTTCAGCTTCCAAACAGTTAATCCTGCCGCATGATTATGCTAGAGACCTGGAGGAGGCTACTTTGGTGTTCTCAAAAACACCACCAGCTTAGTGCTTCCAGAGCAGACTGGAACACGAGTTTGAGATAAGGACCTGTGATAGTTCAGAATAAGCATGACACACGGGTCATGGATACAAAGCAGATCACTCCAGGCTTAGAGTTCAGAAAGCCCCAGTAAACAGCTAGTAGATACAGACTCACCTGCAAATAAGTCCTGATCATCTTGCTCTACACGAACCCCATTTTCTTTGGAGGTGCTGCTCACAGGGAGAAGAGATTCCCTTTTTGGTGGCGTGGGATTGCTCTGTAAGAGAATTAAAAGCACATAAAGAAAAGGTCGTTTACACTGAGGAAGGGAGGCTGGAGGACTAAACAGCTCACCTTCCTAGCTGCTGCCACACAGGGTCACTACTACAAATCTCATGTGAACACAGTGGCCAGAGGACATCACAGCCTGCTTCCCTTCCACCCACCCTTGAGCATTATGATCTCTGCCAACAAGGCCATACCGTAGCATCTGAGCCACTGAGGAACACCAAGTATCATGCAGAACTTCACAGCCAGTTTCAACCCTGATCTTTAGCAGAACGGCAGCAGCTAGCAGGTCACTGGGACGTGCCAGCCCACGGGCCAAGTGTCACATCCCCAGTCCCTGACTGGGGACTAGAGGTGTCGGGAGCAGCAGGCAGTCGAGCACACCCAGGTGCCCCTGTTCACAACACCCATAACGCACCCAGCCACGCCATTTCTAGGTAGTGACTTGCACACCAGCACTAACACCACACCAAGGCCAGTAGGCAGCACCGGGGATAACCGTAGTAACCCAAGCACGCTGTCGACAGGAGGTCCCTTGGGAAAGCCGAGCTGTTGCCGTCGGTGGCAGAGACCTGCAGCGATTTGCTTGCCTGAAGGGAAGACGCCGGGGATCACGGGAGCCTTGTCAGCAGCTTAACTTGTGCTAGCAGTTCAACCGCCACCACGAGCCCAGCTGCCCTTCCCCAGAGGGCTGCGTAGCGCCCGTGTGAAGCAGCCGGGCCATACTTTAATGCAGCAGCTCAGTTCCAAGCGGCGTCACGGACTCCGCTGCCCTGGCACTGCTTCATGGATCTGCACCGCCCCCTCCTGCAAGACCCCTCGCAGCAGAAACAAGGCTGTCACAGCTGGACTAAAGCCAGGCATGGCTCTCCGTGTTTCGCAAAGCGATGCTGGCAAAGTCTAGCACACCGCGTTTCGCAACCCAAAGCTCGTGCTCCCCATGAATGGCTCGGCCGGGACAAGCCAGCCCCGAGCCCCAGGGCTGAGACTTACAGCTGGATCCTGCCACAGCAAACAGCCCCGTGGGCACGCAGCTTTGCTGGGGGGGACCACCCTGGCTACCAGGAGCAGGCTTGGGGACAAGGTGAAAGCCCACCTGAGAACTTGTATGCCAACCAGTCCACCACACCAGAAGGCAGGGCTATTTCTGCATTCCTGCTGCAGGCAAGCGCTACGGACGCTGACATCACAAATCATCCCTCATTTTGCAGGCAGACAAGCAAGTACAAGTTATTCCAAGCAAGGATGGGACAGCAAGCACTATTCTTTAACGACTTAGCGGAGAACAGAACAGGTCTTTGATGGCCAGTAAATGGAGCACTATTAGCAGCGACTCCAAACCGACAGGCTCCTTGGCGCTTTCTTCAGCAAGGAAACATCATCAGTTCCCACTGCTCCCGAAGGAGTAAAGCGGTGCTAACGCGGCTCCTCTTCGAGGTGAGCCCAAGTCTTTGGGTACATAAAACACCAGTGCCCCGTTTGATGGTGAGTCCTCCTATATTTTAGGATGTTTTCCTGGAGGAGAAAGCTGGGACTGCTCCTAGCTTGGATCGGAAAAGTTACAGGCAGGAGCTACATTTGCTAGTGATGGAGAGGGTGCAGAGAGACCCACACCCAACATCACACCCAGACCCCCACAGAGTCCTCCAGATGGACCTCCAGCAGGTGGCCAAGCCAACAAGAATGCAACCACCACAGGGACCTCCTCCAGCCAGCAGCCAAACCAACACGAGGGCTGCTAACACCACAGTGACCTACGTCAGGGAAATTTGTAGCAGGTCTCATTCAGATCCTCTGCTTCTGCAGGAGCTTTCCAAGCTGGTAAAGAAACCCCACTCAACATGGACAAACTAAGGTGGGCTCTGAAGTTTCCCTTATGAGTTTCCCAGCTTTCAAACGCAGAAAAGGACTATCTGCTTTTCTACTGTGACCAAGTTCTCAGTTTGTTTTAGACTTAGTTTCTAAGACTGAAAGTACCACGCCCTGTTCCTGGTTCTCCATCTGCTACTAGAGAAGAGCCACGGCCTCTTTCGCAGCCCGTGACACAACACCTGCCATCTCAGAGGTCTGATTTAGCACACCCCGACCATCACGCATGCAGGCAGAAGCTCCTTAGGTCCCCCAGTGCAAGCCTGATGCCTACCCACGGGGAACCAGACTTCTGGTCAGAAGAGCCGGCACTTGAGGGCATCCCTAGAGAGGTCTGTGGTCACACAGCAGTCCAACTTTTGTCAACAGACAGATGAGGTCCAGCTCTGGTTACAGTTGTGTCTGACCTAAACGCTTCTTTGCTAGCTACTGCGTAAAGCCTAAGCGCTGTCAAGCCACCTGAACGCCAGCAGCTGGGTGGATCTGCCTCACCAGCCTGACTCCCCTGCTTCACACAAAGTGTTTTTCTAACGCTCAAGGGCAGAGAGACAAGCAAAGCCACCGGGTTGCACAGAAGAGCCAAGTATTAGTTATGACAGTTGCTTCAACAACAACACTAAGCACCTGATAAGCTGCTTTAGCTTATTAACAGACACCAGTTTCGGTGAAGGGCCACTTTATTTGCATGAAAGCCCGCAGCAGTCGACACTCGTCTGTTTTGGGAGGATGCCTCTACCACAAAGCAACAAGCCACCTACTACATCTTCCAGCTCTTCAATAAAGAAAGGTCCTGAGAAGTTCAAGACCATCACCGCGCCCTAGTGCCAGCCAGAGGTACCTGCATCTTCCTCTTGCAAGGCCAGGGTTGCACTTTTCCATGGTGTTTTCAAAACATATGACTCCGCTACTCTGTTTTGCCCCCACCAATGTACGAGTTCCATCCTCTCAAGCTCACACAGGGCAGAATCTACCCACATCTTCCCAAATCTGCCTTGTTCCCTGCCGCTAAGCCACCAGCAGAAGACAGCCTGCTGCTGAGCGAGCATGGCTCAAGGACACCAGGCAGCACCAGGCCAGGAGCTCCACCAGAAGTGGGACAGAGACAGGTCCAGCTTTGTGATGATGACAGAAGAAACTTGGCCAGGCCAGCTCCATCCCCGGTGGCAGGCAGGTTTGCATGTTCACGGCCATGATCTCCTCCTCAAGGTCTCCCGGAGCCCAGGCCAGGGAAAACATTAGGGCTGGGAAACTGCAGACAGGAGGTTTCTGGAGAGTTTACCGCCAGAGACACCAACCCCTCCTGGCAGGAGCAGAGGCAGGCTGCAAAAAGCCTGAGTGAGGCAGGCAGACACCACAGTGTCAGCCCTCGCAGGGGCCAACGTGACCAGCCTTAGCTCGCAGAGCTTAGGAAATCAACCCTAGAACCTGCAGCGTTCAAGCAACCAGGCTGCTGGAGCAGCCAGCTGCTGCACCCCCTCTAGCAGAGAACCTTGCTCGGTGCAGACGCTGAGCCCAAGAACTTGAGGCCAACGGCTGGCTGGGGAGGGATTCAGGCTGAGAAAGCACCAGCCAGTGTTTTAACTCCCCTCCTGGCTGCTGGTCACTGTCTGGAGCAAACACCAGTGCAGCTGGCAAGAGTTAACACCAACAGCCTTCAACAACCAGGGGTTCACCCAGAGGAGACTATTACAAACAAGAATAGACGCTGAAACCCTTCACCATTACACACCTCCACATTCAGCAGGGGATTTGTGCAGCACCACCTGGTTTGCTGAACACCAAACCTTCCTAGACCCTCCTGCAGCCAATTGTGCCAGTACAAGGCAAAGGAGGTCACCAAGGCACTGGTGATCCTCCTCATCACGAGCAGAGCACATTGGATGCCTCCTGTCACCTCACTCCTGCTGCACGGAGAGGTTCGTCCCCCAATACCAAACTGAAGGCAGCTAGCACCACATCAGCCTCCACGTCGGGATGTTGAAGGGACAACAGCTGATGTCAGGGGAAGAAAGACAGAGGGCTTTTGCCTTGTAAAGTCTCATGAGCTGCACAGCAAAGGCGCTGAGCTGCGGCTGCCACCAGGTTTCAAACCAGCGAGGCGGCCCGCTCACGAGTTACTCTGACCCTGATCTGGGGGGGATCGAGAAGCAGACAGCTGACCCCAGCGCTGCGCCCAAGCCACACAGGGACATCTTCATGCTGACAGGCTCCTTCAAGATGTTCAGGCTCTGCAAGAATTGACAGGTTATAACCCTGGGGACAAAGAGACGGGCCCGGCACGAGCTGCTGCACAGTCCCGCAGCTGAAGGGGACCCCAGGGCCCGCTCCCTGACCCCCGGGCACCCCCCTCCACAGCCACCCAAGGCACTTGAGGCGCTCTCAGGGCGGGAGGAGATACTGGACTCCCTACAGAAGCAAGAGCCCAGAGGAACCGCCCGCACTCCCCCCAGTTTTATTTTGGGGAGCTCTCCCCTTTTTTAACCAAAGCCGGAGGATGCCACGCCGCTGCCTGCAGGCACCGGGCCGCCCTTCAGAGAAGGGCCCACCCGCGGGCACCGCCGGGCCCAGCCCCACAGCTCCCCCCTCACAGCCGCGCCGAGCCGGGCCGGGCCTACCCCCGGGG
>VYZM01008512.1:75145-85208 GCA_013398915.1 Dromas ardeola | reverse complement strand
TGGCGGGGGCGGCGGGCCGTACCATTGCGCCGGCGGAGGGGGAGCCTGTCGCCCCCCGGAGGCAGTGGACGAGTCCCGGCCTGAGGGGACCGGTGGTGGCGCGCCTGTGTCCCCAGCGGGATGGCAGCCTGCGTCCGCCCGGCCCCTCGGTGCCCGACTGAGGTGGCTGTGGTGCCCTCAGTGCCCCAGCTACCTATGGTCTCCTCAATACCTCAGCCAAGGTGGGCACGGTCCCCTCAACAACCCAGCCAGCTATAGTCTCCTCAGTGCATCAGCTGAGATGGCTGTGGTCCCCCTAGTGCACCAGCTGAGTTGGCCGTGGTCCCCTCAATGCCTCAGCTGAGGTGTCTGTGGTCCCCTCAGTGCACCAACCCGCTATGGTCTCCTCAATACCTCAACTGAGGTGGCTGTGGTCCCCTCAGTGCCCCAACCAAGACGGCCACAGTCCCCTCAACAACCCAACCAGCTACAGTCTCCTCAGTGCATCAGCTGCGATGGCTGTGGTCCCCTCAGTGCACCGACTGAGGTGGCCGTGGTCCCCTCAGTGCCCCAACCAGCTATGGTGCCTTCAATGCCTCAACTGAGATGGCTGTTGTCCCGTCAGTGCCCCAGCCAAGATGGCCACAGTCCCCTCAATACCTCAACTGAGATGGCCACGGTCCTCTCAATGATCCTACCAGCCAAGGTCCTCTCAACAGGGCAACTGAGATGGTTGTAGTGCCATCAATGCCCCAACCAAGATGGCCATGGTACCCTCAACACCCCAATCAAGATGGTCACAGTCCCATCAATGCCCAACCAAGATGGCCACGGTCCCCTCAACACCCCAATCAAGATGGTCACAGTCCCATCAATGCCCAACCAAGATGGCCACGGTCCCCTCAACACCCCAATCAAGATGGTCACAGTCCCATCAATGCCCAACCAAGATGGCCACGGTCCCCTCAACACCCCAATCAAGATGGTCACAGTCCCATCAATGCCCAACCAAGATGGCCACGGTCCCCTCCACTGAGGGAACCCAGCTGAGATGGCTGACAACCCCTCAATGCCCTGGCCCAGATGCCATAGCGTCCTTGATGTCCCAACCAAGATGGCCACAGTCCTCTTTGTGCCCCAGCCACCCTCCCTGGGATACCTGAGCCCTAAGGCAGTCACAGTCCCCCCCAGTACCCTGACCAAGATGGTCACGGTCCCCTCAACACCTCAACCAGGACAGCTGCCATCCCCTCCACACCCTGACCAGGATGGCCACCTCTTCAGCACAAGGGTTTTCGGGAGCAGCCCAAGAGAGGCAACACTGCCACAAACCACCTCAATCCCTCCTTCTCCCCACCTGTGATTCCTCCCCTGAACACCCAGTAATACATCTTGTGCAAGCCCACAATACCTCCCCTGCATCCCAGGAAGAGTCCCATACCCCCCCCCAAGATGTCCCAGGATGAGTCCCATACCCTGAAGACATATCAGGATGAGCCCTATACCCTGAAGAAAGACCAGGATGAGCCCTAATACCCCTCAAGACATCCCAGAATGAGCCCCATACCCCTGTGACAGTGACCGCCCTTGCTCCAGTCACTCATTCATGGTGACGGGTCACCACCACCCCATGGGGCTGGTTGTTCTTTCAGGACAGTGCCAGGAGGAGCCGGGCAGGGCAGTAGGTAAAGCAGAGCCAGGTGAGCTGGACTTTCATCAGCTTTGGGTTAAGGGAGAAGACCCCAATGCGGATAAACCAGAGGGGGTCCCCACCCCAGGTAGTGCCCCAAGGAGAGGGTCTCTTTCTCCAGGTGGGAAGCACCAAGGGGAGCCTCTGCGTGGTGCCAGTCCCTCAGCTGTGGGAGAGTAACCAAAAGAGATGGATTTTCCTTCTTTCGTCTCAGCTGCAGCATTTGTTTTCTTATGTGATTGCAACTGTGTCACGCTCTCCTCCTCCATCCCTGCTGGCTCTCAGGCGAGGAGCACCCACGCCAGGTCTGCACTCTGCTCCATTCCAAGTGGAAAACATAACACGGCTTATCCTTATCTTGAAGGACTCGCTGCTGTCCTCCTCTCCTCCTACGAATCAGTGAGCAGCTGCTAGTTCTCTTCTGTCCAAAATCATCTCTAGGGTTTGTAGTGCCAAGGTCCCTCCTTTTGCTTGCAGGTGCGTCTCTGTACAGGTATCCTCCCAGATCACCTTGGTGCATTTGAAACTATGGTTTTCACCCTGATGACAGTGACAGCCTGCCAGCTGTCATCGAAGCAATGTAGCAGTGGATGGCTAGGGCTGCATAGGGATGAACACAGCTGTCACAAAGAACCACCTTCCAACGATAAAGTGTGAGGAGCAAGCAGAAAAGGCTTTGAGCCTACTTTCTGGCAGACCTGATTTTGAGGGCAAGGAAAAGGCTGTAGGACGCCAAGATAAGGAGGAGAGGCATCACGATGACAAAAGCAGCTGCCAGGGTGACCTGGAGCTCCTTCCAGCTGGACCTTGCACCCTTTTAGATGATTGACAGCCTACATCCTGCCTCTAGCACTAAGGGCAGGAGCCCCCTCTAGATCCTGCACCACATCTGCAGCATCTCTTGTCTCTGCACAGCTGTATTTGGGCATCTCAGTTGCTCCTCTGAAGCGGAGAAGCAACTTTCAGAAGCAGAGGTGGAAGCTGTATTGATAAGCAGCAGAGATAAATCCCACCCAACCACTCACACCCTTATTTTCTGCAAATTCTCATTGTACATTAGTTTGACTGTCTGGAGGATGTCTGTTTAAAGGAGTAATTTCATCTGCTCTCATCTACATGGGGCTGGAGCTCGGGTACACAATAGCTACCGGTCTGAGGACGAGACAACTTTCTGGTGCAAGCCTCTTTTGAACATGCACCAGGACTTAGGTGTCAAGTTTAAACCTCGGGATGGAGAGAGGTGGCCTAGGCTCGGATGTCCCATAGGATCAGGGGAAATCCCACCATATAGCCTGGCAGGAGCCACCGAGGTTTCTACAGTGGGACCTGGGCACCCCCTCAGCCCTAAAACACAGAAGCGAGGGTCAGCTTGTGGTAGTCATGGTCAGTTAAAATCACTCAAGAAAGATGCTTCAAGGTACTTCACCACAGCCACATCTGCAAGCCTTTAGGCTAATTAGTCTTTGAGAGCTCAGCAGATGGAAGAGGTGCTTAATTACCCACCCACCTGTGTTTAAGATCCCCCATATCCTTCCCCTGTGCACCCAGATGTGTCCTCCTGCATGCACCGATCTTTCCTTTCCCCTCAGGGCAAGCTCTGACCCCTCTTCCCCACCACATCCCTTTCCTCCCAGCCCATTCCTCACCCTGGGGGCTCAATTCCCCCTCTGTCCCCAGCCGTGTGGGTCCTCTGATGCCCTCTGCTCCCTTCCGAGCACATCGCCTTCTCCTCCATCCCCCTTCATCTTCCTCCTGAGTCCTCTGCGCAT
Source organism: Dromas ardeola (assembly GCA_013398915.1). Classification (NCBI taxonomy): domain Eukaryota; kingdom Metazoa; phylum Chordata; class Aves; order Charadriiformes; family Dromadidae; genus Dromas; species Dromas ardeola. The sequence continues at coordinate 81,770 of VYZM01008512.1, read as the reverse complement.
CCCTCCCTGCTTCTCCTTCCATTTTACTGCACACCTGGATCCCCACCATCCCCGACCAGGGGCTTCCATGCCCAGGTGATGCCCCCGGGACCCCTATGCTCACAGCAGAAGCTGCCCACAGGAGCCAGAGGAGCTCGTTAATCACCTTTTTTATTTTATTTCAACTGCTGTACACAAAGTCACTCACCCCCAGGTGCTCCCAGCGCCCCTGTGCAGACCCTGCCTCCACACCCGCCGTGACGCGGCGCTCACCGCTGCTGGGTGCGAGGCCAAAATAAGTTACCCGCCTCCCCGTGTTGCGCTCCCGGGCACCGGGGCAGGTCAGCATCAGCCCTCGAGCGCCGGCCCAGCCAGTGCCCGGTTCACCCAGAGTGCCCCGCACCAGGGTTAAGTGTTTGCTTCAAAACTGAACATCAGGGCATCGGGCCCTGCCCATTCCCGGCACCACTGGCCCCAGCTCCCCTTCCCAAACTCCCGGGGCTCAGCACGGCATGGCAGCCTCCGACGGCAGCGGGGAGCACCTGCGGGGAAAGGACGAGGCTGGAGCATCTGGTTGTCACACTCGTGCTGCCAGCAGCTGATGTCAACCTGTCCCAGAGAAGCGGGAGCAAAGCCACAGGGGTCATCTCAGCCCAGTGGAGGTTTGGAGACCTGTGTCCAACGGGGCGGTCCCCAAGGGGACAGAAGTGGCAAACTGCTGTCTACTGCTGCGCCTCTCCCAGGGGATCCCCAGGGGAGGCAGGGAGCCACGCCAGGCAGTACTCACTCCATCTTGGCTTCCAGGTGGTGGACAGTCTGCTTGTCCAGGTAGCGGCAGAAGAGCGAGAGAAGGTTGCTGGGCAAGAAGAGAGGTTCCACCAGCGAGGTCTTGGGCACTTGCGACAGCTCCCGGGCGACCAGGAACACCGTGTCCGTCCTGGGGGCATCAATGCAGCAGGGTGAGCACCCCACCGGCCGGCAAACCCCAATCCCAGTGCTCACACGGCCCCTCACCACATCTCAAAGTCCCCGCTGCATGGCTCCAATGGTGCGTCGGAGGACAGCAGCCTCTCGCCGTGGCTCAGCAGGGAGTAGAGCAAAGAGATCCCAAACTGCAGGGAAGCAGCAGAAGAAGCATCACAGGCAGCTGGCAGTGCTGGCTTCCCAGGGACATCACACGGCTCTGCCCTTCTTGGGGGCACCTACCTGGTTCTTCAAGGCCATGGCGAGGGGGAGCTCAGGGGACTCGGGCAGAGGCCTGGTCATCTCCTGCAGGACCTCGATGAGTTTGCTGAAGGTCATCCCACCCACCACTTTGTTCAATGGGCCATAGAGCAGGGAAAGAGACTGGGCAGAGCAGAGAGGACAGCAGGGATCTGAGACCATTTGACCCATCACAGCCACAGTCCCCTCCCTGAGCCCCATCCCAAGACCTGAGGGGGACATGCAAAGGCCAACCCCCTCAGGGCAGACTGCCACCAGGACTGCTTTAACCCCTCCTGGAAACCTTTCTCCTCCTCCAGAGGGAAGGGAAAGAGGCTCCTGTCTCAGGTGAAGCCCACCAGCTGCCTGGCTGTGCTCAGATCCAGCAAGACAGGCCCCACCATTGCCTAGGGTGCCCCCCCCTCACCACAGCAAGAGCAGACAGGGGAAGGAGGCAGCCCAGGATGGAGGTGCTCACCTCATCTAACACGTCCTTCTTCATGAGGAACGGCAGGTGGTGGGTGATGGTCAGTAGCATCTTCTCCGCTTGCTCCCGGGTCAGGTGGGGCAGCAGCCGGGCTGCGAGCTTCTTGCCCTTCCGCACACACAGGAGTTGCAGGAATTCATCCTCTGGCTCCCTAGGGACAAAGGCTCTGTTGACACAGATCCCAGGGGACCTGTAGCATCTCTGTCCATCCAGAAGGACCAGCATCAGTTCCAGTGGAGGACGAGGCTCATGGGCAGAGTCAGCACAGGCCATGGTGACACACAGAGGACAGGATCGAACCCTCAGCATCACCCAGAACTACTCATCTGTGATCATCTGAGCCCTGTGAGGACCAGGACATGCCACCCGCTCCCCTCTCCCCACAGCACAAACTCACTCTTCGTTACTGCAAGCTCTGATTTTCAAGACTTGGTAGATATGCTCCACTTCTTGGCTCTTCTGCTCCTGACAGCAGGGCTGCTCCTCCTCAGGGGCCAGGGACATCTTCCGCTGCATCTCCTCCACTTCCAGCAGCTGCAGAAAGAGCTGGAGAAACAGCACAGGGTGAGGGGGAAGCTTGGAACATCTACCAACTAGTTATCCAGGACCCCTGCCTAGGCAGATGTCCCCTCACAGAGCTCCTTGGATGAAAACCGAGGGGCTGCACCATCCCACCCTGCCCCGAACTGCAGCTCACTCACCTTCTCAATCCTGTGCAGCGCCCGTAGCCGGTGGCTCCCCGCAGCCTTCAGGAGGGGAGAAAGGAAGGCACAATAGTTACAGCCAGCACCAGACACCACCACTGGCAGAGCGCTGGGCCAGCTACACCCTGGGGATCAGAGGCGGCTTCAGGACACAGAGCAATCCCACGGGGATGCCACGGCCAGCTCCGACTGCCTGGAGCCCCATCCCCCACTCGGCAGGGGACAAGCCACCACCACCGAGGCAGCACCTGCTCCATTACGCAGCTCAGGACAGCACCCAGAGCCAGGGCGGCACCCGTGCTAGGTCCCAGCAGCTCCTAAAGCTCCTGCTAAAGCTGGTCCAGGGCCTGGGGAAAGCTCAGAGCTGCATCCCCAGGTATCCAGGGCACCTACCTCCTCCACAAGGGCATGGTGCACGGCATCGATGGCCCGGCGAGGGCTGTAGCAGGTGGACACCGCGACTTGGCCCAGCGAGCCCGCGATGCGCACCACTGGAAGAAAGATGGGATAAGCTGAGACCACATCCCACAGCCCATCCCCTCATCCTGCCCCCTGCCACCCATCCCAACCCCTCACCAGAGTCATATGTCTCCACTTTCTGGATGAATGGCGTGACCAGCTTGGGGGGCTCCTGCTTGTTGCGCCCACCAAGGAGCTCCTCCTCCGCCTGTTTGCGCTCCAGCTGGTGATAGTACGTCTGTAAGGACAGGTGTAACCAGGAGGGGAAGCACCATGAGCCCGGGCACCCTCTGGCTCCCCAAAGAGACGAAGCCCCAGCCTTGAGGTGCAGGATGAGCCACCAGCACTGCCAGCAGGAGCTCACCTGGTAGTAGTAGTCATCATCCATGTTCTCGCTCTGCAGCTGGATCATCTCCACCTTGATGACCCAGTCCTTCTCCTTGGAGGTCATCAGCCCAGCATAAGGGTCCGCTTTAGGAGACCAAACCTTCTTGGGGGAGATGCTGGCACGGGAGATCGCAACCTGCTGTGACTGCCCAGAGCCTCCCCGCCGCCCCGCAGCTCCCCGGGGACCCCCTTACCTCTGCGCCTGCCCGCCTTGCTGCTGCCGCTGGGTCAGGATCCGCTGGTGCTGGGGGTGCAGCTGGGTCATATGGCTGGGAGCAACACAAGGGAGACAAGACACGGGCTGGGGACTCAGCACCCGCGCTAGAGCCATCCTCAGAGAGGGGACACCCCCCAGCTGCTTTGCAGGGCTCCTCCGGTCCCACCCGGGCACCCCGCTCACCCATCCTGCTACCTGAGGTTCAGCTGGCCGCTGGCTGATGGAGTGAAGAAGAGAGCGGGGTCCAAAGAGGGAGACATGGGACCAAAGTGCATGCCGAGAGGCCGCGGTGGGCTGCTGATTTTGGGTGACATGGGTCGGAAAGGGGTCGGAGACGCATACCCTGTGGTCTGGAGAGGGAGAGAGAAGTGTTCGGGTGTCAGAGCCTTCCCCCCTCCAAGGGCCCCAGAGGGGTCTGCCAGCTCCATGCTGGCTTGTGGCTCCTGTCCTTGCATGGGGCACCCTCTCCCTGCACAGAGGTGCCGCGTGGGGCACTGCAGCAAAGCAATACCCCACAGCGATCCTGCTACTACAGCTGAGCAAGGCAAGGGGACCCAGGTGTCACCAGGGATTGCGTGTCCTAGGTCCATCGCCAGTGCCACAGCATGACACCAAGCACAACACCATGCCCAGTGCAGGTCCTGTGGGGACTTCAGGACAAATAGACTTATGAAGCAACAGGTGGCTGGACTTTCCCCATCGGCAAGATGCCAGAGATGGGTGCTCAGGATCAGATGGAGCTGCAAAGTCTGCCCCAGACAGCAGAGCTTTGGGGAAGCACCATCCCCATCCCCATCCCCTGCTGCTCCAGGGCCACCTGAGAGGGGACACGGTGGAGGCTCACAGTCCTCTGTGTTACCTGGTTGGTAGCGAAGAGCGGAGAGGGTCTGCGAGCTGACGTAAAGGGCCGAGTGGAGCAGTGGGAGCGAGGCATCAGCGGCGGCTGCTGCAGGGCAGGACACGGGGAGGTGTCGCTGGGACAAGACTGTCCTCAAGGCTGCACCTCTGGGGAGGGGAGGGCAGAGAAAGAGGGGACACAAGAGCCCCCCAAAACCTGTTACCTGCCGGAGAAAGTGCTGGTGGAAGGACTTGGGGGACATCAGTCTTAAGTCAGGGCGCTTGAGCCGGGGAGAGCCCCCATAGCCACACTGCACGGGGGAGCCGAGGAAGTCGAGGGCCACGTTGGTGGATGGTGGGGGCCTCTCCAGGACCTGGAGGATGGCTTTATCCTGCAGGGAGGAGGCAGCAGGAGATGGGAACAGGGCCCACCTGGGATCAATTTAGCTCCCTCAGCATCGAGCAGCTCACCAAAACCTTTGGTTGTTGCTCAGCTGGACCATGCACCAGCCAGGCTCCCATCCTAGTGGTGTGCAGCAGCAGGGGACCCATGGGGACACCCAGAATAGGGGTTCTAGCGCCCCCAAACTCAACAGCTTTGCCTTCAAACCCAGACTCTGCTTAGGGTGGGCACCTCTACCCCCTGCCTTAGCACACAAGAGACATGCCCATGCACCCCCAGACCTGTGACGAGGCTTTGGAGGTCCCCCAGGCACCCCAAATCGCCTGCATGACCCTTGGCCCATGGTACTGGGGAGCCCCGAGCCGCTCCCCGAGGGCCTGGCTGGGGGTACCCACCTCCAGCACATGGTGGGGCGCAATGCTGCCAGGGCAGGAGCCCCACACCACAGGATCCATCGCCAGCTGGAAGACAGGGAGATGATCAGCAAGGGGAAGGACAGGAAAGGGGCAGGGGATGTCACAGAGGCCCTCAGCCCCACCACCGGGTGCAGGGGGACATTTTTACCATGTCCTCTTTGCCAAACTCTGCCCAGCAAGCACCAATCCTGCTGTCCAACACCGCCGAGTCCTGGCTCTGCAGGCAAAGAGGTGGTTACAGACTACACGGTAGGTCTCCCTCCCTCAGGCAGGAACCAAATCATCCCCTCTGTGGGGCAGGACCCACAGGTGTGGGTCCCCTCCCTCCCTGCTGATGCATCACCTCCAGCGTGGGTTTGCTCTGCACGGCTCTCATCACTGCTGGGTCTCCCAGGTCATTGGGGTCCTCGCAGGGCTCCTGGTCTTCCTCCTGTTCCTCAGTCCCCAGCTCTTCCTCCTCTTCCTCCAACTCAGAGCCAACCTGCTCGACCTCTGACTCCATCCCACCTTCCTCCTGGGGCTCTCCCAGCTCCTCCGGCTGCTCAGCCACTTCGGGCTCCAGTTCTTCCCTGGCCTCAGTCTCCTCTGCCACCACTTCAGCCAGCTCAGGGCTCATCTCCAGAGGCATCAGGGGTTTTGCGATGTCTTCCTCAGTGGAGTCTCGGTCTTGGACCAGGGAAGGAAAGCACATCAGGGTGGGTGAGAGCCTGGGCAGTGCCCACTAGGGTCCCTGCTCCCAACCCAGCTCCTTACCCCCCCACCTCCATCCTCCTCACCACGTTGGGTGCTGGCTGGTGGTCCTGACCCTGGGGCTCCCCTGAGATCTTACCTAACCCAAAAGTCATCTCGTTGTACAGGTCGAGCTCTTCATCCTCCTCAGCCATCTCCTCCAGCAAAGGCGCATCTTGCACCAGCAGGTAGTCCTCTAGGATCTGGAGTGGAAAGCAGCAGGGTCCCCGCTGAGAGAGACAGGCAGGGGAGGGGTAACCCTAACCTGCCCCCAAGTGCGGGGCACCCAACCTCCCCCACCACACCGCTGGCAGTGCCGAGCAGCCCGCAGGGCTCATGGCTGCTCTGCAGCTGGAAAGGGAAAAGCGGGAGCCACAGGCATGGCCAGCGAGGACAAGAACCCCGGCTCAGCACAGGGTAGGAGCCCGCTGAAGCCTGCCGAGACCAGGGCTGTGGCCGCCCAGAGGCGACGGTGGCCAGTGCAGGAACAGCACCAGCGTGGCTAGCACTGAGGGACCATTAGGCTTCAGAGTGAACACCCCGATACCGGGGCACGAACAGCACCCGAGCACAAGGCAAGGAAGGACACCCCTACTAGCACCTCCGGGACGGCGTCTTCTCCGGTACCGACCGCTCCCGGGAGAGCCAGCACCGGCAGAGGCAGCCCCGGGGGAGCCGGCCCGGGGAGGGGGTGCGTGACCGGGGGCAGCGGGAAGGGAGGCGGCCCTAGGGACGGGCCAGCACACAGGGTGGGCACTCACAACGGGCTCGCCGCCCTCCGCCATACCGCGGCGCCGCCCGCCC
>VYZM01008512.1:33728-56620 GCA_013398915.1 Dromas ardeola | reverse complement strand
GGGCTCCGAGCGCTCCCCCGGGTCCCAGCGCCCGCCGGCACCGCGCCCGCCCGGGAGCCCCAGGGCGGTGTCCAGCGCTGGCCCCGGGCTACTAAATCCAGGTGGTCCAGCACCCCTCTGCTCAGCCCTCTGCTCTCGGGGGAAGCAGGTGGCAGCAGTTGGCCCCGGATCAGTCTGTGCGATGGATGGAAGTGGGGGCTGAGCCCCCACAAACTCACCCCACCTGTGAGGGGGGGCGTGTGTGTCCAAATGTGGAGTCCATACACGGGGTGGGAAGAGCCCACCCCCAGCCAGGGCCGAGATGTTGGCTTATTTCACGCCTGTGCAGGGAGGGGCACCGGGGGGAAACTCCTGGGCCTAGGCACTGCCAGCAGTTATATTTTACAAAAAATCAACTAATTAGCACATGCCACTTAATACTGGCTGCTCATGGTTTCCCAAGAAGCTCCTGCTGGCTGCTTGTATCTCGCTTTGAATTAAAGGTACAGCATGTTCCTCGGTTTTGCGCTTGCTCAGCGAGTCACCCAAGGAAAGGGGCTGGAAAGGAACCCTGGAGATCATCCGGTCTACTTCCGGGCAGGATCCTGAGCTCCGCCATCTCCCAGTCACCACAGCCAAGGCTGCCCCCAACCTCCACCTCCCCAGGCAGCCCTCCTTCGCCAGCACGAGGCCCAGCAGAGCACCTCTGCTCCTCGGTTCCTCCACCACCCATGACAAAGAGTTACCACCACTGCTCTGCAGAAACCCCCTGGACAGGGCAGGGCAGCAGGGTGTCAGGGAGCAGCTTACAACACGGAGCTGTGGTTTTCACATCCTCATGAGCCAGATTCACCTAAAGGACAGATATATTTTTATTTCCAACACTTTGTAACAACCAGGAACCCCGCTGTTTTAAGGGAATGGCCCAGGTTTCCCTGAGTTCAGTTCCTTGTGTCTTTTCGCTATCTGCAGGCTGCTACATCACACTTGTCTTCCTTGATGGCCCAAGGCAGCATCTCACCTGCTTTGTCTTCACCAGCAAGGGACCAAGACCATGAGGGGTGGCCACCCTGGGTGTCTGCAGTTACTCACGGCAGGAGATGGGACGGCCGACACCAGGAAGGAGCCCGAAGCCCCTCTCCAGGGCCCTGGGCCACCCCAGGGTGGCCACTGTGGGCAGCCCCACCACAGCCCAAGTCCTGCTCAGCCCTGCAGAGAGGAGCCCTGCAGCCCATCACCCCTCCAGGGAGGGTGGGACATCCCAATTAACCTCATCAACTCCCTGCTGTGAGCTGGGGAGCTCCAGCCAGAGCCAGGCTGCTTCTGCCCAGGGGTCCCAAAGGCACCCACTGAAGGGACCTTTGGTAACTGGTACCTAAAAACTCATCCCCCCGTCGAGTCACCTACACCATCCATACGTTCCCCACCGCGCCAGGCTCAGCTTCTCCCAGCTCACACCGCACCGGGAGATGAGACCCCGCAGCTCCCCAGGCTGTAGAGATCTCACACAAAGCGCCCGAGCAAAGAGCACAAGAGGATTATAACTTTTTTTTTTTGCTGCAACGTGTTTATTATGTGCCAAAAACTACACCACAGCTTACTCCACGCGTCTGTAGGAGAGTACAGTCTTGCCTGCATATACTACAATGAGGTAGAGACTTCACACACAGCTTCACGAAACCCCACAAAGAGCAGCTGGGATATGCAACAATGCAACATCAGCTCAGCAGGAAAAAAAAAAAATAGAGAGAGAGGGAGAAATTATGACACTGGTTCTTTGGCACACAGCTTCCAATAGAGGGGAAAGTTAAAAAGAAAAAAACCAACAATAATTAAAGTTCTCAAATCCCAGCAGCAGCATTTCAGTCGACTGCACCGTTACTCCGCACATTCCGCAAAGGAAAGGAAAAGTACTTGTCCCCTCTAAGAGAAAGGGCTCCTACGAACCTTCATCTGTCCACCGAAACGCAGCCCTTTTTTAGCTAGTTACAAAAGAAAAGTAAGTCCTGTGACTTCATGTGATTAAAAACCTTTATCAACCCCCCTTAAGTGCAACTTAAAAAAGTGCAACAAACTATTTAAAACTATATACAGCAGCTCAGAGATCGTTTATCCGGTCCAGTTTCAAATCCAAAAAAAAAAAAAAGCCGTCCTGTTCTGTTGCAAACCCCTCGATTTACAACTTTCCACCAGCAGCTCCCAGACACAAATTGCAATAATGTTAAAAGCTGCCAGGAAAGAAAAAAATCTCTCGTTTCAAACGACTTAAAAACTGTTTTAAGAGTGTAAAAAGGAACTGGTAAAAATCCTTGAGCGTAAAATATGAAATATGATTTGGTTTAAATGAAGAGCAAAGTCTCCTTGTTGTTACAGTAAAAAACGCCAGCTGAACATTCAGTTTATGCCGTTCAGATGGGGGTTAAATGAATGGAAAGGCACTGTATGGCAACTGCAAAAAAATGGAGCCAATGAGACCTGCATTATTACCATCAGTATTGCAAGGAATGTAAAAAAGCGCCTTTAATAAATAAAAAACCTAGGTGAAGGCATCTGCATCAACACCTTCTCAACACGTGGCCCTTTTGTTGTTTTGGCTTCTTGTCAGCAAACTAGGAACCAAAGTCTGGGAACTGCAGAATCGCTTGAGGGGCGCTCCCCCCCCTCAAAAAACCCCCAAACAAAACCCGACAAAATTCACTGTGCATTAGTGCAGAAACAAAAAAAAAAAAAAAAAACCGCCAGGGCAAACGGGAATGGAAGATTTTTTTTTTTTGTTTTTTTTTTTTTTCCCCATTAGTCCTCAGGAAGCGCGTTCCCAGCCTGGGTCTGGCACCAGCAGGCACGCTCGTGCGCTCTCCACTTGGCAGGTTCACAAAAGGACTTTCTCCTGCGCCTGCGGCAGCCCCCGGAGCCTCGGTGGCCGCTTTAGCTGGAATCTTTGTTCTTCTGGTTGCGCATCAGCGGGCGGTGGTGACGCAGGACCTCCATGGAGTGCTGCCAGTGCCAGCAGGAGCGACAGAAGTACTTGAAGCAGATCTGCGGGGAGAGCAGAGGGGCGGCGCCGTGGGGCAAGGGACACAGACACCGTCCCACTGGCCAAGCAGCATCCCCTCCCTCACTGCTTTCGCGGCCCACGCCAGTGCAGCGGATCTTTGAAGCGGAGGGAGGGAATTCCGGCAACGCTGCCGGAGGATGCGCTGTGCGTGGCGCCTTTTTAAAAAGGTCTGAACTACCAGGATCTGGGAAGCAGCCTCCTGGGGGCAGCTGCAGGCAGGGGCTGCGGCACCTCTGCCCATCCCCGGGCAGGGACAGGGGCAGCAGCCGGCCTCTGCCAGCGCTTGCTGCGTTCCCACCTCTCCCAGCAGAGCAGAGCCTGCTGCTGCTCATCCCCCATCCAGCCTCCGCAGGAAGCCGCCAGACCCTGGCCGAGCTCCTTTGCCCCCAGCGAGCGGAGGTCAGCCAGAGTCCGCTGACATTTCGAGCAGCCCCAGGACCGATGGCAGGGTGACGGCGCTCCAGCTTGTCATGGCCTGGGGAGTGGGCAGCCTCTCCTCCGGGCCAGCCCACTGCCCACAGCGGGTCCTGGTGCTGCAGCATCCCCAGCTCCCGGCAGGGTGGAAGCTGCCTTCGCCTCCCGGTGAGCACCAGAGCCCCGCTCCCAGGAGGGCTGCACCTCCTGCAAAAACAAGGGCCCACCTGGGGCTCTTGCAGGAACACTTCATCCTCCCCACTCGGTGAGGGACACCAGGCATCCCCGGACACTAAAAGCGAGTGCTGCTGCAGGCAGATCCTGCTGCTCCTTGGGGAATTCCCCCGCGCGCAGCAGCCAGGAGCCGAGCAGAGCCAGCAGAAAGCCTTACCTGATCTCTGCAGAAGAAAGGGCCGGACTGGGTGCTGCAAACTTGGCACAAGGAGTCCTCCAGGTAGGGGTCGATCTGAACCTGCAGGAGAAGCAGGCAGTGGGCACACAGCGGTGCCGGGGGCAGCTGCCCGCTCCCTGGGTGGCCCCACCGGTGCCGACGCACCGCCCTGGGTACCCCAACGCCACCACCAGCACCCCTCACAGCTGGCAGGGCAGCAGTTCACCACCTCCCTCTGGTTCCACAGGGATACAGACCAGAGGATACGGAGCAGGCTCCGTGGGCCACGGCGCTCCCAGCAGCACCACCCGCCACACACAGGTTCAACTCCCCAGGCTGCCCCCAGCAGCTCCACTCACCTTTTTAGTAAACTTGGTGGTTTTGATTTCCACAAACGCAGCGGTGACCGCCTTCAGATAGCTGCGCTGGTTGTTAAAGGTCACACGGCCAGACCCTGGAAGAAGCCAGGCCACAAGGGTTAGACTGACCCAGCACCTATGGCAAGAACGGGGGGAGGCTGCGAGCGAGCCCGCAGCGCAGTTCAGCCCCTGGCAGGGAAGCAGCTTTTGCAGGGAGATGGTATCCAAGGCCCATGGCTCTGCCTGCCTCCTTCCCCAGGCAGTAACAAAAGCACAGCAGGCAGCGGAGAGCAGAAAGGCTTTTCCATGGACACCTCGAGGCTGGTTAAGACACGAGCTTACAGGCGGCAGCGATCCCAGGAGGACCGGCAGCAGCCGGGCAAAGGGAGGGAGGCTGCCAGGGCACTGCTGAGGGCAGCGCAGCACAGCAGCGGGCTCCACGCCCGCACCTGAAATAAGCCGGTGCCGAGACAGCTCAGCAGCTTTTATTTTGAGCCTCCCACTCATCCCGGAGCCTTGCATTTTGCAGCTTCATTGCCAGTCAGCAGCGTTCCTGCACCACTCGTTCCCAGCCAAGTTTTATTCAGCTCCAGGAAAATGTATCTGTGTTTACCTACGAGTTTCTTGCCTTGGTGTAAGGGGAGCTCTGGCTGTTACAAGACTGTCCTGCGCCGGCAGATGGCTAAAGCTCAGCTCGCCACTGACAGCCACACTGCAAAGCATCACCCAGAACCCTTTTAACTCCTCCCCTGTAGCATCACACAGGCACAAGCCGGAGGGCCCGGATCTGCTTCAGGGTTACGCTGTCTAGAGGGATTGCAGCTGCACGCAGGGGGATCCTTCCTCTTCCAAAAGGGCCAATTCCACCTCCTAGTGGGACCCCCAAAAGCCGCCTGGGCAACAGCTTTGTCTGCTGATCGGCAGGTCTCAAAGGCAGCTCCTCATAACTATGGTCAGACACCGATTTCTCACACTCCCTGCCGCCAGCAGGATCACCCTCTACTCAAGACGATTCAGCAGGTTACACACACTGGCCTTCCCTCCAGGAGCCTTCTGCCAAGCCAGGGGCAGCGGTCAAGCAAGTCTGTGGCAGCACCTCAGCCCAGGAGATGTTTCCATCAACACAAAACAAAATTAGGGTACGGTTTAGTTATTAGAGTTACAGCAACATGAACTCAGTTTTAAGACAACTTCAAGGGTGGAAATGCCAGTCTCCTGTCGGGAGCCAGAGCAAGCCAGGCTCTGCATGAAGCCACAGGAGGTGTTACGGTCATGCTCTAGGACCTCACAGTGCCAGCACAGGGCTGTTTGGTGTGCAAGACTTCATCCGTGCTTAAAGTCTCATACGTCCATTCCTAACCCTTTGGGACCGTCCCCCCCAGAGCCACTTCAGTTACATGAGCACGTCCTAAACCCAGGCCTTGGGCACCAAGCCTTGACCAGAACAGCCTGAAAGCTGTCCAAGGACAGTGACAAGCAGCAGACAGCTCTGCGCTAACTCTGACGTTATTTCTGCCTGGCAACACAGAAGAAATCCACGGTCCCTTCTTAAGTACGTGACCTGCTGCAGCCCGAGCCTGGAAAGCTGTACCTCATGCTCAGCTGTAGGGTTCTTCCATGCAGACCAGTGACCTCAGTGCTGTCCCCTGCCCCATGAGGCCACCACAGAGGTACAGGGAACACTGTGGTGACATGAGCAGCAAGAGCTCAACTCCCATTTGGGAGGCCATCTCAGCAGGGAATGGGGAGAGGGCTGCCCTCATGACCTGTCCCTCCCAACCACACAGCCTTGTCTGGGAGGTGGAATCTCAGAGGCTTCATATTTTCCACCTGCAAGAGCACAGTGGGTCTACCTGACCCAGGGGTCATGGGTTGGGGCAGCAGCCCTCCTCGTGAGAGCAGAGGAGGCAGCTGAGCCTCCCTGCTGCCTGCAGCAGTCTCTGGTTTCAGCCCCACCAGAGGAGGGGTGTGCTGTCCAAGAGTCACTCTCATCCCTAGCACCTCTGACCCGAGGCAGGCTGATGCCCTAAGCAGAGATGGACATGCCACCCCCCAGCAGACCCAGTCAGGAGACTCTGGGAAGCCCCTCCACCTGTGCTACCAGCTGCCTTAGAAGCTCAAGTAGCACCCTGAAGGGGAACCGAACAGGAGAGTGGGGACAGGATGCTGCCTGCAACTGCTGGGTCAGCCATGACCTTGCCCTGTTCCTGCTGCCCAGCAGCTGGCACCTCTCCAGCAGGATGGGCCAGCAGCCAGTGGGCCTGAGTTTGCCCTGACAGGCAGCAAGAGCTGGGGTAAGACCCACAGTCATCTCCACTCTGGGGATGGAAGAGCAGCTAAAACAGCATCCAGTGACCATTAACAGCACTGAACAAGGGCAGAAAACCCTTCAGCAACGCCCAAAGAGGTATTTAAAACCTTGAGCTGCTCTGGAATGATCTAGGATCTTCCAGTTCCCAGGCACATCAGCTCTGCCAGCCCTGCCCAACACGCCCTGGGCAGTCTCCCCCACTGAGGGACCAAGCCGGGGCACTGCTGCAGCCTCCCCAGAGCATGCTGTGAGTGACACTTACCAATGGGATACTTGTGCTTGTCCGTGTCGATGCCAGCGTAGACCACCCCTCCGAACAGGTCATACATGACGGCTGCCAGGGCCTCCGCGTTCAGCATCCCGTGCAGAGCCCCCACGAACACCGTCTTGCTGGGATCAAGCCGCTGCGATGGACTGCGCACGAAGTTGCTGTCTGCCAGCACCCATGGGATCACCTGCACCTGGAACCACACACATGCGGGTCAGGTCAGCCAAGGGCCTGCAAAGCCACAGGCTGTGCTGCTCCACAGTGCCCTCAGCTGGCAGCGGAAGCCATCCCAGATCCTCGGGTTTTACCCCCAGCCTGCAAGTGTCACTTTGTTATTGCTACTCAGGGTCCACATCTGGGGCACTACAGCTCTGGAGCTCCAGCCTCGCTCCTCAGGAGACCCCACAGGGCTGTTCAAGGGAACAAAACCAACCGCCACAGCATTCTGCTTCCAGCCAAACTGGAATCCAAAACACTGGTCCCTCAGGGCTGGCAGCCAGTAAACAATCCATGCACGAGTGGATTTTCCCTACTGCCTGCACCTACGTTTACAGCCCAGTCAGATGCCTCCCTGCACAGAAGCCTGCCATTGGAGGAGATCAATGGAACAACCCACCCACTGCCAACTTCAACAGGAGCTTCCATCTGCTAGACAGCTGATATAGGGCTCCGAAGAGGAGAAACTTCTGCCAGAGCTAAATCACCAAGCATGAAAGTGCTGCCAAAAGCCAGACACCAGGAGAGCTGTCTGAAGTGCAATTAGTTTGTACCTGTCTAGATAAGAGCCAAATCTCAATTCTTGACCTCCAAACTCACACAGTTGTATCCGATCTATAGCTAAGGTCCTCCTTTACTGGAAGGCCAACCCAAGCCTCTGACAGCCTCAGCACCCCCACCTCCAGAGCACAGGTCAGCCAGCCAAGGCTGCGCTGGGGAGCGGCTGCAGTTACAGCCGTGGATCCAAAGCATCTGCCTGTGTTAAGCATGAAATCCATTCATTCTGCAAGCAGACAAGATCTAATAAAGCACCAAAGGGATCAATGTTTGTTTCCGCAAGCAAAGGTGTGATGCTGAACAAAGCAGGAAGCAGTAAAACTCCTCTTCCTGCGCCACTTTTCCAGGTAACTGAAGCTGCTTGGCTTCATGAGGTCAGGGTCTCCCACAGATCCAGGAGCTCCAGGTCACGATTCCTGACACAGGACACAAGCACCAATCTGACACTTCTCTCCTTGCTTGCGTCCAGCCCTACCACAGGAACGCACCAACTAAAGGTGGCCAAGAGCCAGTCTGACTTCCGCTGCTCTGCATCAGCCCTGGAGCAGAGTAACTGTGCACCCCCTCGCCTCCGGGGATCTCACCAGCACCCCCTGTGTCATCTGCAGGGCTCTCAGGGGTCTGCTCACCTCTTTGCAGCGCATCCTGCGGCTGGACATCTTGAAGTAGTATTCACTGAGCCCATCAGGGCTCAGCAGGTTCTGGGAGCATGCCTGGAGCAGAGCACGCACAGATTTCTCCGACTCAAACACCAGGTAGACATATCCTTTAGAGATGAAAGGAAAGAAGCAGTTGTTGGAACTGTAGCGGAGGAAAAACAGATCGTCCCAGTTTGCAGATACCTTCCAAAAAAAAAAAAAATCACTCTCAGATGCCCCCCCCAGAGTATCTGCACTGCATCTCCTTTGCTGTCCCCAACCCCTTCTAGGGGAGGGCAGAGATTCACAGCACCTGTCCCAGCCAACTCTACATACAGGATCCACCCGTGATGCAGAGATCCTGGCCAAGCTGGGAAAGAGCCCCAGCTCAGCACAGCACAAGGCTGCCCAGCCACCAGGGACAGGTTTACCCACGCCCAATGCCATCTGGGCCACTGTCCCCCACCCACAAAGCCACATCTAGACATGACAAGTGGGCACCCACCAGCCTGGTCACAGCGTGGCCTGCAGGAAAACAGACTTTGCTTCACGTTTAAGATGTTTTGGCCCAGAAATAGAAGTTCAGGGCTTTAAAGTCACTTCCATCAGTGCCAGCACTCTGTACCTCGCAGTGCTCTGGTCACTGAACGAGGCCATTAGGCACCACCAAACCTACAAACTAGTCACTCCTTGCCCCATAACTCATTACTGCTTACACAACACATCAGTCCAGCTGCCCGAGCCAGGATTATGCCGCAGGGGCCACTGGGCTCACCAGTCCCCACAGCTGCCAGCCTGCTGCGGACACGCACTTGGATTCACTGTGCGCGCTTTACACCAAGGGTGTGTGCGATTTGAGTGCTTGCGCTGTCAGCGGCGACTGGCAGTTATCGCCCAGAGCAAGGCAGCCCCATGTGGGGCTCCCAAAGCACCAGAGAGGCTTTCCCCCAGCCCATGCTCCTGCCCAGCCCTGCTAGGGGCAAGGGGGGGACACTAGGTTCGAGGTGACAGTGCTCTGCAACCCTGGTGCTGACCCATGTGAGAGCGGGAGATTTACCCTAGGGTGCTCTGTACCATCCAGTCACCAGCATGCAGCCGTACCATCCCAGCATCCGTGCTGTAACATAGCATGGGAAAAGAGTAACCCTACCGTGTCGCTATTACCTTTAGGCATATTACCTTTGGGAGGGCAGCGTGGGTGTTTGCCATCCTTACCAGGCCACTCCACACTCAGTGAGCCAAAAGCACGGAAGGTGTTGATCAGTCCAGCTACAGACAGAAGGAGAGAAGTCAGCACCCCCCCCTAAAAAGCTTCATCCTACACCCTCCTGATGTCAAAAATCCAAGGCCTCAATGCAGGGTCCGGGGCTGCTCACCTTCCGTAATGTCCCACGGGACTCCTCCCAGGAACACTTTGCAGGAGTAGATGGGGTTCTTGTAGTGTCGGGGAGGCAGCTGCCCGCTCCAGGTGCAGGTTGCTTCATTCATAGCTGGGACAAGCACAAGCAACACTCAGTACAGGGCCATTCACTTCCTGCTCTCCCACAGGTCTCCAAGCAAATCCCCGTATTCCACAACTACAGGTTCAGCAGAGCTGCAGCAGCAAGAGGCAGCGCCCATACATCCCGCCTGGTTTTCTGCCAGCAGGTAGACCCAGAGTCAGGCTTCTGCACGGAGAAAGGTCTGATCTGCTGCAAACTCATGTCCAGCCATGTTAGCTGCACAGAAGCCACCTCCATTCCCTCCCAGAAGCACAGGACCGTCACCACGCACTGGAACCTGCGGAGACCCACCATTCAACTTACCTGCTGCTTGCCTATGAAGCCTGGCTTCTCTTTCGATACTGAAGGGGTCTTCTGGAGAGTCCAGGAGATCCCAGGAAGGCCATGCAGATGCTCCAGGCCATCTTTTTGATGCAGTGGCTGAGGAGGAAGTGACTGCAGCCAGGGCAGCTTGATCTTGATCCAGCCGGGACCCCACTCCCATCTTTAGGGAGTCTCTTGACACCCCACTGAGGGGCAGGAAGGGCAGAGGCGGGGAGATGCGAAGGCTTGACTGCAAGAGAAAGTCTACATTAAAACCCAGCTTCCAAGTAGGAGCACATAAGACTTGGAGGTCATGCATGACCCTGCGGCCCTGTCCTCACCCACAGCAGAAGGGGCTCTCGGTGATCTCCTGAGACCCTCTGAGGTCTGGCAGAGGCAGGAAAGCAGCCACCTCACCTGTCCCAGCAGCCTGATGGGATCACTGTTTCCCTGGGAAAGGTCTGCCCCTACAGCCATTTCCCTCTGAACCCAAGCCAAGTTAGCAGCAGCGGGTAGCATTAAGCAGGATGGCAGACCACAAAGCCAACAGCTACCCCCCGCCTGCAGAGCTTCAAGGACAGCTGCCACCCCCAGGGAACACCAACCACCCCAGGAGGAGCCTCATGTTTCGCTTTGGGCCCTGCCTGCAGCAGGCAGGGCTTACCAGCAGCACCCAGGAGCTCTGCAGGCAGAGAGGTGGCTCTCGCCCTCTGCAGACCAGCTCCCAGGCTGCCTGACCAGGGTGCGGGCTCAGCTGGCCGCGGGCCCAACTGCTCACAGGTTTAACGTGCCTCTCCCCAAGTGGAAGGAGTAAAAACATGGATTAATAGAACAGCAGGGATGCGAGACACTGTGCAGCTTATTGAGCGCCAGCCGCTCTGCGGATACAGCCGTGCGCTGCTGTGGCACAGCCACCCACGCTGAGGCCATGCTGGGGAAGACCTGACCTTCAAGAACAAGGCCAGCACAAAACCCTGCCGCCCTGCACCGCCTGCCATCATCAGAGCCCAGGGTGCTGCAGCCACTTACAGCACCATCTGATTCTCCAGGATGGATCACAAGAGAATCAGCTCCACATCAAGCCAACTGTGTCCTTGATTCCCACCCCAACATGGGGGTCAAGGCCATGGCAGAGCCAGGAGCCACGCAGCACCCACAGAGCCGGCCGGAGCCAGGCTGCCCTGTTGGCACCCAGAGCTACCGCTCACACTGCAATACAGACCCAGCAGCACAGACTGGGTCAGCGAGACAGACACTTGCCTCGCTTGCTGGCTTCCAAATTTAGCTATGCTTTAGGGAACAGGAGCAGGCTAGACCCAGTTTGCTCTAGAAGAAACAGCCCTGAGATGGAGAAGTGCAGTCAGCAAATGGGAAGGGCAATGAAAGGCAGACAGGAGCTCCTGAGAAGCCCAGGCTGGAGCCTGGAGGCAGCTGTGCTGATCAACCACCTCCCTATTGGGATCAGGGCACAGACATCCTCCTGCCACACACCAGCTCAAGGACTCAGACCCCTCTGGGTCTGACCCATTAGGGCTGCAAGCACAAAGCCAAAAGGCCAAAACATTATCTAGAAGAAAAAAAATATAAGTGCTAGTCTGCGCTGAAAGAGGACCGCATGAGCAGCCCTTCTTCCAAACCCTGGGCTGCAGAACCTCGCTGTGTCAGCATGGGGATCCCTCCAGCACTCCCTTCCCTTCCTGGGCTATAGCTTGCAGCCCCTCACAGCTCTCCCGTGCTCCCCTGAAATGCAGCAAGACACCAGGAACCATACAGCATGTGCAGGACCCAAACTTACAATCAAGTCTGAGAGGTGGTCGGAGCCAGAGCTGAACCCACTGGTGTCTGAGTCCGAGGGGCTGCTGGAGCGGGAGTCCAGGAGGGAACGGGAATCCAGGCGGGAGCTCCTCAGTGTCGGCGTGGAAAACTTTTCTGACAGGTCTGAACCAATGGGGTCTAGAGGCAGGAAACCCAGTGGGGGCTTCCCCAGGACGTTCCCGAGAGGGTTATTCAGCATGCCGAGAACTGCAACAGAGAAAGAGCCTGTCAGTGCTGCAGCGTGATGCACCTCCTTCCCTCCTGGCTCTTGTGACAGAGGCCCAGGAGGGTACTGGGCTCCCATCAGCCCACCAATGGCTTGTCCAGGAGGTGGCATGTCTGGCAGGCACCAACCTCTGTACCACTCCAGAAAGGCTGCATGCTGTTTGCCCTCAGTTGCAGCGCAGTGCTGCACAGCTGGTGCCAGCAGCAGCCTGGTGTGACTGACAAACATGAGGGTGGGTCACTCTCACAAGGCTGAGATCAGCCAGGAGATCCCACTTCATCTGGGAGCAGAATCAGAGACCGCAGGTCCCAGTTATGGACCTCAGATGCTCCAGACAGGTTCATGCCCATACACTGGTATTTCTTGCAGCTTGTGCTGGACAAAGCTAGGACCGGGAGGGCAGGTACCCACGCAGTCTTAGCGATGGGGGGCACAGACCAGGCCCAGAGCCAGTGTTTGCCGCACACAGCAATGGCCAGGCTGAGAAGAGTGAGGCCTGGCCCATGAGCAGGCATCTGCAGGCTCGGAGGTGGGACACCACGCACGTCAGCCCTCACAGGAGCTGGCTACGGGCACCCAGCTATGTGCCAGTCTGGCTGGCTGACAAAGGAGACGCTTCACAGTCAGCGGCGAGCACCATCCCCGGTACGTGTTCACAACAAGCCTGTCTGGTCAGGCCTCTGCCCGAGAGCCGACAGGCGAGTATGTGCCAGACTGCTTCCCTCGCACAGCATCAGGTTTTCCTCCCACTGAGGAGAATCGAGGCAGGCAAATCCCTCCCTACAAACAGAGCCGCCCTCCTCCTGAGCAGAGCACCAGGCCACTGAGGGGTCGTGAAAGTCCCATCCCGCTCCGTGGGTCAGCAGTGTGGGGCCAGCTGCCACCCAGAAGGAAAGAAAGGGAATGCAGGGCAGGCTCGGCCATACAGGATCCCACGGGGGCACGACACCAGCCAGCTCTATTCAAAAGGAGCAAGTCTCAGCAAGCTGAATGTGTCCCCAAACCAAACGAAAAGAGCAAAGCATTCAGAAATGGTTTTAATTATTCAGAGGCTGCAAAACAAGGCAGCTTGCCCTGAAGCTTTCAGTTCTCAGCAAAGCAAGTTTGGGATCCACTTGATATCCTCCAGCCCCACCTGATCTCAACCAACTTGGACCACAAGGTTTTTAACCCAGATTTTCAGGTAGCTCTTGTACAGAAGAGGATTAACAGCCCAAAACGCTGCCCAAACAAAGTGAGTAGAAAAATGCTACCAGAAAGAAGTGGTCAGACATCAGTACCCACTCGGTGCCAGCGCCAGAGACAGCTGCCAAGCGTGGCCGAAGCAAGATGCTGGGCTATACCTGTCCCAAGCAGCATGACTCGCAGGATACCTGCCAGGGAGCTGTCATCTCTAGACTCACACTAGAGCGAGATAACTCGAAACACCAACAAAACACCCAGACAGGTATTGGTGGGTCTTTTACTTGAAGCATCTACCTCAACCCGAGGCAGAGCTGGTCTGCAGGAGCCATCAGCAACAGTCACAGCATCTCCCCACATTCACAGAGCCCATGAGTTCCCCCAACAGAGGTGCAGATCCATTCTGGCTGCGGCACAGGACTACAAACTCACCTCTGACCGCACTTGGAAAGGGATCTCCTGCCCCCTGAATATCTGCTTGGCTCTCCCCAGCAGCAGCAGCACCTGTGCTTATGCCCAGCCCCGCAGCCACAGAATAACCTTGCTGGCCCAGCAGTACTTACCCTGGGCAGAGCTCGAGGAACAGCAGCAGCGGCCCCGCCAGTGGCAGTGGGTAGCGAGGGAGAGCTGCCGCAGACAGCTCGAGTCGGGGAGGAGACTGCTCCCTCCTAGTCACAGCACAGAGCAGGGCAGAGCATCTCCCAGCCCAGGCAAGCCGCACTACGCTGGTATGCCGACTTCTCTGAAGCCACGTGATGCGTTTAAAAATACAGCCAGTGTATTGTTCAAGGGAGACAGCTGAATTTGTTAAACAGGCTCAAAAATCTGATTAGTCACTAAACAGTACAAGAGTCAAAGCAAAGCAGCTGATCCCATGGCCCAAGCCTCACCACCGACAAACACTCCAGCACTGATGTCGTCCTCCTCAGCCATCAAGCACAGTGGGTTTGTAATGCTGGGCAGCGAGCAGCCCTGCACTGACCCCGTGTGCACAGCGTTCCTAGAGACCTGAACAGCAAATGCCATGCAGATTGCTACCAGGCAACGCCATCCCACACCTCATCTTCTGGTTATCAGAGATGGGGGGGGACCAGAACTCCATTTGGGATGCACCAGCAAGGGTTCAGGAGCTCATCGGGATCTCCCAAAGGTGTTACAGGACCCAACTGCTCTGCCCCATTTATTTCACCCTCATCTCTGGCTTGCTACAGCTACTGCTTACACATTTGCTCCCAGGACTGCTTAGCTCTCACCACAGCTAGAAAACCAGTAAGGCCAGTATGAGTACATTCAAGTAGCAGGATTACCAGCCCTTCAAGGGATCTACTGTCTGGGCATCTGAGTTTCAGCACCTACCACCACGCAAAATCCTGCTGGCTATGACTGACCCACTCCCGACCTCTTGTCCTGGAAGCGCTGACATCCTGCTGTTAACGCAGATGGATTTCATCCACTCCAGAAGCTTTGACAGGTCTGCACAGGCAGTGCCTGGTTACACGCTCGGCAGGCTTCACTGAGCTCATGGAAGAGCCCACATCACCCCAGTGGGTCTGACTCAGCTTCACTTGGTACCTACAGCCACTCACAGGGACATTGGAAGGAAAAGCTGCGAGCCACGCTTGGCCTTTCCTCCTCTGCACTTGCCTAGGGATCAGGTTGTGTCCCCTGAAGCCAGCCTTTGCAGGTAGCCCAGGAAACATCAGCATACGAGATCTGATCTTATTTCTCACTGCCCCAACCCAAAGGCATCCTGCTCAAACTCCCTGCCTTAACCCACTGAACCCCCTCCTGGAGGATGGGGCACAGGAGCCTGACAAAGGCTGCCCACCTGAAAAAAAAAAAAAGCCCTCAAGTCATTGGGGCCACTCAATAAAACCACAGTTCCTCCAGGGAAGTTAGCCTTGTCTCCCCTCCAAGACGAGAGGCTGCAGAAGAGAAAAAGCATTTCCAATGCACACGCAAGATGCATCAGCAATTTCTGGTGTCAAGAACATCCCTGAAGATCCCAAAGTGAAGCAGCAAACATCAGGTAACTACTCAAGACTATGAAAAAACCCCTAAGTGCAAACAACTAAGTATTTTACACATCTGCGGGGGAAATTTTAACTGAAGGGTTGATGCGATTCCCATTCATCCGCTCATACACAGCAGCCCTGCTGTCCAGAGCGTGTCAGTTTGCAGAGAGCTTCTGGAACTTTTCATGCCTCCGCTCGGAGCTGCAAGAGAGGCACGTGCCAACGCTCCTTTGCGGGGGACAGCAAAAAAGGTAGCTTTTAATAGAAACTCAGCTCTGACTTTTGACTCACTGCTGCAGCTTTAATGACTGGATTCGGAGCCAGCGTGCTCCATCTTTGAGCATGTCAGCCAAACACTGACAGATTTAAGAGCTCTGTGGAGCAGTCTCGATACCAGCGTGGCACTCTTCCAGATCGCAGGCGCTCAGGTCGCTCTCTAGAGAACGAGCATTTTACGAACCACTCCTCCTTAGTTGAGCTTTCCCTCGTAAATGCTATCAGGACAATGCTGCTGCAATATGTCCTCTTAATTCCTGCATCATCCTGGGGCCCCTAAAGATACCAGGGGGAGCACATACAAGCACCTTGGACCCCTCACACCCAAGAGGGTGACTAGTTTTAATGCTTCATGCCAACTCTGTCCTGTAGACCCCAAATCACCTTCTAAATCCAGTTACCAGCTACTGAGCCACTACATTTAATGTGAACTTACCCAGCCTCAGAGAGATGACTCCATCAGCACAAGCTGTGATTCACAGCACGCACCTTGGGAAAAGGTGCCCCAACAGCAAGATGCCCAGTGCCCAGCCCAACCAGCCTCAGAACAGCTTTTATTTTTCCATGTACCAGTTCGACTCACAATTTAAGATTTCCAGCACCTGTTCAGAACCTTGAAGTACTTTCTTCCCTTCATACTACAGTTTACAGCCATTTAAGAGTTAGACCTTTCTGGTAGCTTTGACCAAGCCCATTTTATAAAAGATGGGTGTAAAGATGAGCCCTAAGGAGCCGGGCTTACCGATGCTGGCAGCTCAGGGTAAATAAACCACCTTAGCACTATGCTGATGACAAATGATGCTTTAATGCCTTGAATAAGACCTTAAGATAAGCAGAACACTACACACAGAGCATCCACTGAATTTATTTCTGACAGCTAGAGTTGACAGAAAGCTCTGCCACCATTAAGCTGTCCTCTGAACAAGTACTTCTGCTTTAGCTTGGGTCTGCAAGAGACCACCCAGCAGAAGCAGCCAACAGCACATGAGAAGAGCACTGCTGATGCTCTTCACTCCTCGCCGTGTCAAGTTTTAGTCAAGTTACCTGGAAACTGAGTCCTGCCCAGAGCAAAACAAAAAAAACCAAACCTCTCACCTTACAACTGTCCAGGTCCTTCTGCTCAAGCCCTTTCCCCACACCAAGAACATCAGTAGAATCTTCCCCATAGAGGAAAACCACATTTGCCCTAGGGAGACACACATCACAGCCTCTTCACGAGCCTGAAGGCACACGTAACCATGCGTGTGCCCACAAGGAATTCCTGCTGAGAGGAACAGCATGCCAGGCCCCAGATTCTTCTATTACCAGCAATGTCTGGCACCTGCATGCTTAATGCGCAGGCAGTTCCACACCGCATTTGGCAGTGGCACCAAGTGCTAGATGAGCACATGCACGCGCTTTTTTTTTTTGAAGTCATGCTCTTAAGACGTGTTCCAGCCTTTAAAAGCTCACTGCAGGGTTGGAAAAAAGCCTACTTAGAAGAGACCAGGACTTGTCTGAGCAGGTCTACGATGCTGATGCCTTCAGAGGGTCACTTTTGCTGGCTGGCACCACCAGCAAGGTTAGACAGAGGGACATTTCAATCTCCTGAGAGGAGATACCAGAAGTTTGACTGCTGGGAGATTACTCAGCACAGGAGAGCTGGCAGGCTGTCAAGACTTCCCCTCCACCCACCAACTACTACTTACACTGAAAGTCTGTCCTCCTGCCCTGATCTCCTTGCAAACGCAGCGGTGAAGAGACCGATAGGAAAGCTCTTACCGAGAGAAGCCAGTCAGAGACAGGTTTCAGTGCCACCGTGCTTGTGCTTCTGCTTCCACTCGGAGACACCTGCCATACCCAGAGGCTGCAGAGCTATATGCGCATTTGGGGCAGGGTGGCAAAGGAGGGAAGCAGCATGACCCAGGCCCTGGAGACTGAACACAGTGCAGTTTCTTTTGTCATTCATCAAATAAGCTTGTAAAGAAAAAAAAGGCTGATGTCCCAAACAATAGCCTGCTGCAGTTCCAGAAAAACAGCTCGTCTGCAGTTTTTACCGCCCAGCCAGACTCTACCCTGGTGGGATGGGAGCAGGCTGAACGTTTTAGTCAGCCAAAAAGCAGCACCTCCTACAGACACTAAGCAACTTCATAGCAAGAGAAACATTTGCATGTCTGAAAGGCAAACGGGCACCTTAACCACCTCCTACAGCTACAGTTCATGTCTCTGTAGTTACAACACAGCCAGACAGGCTGCCACAGTGAGTTTCCCCCCCTCCATCACACACGAGCACCAAGCTGCTTAAAAACACGCAGAGGAAGGGGTGATCAATACTCCAGACTAACCTTAAGTGAAGTTTTAGCACTTCACGCCTGCAGCCATGGGACCTCAAGCTGCCTGCGAGGAGCCCGCAACGCCCGCAGACACAGCACGGGGGGCACCAGCTGAACCCAGCCCAGCAGAAGCTGCAATGACAGTTGTGGGGCTGCAGCACACAGTGCAGGAACAGGCTTTGCTTGGCACAGGGAAGGCAGACATTGGATCCTCCTCCCGCCTCTATTCACTCCTTAACATGGAGCTATAAGGAACAGCCAGGCTCTTACAGGTGCCCAAAGAAACAGGGAAAAGCTGCAGTAAGGGAAGCAGCACAAAAATTTATTCCTCTTAAGTGGAGGAGCCATGGGACAGGGCCCAGAAGGGATCTCCTCCTTAGGCCCTCCCCGTCCTTGGATGCCTGCAGAGGTCTTGTCCAGCTCAAATCCTCACGATTTGATTATACTCGCACTATTCCAGTGGAGAAAGAAGTCACTGCTATTATGAGAAAAGCCACCCACAGTCAGATGCATGCAACACTCTCCGGAGCTGTACATCACAACAGAAGTCTCTATCATCTTGAACCAACTGCCAGTGTTCAAGAAAAGCAGCTCCCAGAACTGCAGATGTGATCAAACCAGCAGTAACCACCAATTGAATAAGAACTACAGCACAAGCGTTTTTGTTCCTGAACTACTAGAGAGGAACCTCTGCCCTGGCAGACTCTTCATTTGGGGCAAAGAAGAACTGAGGCTATTCAGGCAGCTATTTCTGGTTTGCTAAGAAGGGGGCAGGGGAATAAAAAAAAAAAAAGGCAGCACGATCCCACAGCTGAACCACAAAATTAGAGTCAGGACACCTGAGGTCTATTCTTGGTTCTGGCACCAACGTGGTAAGTCACTTTCCCAGCGTGCCCTGAAAAATGGAAGCAGCAGCAGAACTAGGAACACGGAGCAGCTTATTGCATTAACATTTGAGAGCACTGGTCCTCCTCCTGCGCCGAGAGTGGGACCTGGCTGACAACAAGCCTCATGCTTCTTGAGGCAGGGAATTTACTATTATGTTTCTGGGAAAGGAAAACAGATGCCCAAGGTAAATATAAAAATCAGTAAAGACAGCTAAAACACATCTCAGGATCAGAAGTGCGCAGGTAATTGCATTCACTAAGCAGACTGCCACAACTGCGTTTGTCTTTAAAAAGACCAGAACATTGAAATACAGCAGGGTTTAACATGTATCAGTCCCAGAGAGATTTAAAAGCCAACATATTCAGGTCAAATTCTGCACAACAAGCTTCAGCTTTGCAAACTTCAAGAACAAACACTTCTATATTTAAGTACCAAACTCCTCTCAATTATCTGCTGCAACGTCCAGGGTGCAAACTCCGCAGCATGTGTTCCTTTACGTGCTAACAAGGATGAGACTGACTCATTTTCACCGCTCCGCTGCATCGCAGTTCCTGGGGTGGCAAGTCCATCAGGATACCACCTTTAGAAGGTATGTTCTTTAGAGGGGGCCTGGGGGGAGCAGGCTGCTGGCCCTGTGGGCAAGGCAGCAAGCTGCAGTGAAGGAAAAACTCAAAAAAAAAAGGAGACAAGCTTTAGTCCCAAATGCAATCTTATTTGAAAAATGGCACGCAAGCCTCACTAAGGCATTCAGCTGGCATAAAGCCACATATCTCATCACTAGATTGGCACACCCAGCACCACCAGTGATGCCTGCAGATTCCCAGTTACTTTCCAGAGGTCTGCACGCCTCAGGTACAGCATCACAGCTTCAGGGGTTTGTTTCATCCTTTTTTCCCCCTCTGCGTTCTCAGAAAGAAAACAAGCCAGAGGGGCAAGGAGGGAAGCTGGGCATTTCTCCGCAGCTCTCTCAAACGGATGGTGGCTGCTGCTGTGTCTGAGAGCAGCCTCCGAGCTAGCAGTAGCACAGACATCACCTGTGATTCAGCTGTTTTGCCAGTGCCTAAGGGACCACGCACAAGGCGAGCAAGCCTGGAGATGTGGATACCAAGTGCTAAGATGGAAGATGCGGCACTGGCTGGAGATGGATGCCCTGCCTAGTGCCCCTGCCCTCAGCCTGCACCCTCCGGGAGGCTGATAATTCAGCCCCGTGGTAGCACTGCGCAGTGTCTGCACGGTGACAGCTCAAGGACCAGGGCACCTTTTGGAAGCAGATAATTTCAGAGCCAGCTGAGTGGAGGTGCCCATTTAAACAGGGAACACTGAAGCAGCCCAGGAGTCAGTTTCTTCAGCCCCTCCTTGGGTTGTGTTATTTTTGCTACTCTCTAGCAGCTTTTCTATCCTGCTTTGAGCAGAATACTGGACTAGATAACCTCAAGAGGTCCCTTCCAACCCAAATTACCCTAGCATTTTAAAAAGCCAACCTGTTAAGAGCACCGCAGAGGGTCTAAGATGCCCTCTTACAGCAGTCCCACAGGCAGTCACCGCACGAGTAGTCAGCCAGCTAGAGGGATTTCAGCTGTACAAACAGGCCAAACACTCTGCTGGCTCATTGGCCTTGCCCCTAGTGTCACTGCAGTGATAGGTCATCCCGCAACACCATGCTACACTGCCTGGTTATCAGAGCAGCGCACTGTGCCCACGCACAACGCAGCACCAGGGACAAACGCAAGTCTAAGGCAGGAGCAGATGAACCCAGAGGTGGGGAAGGGGAGGAGCAGGCATCACTCCTACCTTCTGCTGCAGGCAGCCCCAGCACTCTGGGAGAGCAGCTCCAAAAGCCATGCAGAAGGAAGTCCAGGTAGTTCCCCTACCCAGCTCCAGGTCGAAGAATGCAACCTGCACACACTGTGGAGTTTGTAATGAAGGCACTCAGCCAAAACACACATTCAGGCCTCTTCTAGAGAGCTACCATATTAACAGTGATGAAGATGCAGCAGAAAAAGCCTTTCATGTCTGTTCTGCCCAGCAAGCCAGCATCCCATCTGCTGCTTAAACATCCAGCAGTGCATGGGTTGGACAAAAACTTAACTGCCCCATCTCTCATTTGACTGGCACAATTTTGGGGATGAATCTCACCCCAGGCCAGAGCTTGCACACACCTAAACCACCCTACTGCTACCTCCAATATCAATCGCAACAGGAAAGAAAGACTAAGCTACAAGTTGCCTGGGGCAGCTTGGAGCCAAACAGCGGCTCCGATGCTCTCCTCAGAAAGGAACGTGCTTGTTAAGGCTCACTTCAGGAGCTAGCCAAGAGGCACGCACTCCAGACTACAACTTGAGTCAGAGTTTACAGGCAAGCTCCGTAAGTCCGATGTATTTGTACACACCAGCATCGCTAGGCAGCATGTCTATGAAGGATGGAGATCCACCAGTGCTGGAATATTTTCATCATTGCACCTCCAGCTTTGAGCAGGATCAGGTGCTTGAAAGGTCTGTGCCTTCCTTGTAGCTGCACTCGTTCACCATTACCTCCAGAGAGCACACAGGCAGCAGCAACAGCCCCTCCATGTTGCTACAATGGCCACAATAAAACATCCTTCCCTAACAAGTCAAGGGGAAGGTTTTGGGTGGTGCCTGCCGACTCCTGCAAGCAATCTCCAGCACAGGACTGGAGGCTGCCCTGACCCACTTCAGCACTAGCTGGATACAAGCAGAGATGCTGGTTAGATTCCTGTTCCAGTTACTCATCTATTTGCATCTCCTATTTTACAGCATCAGCGCAAATAAAGATAAATCTGTTTAGGAGAAGCTGCTCAAATGGAAGCTTTAAGAAGTGGATTAAGAGCAACTTCCATTAGGAACCAACTGCAAACTCAGAGTTTTGATACCTGTTTTACTTATTTGATGCATATTTTATTCTGTTAAGGATCAAATACTGCTGCCAACATGAGTAGTCTGCAGTTACTAAGTGCTCCTTGCTTCCTACTCCACAACATGGCTGGCTCTGGACAGCAGTTGAGAAATCGTCCCACAGAGTGTGAGCAGCCCTTACCAAAACACGCTCAAGAAACAAGTGCCTGTTAAGCATCCACACCAAGTGCGTCCTCCGAAAAGCCCTCCAGGAGATAAGACGGCATGGGGCAAGCTTCTAGCATGGCCATCTCAGGTACTCCTGATGTACAACCACCACAGAGGAGACCATGCGAGTCAAGCCAGCTTCCAGCTTTGTTCCTTTACAGCATTATTATAATTAACTCCACACAGATGGCACCACCACCATGTTTGTGCATCCACTGCTAAGCCCTGAGCAGTAGACAGCCTGCTCCAGAAGGACCAGGGCTTAACGCACAGCTGCTGGGAAAGCCTGTCTTCCCTTCAAGGCAATGAAGGGCACTGAGAACACAGGGATTCAGAATTCCACTCCCCCCGGCCCCAAGTCTTTGGTTACCTGTTTGCCTGAATTGGGTGCCAGCGTGAGGCCAGCAAAAAGTGGTCCTTGCTCCAGCAAACCACCACACCATCAGCAGTATGAAGGAACCTTTTACTGAGTTTTCTAGGCAGACTTGTGCTTAAATCTGAGTGAGACTGCAGGTGAACTCATATGAAGTGAGTCTCAGTCAGGGTGAAGTGCTCACTCCCTGGACCTGAAGCTCCCCTTTCACTAGAAAGCAGAAAAAATCCTTCTTGGATACTATGGTAACAACCTAGAGTTATCCAGATGCTGAATGCTCCTATCAGAATGAGCCTCTGAAACATCTCTCGAGCACAAGAAGGACTTTCATGAAGCCAAGCATGCAGGACTTGAGGGCACACCTAGGAAGCAACTGTCTTCTGAAGCTACTTGTCCAAAAGACATTAAGCAAAAGAGCAGGGAGAGACCCTGACAGAGTGGCACAGGGAGAGTGCTACGGAGCAGGCACTTGGCACCATGCTGCAGCACAGGTTAGTCTAGCAGCAAATTAAACAGCCAGGAAAAAGAGATACCCAGGGGACTTCCCTCACCCAAATCCTCTGTCCCTCTAAGGTCTACCTCAAGCTCTGCAGCCGAACACTCAGAACAACTGCTCGAGGAAGGCCAGCAATTGCTGTATTGTACTTATTAGCAACAACCACTCCCAAACTGATTAGCAGCTCTCACATGGGGGGGGGGGTGGGGCACCTACAGACGCCCGCCCCAACTCA
>VYZM01008512.1:12946-33693 GCA_013398915.1 Dromas ardeola | reverse complement strand
GTGCCTGCCACCACATAGACAGCACTTCCTGAGGACAGTCTGAAAACAGTCCCTCCTGCTGTTATCAAGAAGAAAGGCTAGGAGTCCATGACAACAACCCAGCTTCCCTCTGCGCAACAGGTCTTTTCTTTCATCCTTCAGAGACAGCATTTTGCCTTGAAGACTTCAGAGTGATTTGTACTCAGAGGCCTTGCTATCTTCCAGGCTATGCACAACAGATTGCCTGCAGTTCTAACCTAGCAGATTTTAAGCAACTACAGATAATCAGCATGTTCAAGCTTACCGCAGGAAGAAGTTGCGGTGCTGTGGGAAGTAGGAGAACCAAGAGCTGGAAAGATCCAACAGCGCTTCTCTACCACAAGCCATTTCCCCAGCACCAGAGCGACTGGAGCTGTAACCCTGTGGCTGGAGAATGAGACGGCAGCTGCCAGCCCAGAGAGGGCACGGATGAGGCTGGAGCTGCAGCCTCAAGAGCAGATCCAAGACAAAGCTCCTATCTCTTGCCATACCAGCAGCTTCAGGGTCACACACCAAGGAGAGGCAGATACAGCTAGGTGGTCCATCTGACACTACCAGGAAGAGCTTACCTGCTTAGGCTTGGCTCACCTAGAGAGGCCAACGTCCTCTCTGTAAGAAGAGCTGATCCTTCTGAAAAACACCCTTGCACATTAGCATCACAAATTTAGTGTTAACAGACAGGTTTTAGGAAGATTTCCCAGTGGGCAAGTCTGCCTGTCCCACATAGGGTTAGCCTCAGCCTCCCGATGTAGGGCAAGACAGACCAGCCAGACCAAGCAGCTGGCACGCAGGCTGAAAAACAGCCAGAGACCCAAAATCTGCACACGGATCTGCCTGCGTACTGCTGTCACCCGTTCTCCAGGCAAAAATTGGATCGAGACCCTATTTGCTTGTGCTCCTTGAAGAATAGGGCAGTGAAAGTAAAGGATACCACCACGGGCAGTTCCATCTCACTCCCTCTTAACCCCTCCTTGCCCCTGAGGAGGCATGAACTCAAAGGTCTTCATACTAGTGACTGCCTACTATGAGGCTACTTCAAAGAAGGGGAAGTGCTGCCTTAAGTAGTACAGCCAGGGATGGCAGGACTGGAAGTGTTCAAGGCCAGTTTCCTGCAAAAGCCCCTCCCCGGGCCACAGGGCAGGTTTCTGGGACTTGCTGAAGTATTTCCGGCCTGACAGATCTAGTGGCAGCAGTGGGTTTGAGATGCCTCTCCTGCTATGAGACAGCAGTTCAATCCTACAGCCAATAAATGCAGGCGGCTTGAGCCTGCAGCAGCTGCTGCCTCCCGGAGAGGCTCTCTCCAGACACCAGCTTCAGGGACTGGCAGCACATCTGGCACACTCTCAAGGGCGAAGCACACATCCTCAGTGTGCTATAGTGCCGGGCCCAGAAGGAAAACTCATTGTAAATAATCTCATCTGGGCACAAGGGGTTCAGCAGCCCCTGGGGAAGGGGGATGTAGGCAGGACTGGAGCATACAAGCCATCCCCACTGCTTCTCTGGCACAGCCCTGGCTGGTGGCAGGCACCTGATCCCACTGCACCAAGCTGCATGGTGACACCGCCCTGGGAGTGCAAGGTGACACCAGAAGGGTTTGCAGCCAAAAGGCCCTTCCCAGGCTGACAGTTCCACGCTGGCAGGGACTATGCAGACAGGAGAAGGGGTCCCAGCTCGTCAGTACTCAAGCACAGGCACTGCAGGGGACCACATCAGCAATATTTTTAGCCCGATTGTTAGGGTTTTTTTTTGCATTTCCACCCTACCAGACACCTCCCCATGGGTCCGTACAGCTGAGTCACTGCTAGAACCTTCCAAATGCTGGGGCACCAGCATCACAACAGCTCTGCTTGGCAGCACCATCCCTCCCCAGCCCCTAGAGACAGCCCAGCACTGATACAGCCTCAGGACACCCTGGTGGAGACCCCAGCCCTTGGGGGCCAGCTGCAGCATCCCAGGGCTCAGCGCTGGGCATCAAAAGCGCCCAGACACAGCAGCATCCTCTCCACGCCATCCCTCTTTCCACCACAGCATGGCTGGCCACCTGGAAGCCTAAGTATCTGCCGACTCCTCAGATCCATACAGCTTTCAGACACAGAAGCACTCCTCTGCCACCCAGAGAGGAGTGTTTCACAGCCTTTCAGATGATGCTCCTGAACTACAAGATCTCTCCTCCCATGGAGCTCCACATTGCCATTCCAGGGCCCTTACGAAGGGGAAAAAGGCCCTGCAGGCGTGGGAGGTGTGGGCAGGCTGAAGCAATACAACAGCTGTGCACAGATAGCAGTATTTCACTTCTCCAGACAGCAAACTCCATCCTCACAGGTCTCGGAGCAGGAGAGCAACAGCAGCCCCAGCCAAGGAGCACTGCTGACCCAGCTGCTGCACACCTGGGACAGAAGGGTGGGACTGAGAAGGAGAACACGGTCTCAGGACCGCAACACCCCCAGCTATACAGTCCTAGACCCTCCGCACAGCCTCTGCTGAAGCAGCACAGCCGCATTGGAGTTGGTTTTTATGCCAAAATCCCCCCCTGCCACATACCAAGGGGAATACCAGGAATGAGAAGTGATGAAACAGGCCTCTCCAGACAGTATTGGGTGCCATGCTCCAGCAGCTGTTACCACAAGTTGCCAGAAACACCCACTGGGTGCAGATCGCCCGAGCCCAGGGCTGTACCCGGAGTTAGATCCTTCCTGCTGCTCTTCCTAGGCCTCTGCAGCAGGCAGGAGCTCCAGCACGATGCACTGCAGTCAGTGGGGGCACCTGACACCAGATACACCCTCTGCAAGCAGGGAGGTCACCAGAGCACCTTCAAATCATCTCCAAATGAATCTCCCTCCTGAAACTAGAAGCCCCTCCACCTTTGACAGCGAACCCACCACCACAGTCCACTTGGCCCCACCACCCAACCTGCGAAGTGCAAAGCCTGCCAAGACTGGTGCGAGCACTGCTCGTCTGCCTGCCGGAGCGCTGCAGAGACATTCCTGCCTCTGCCAAGACAGCCTGGCAGGAAGCCGGCCAAGAGAGCACTGGAGACTGCTACAGCAGATCAGGTGGGGCTGGGACATCCGCACAGAGCAGCCGCCTCAGTGTGCGACAGCCCTTGTTCTGCGCCATTGTGCACCGAGCCCCGGGTGTTGTGGTTGTTAGCAGCAGCAGAACCCTTCAGCATGGATGTTGCCTGCTGTAAGTGTGCTCTTTACATTAAAGATCCTATCACATGGATTCAGCGCCCCGTAGTCTGCTTGCAACCGTAAGGGGCTCAGTGCACAGCTGAGGCACTTGTCCAGGCCACTGCACACTAATAACTTTCATTTCTCCCTCCTCCTTCAAGGTTTCAGCTGGCAACAAAAGGAGGACAGATACCAAGTGTGTGGTATTCCCTGGTTCATTAGGGGAAGCCCAGAGGACCATGTGCTGGAGCAGAGCAAGGCTTAATAAAGCTACCGCAGCCTGACTGCAAGCAGACCCTAAGTGCCTGTGCTAGGGCCCACACGCAAGCCCGCATGCTACATCTTGCGGAAATTAGACGTAGAAACTTGAGTGAGTTGTGCTGGTGAAGCTGTCGTTTCAAACTCCACTACCCCACAAGTGGGTTTTTGTTTGTTTTACAACTCATGCAGCAACATTCAGGGCTGTGTCCCAGAAGCTCTCCCTACCCTGAGGGCAGCATCCCCTGGACAGAGGTGGTCAACAGCAGCCCCCTGCCCCCCCAAACATCTATGTGGGCAAATAGCACTGCCCAGGCCACCCCAGAAGCTATCTATATTCCTGTCAGCACCAGCTTTACGGCTGGGGCCTCCTGTGTCACCCAAGTCTGTGCAGAGATGCACTACCCTTTTAAGAAAGCAGCAGTGTGCTGCTATAAAGGGATGAGTTTCTGTAGCAACCAGGCTGAACTTGTACAAACTCTGCCAAAGCACTAGATCTTTCCATGGACTGATACTTGAACGAACACACCACCATTTGTGAAACTGGTTTTTACAGCCCTCAAAGGCTGGGAAATGAACTCTTGCCTCTGTTTTACTCCCCTCCTCTGTCACCAGGCTGAGGAGATGTGTTAAGTTTGTGCACGCAGCACCCCTTTCTCCTCCTGCAATTTTACAGAGAGGGCTGATGCCTCTGGAAGAGTTAACTGAACCCCGCATCACTCCAGGGGAAGCACCCAGCATCCCAAAAACTCCCCATCCGATCCCAGCTGCAACACCAGACTGGAGAGGATTGAGGGGGAAGGGCAAGCCAGCCAGCAGCGCGTGGCTGCAAGCCCACACCCTGCTGATCATGTAGGTTTGCGCTGGACCAAAAGAGTTAAAGCAAGAAGCCATTCCACTGCATCTCCTCCAGCCCACTGCTAGGAGCAGACCGCTATTTCTAGTTGAACGTGGGAGTGGAGGAAGGATCCCTCTGAGTCTTCCTCCCAGCCTGCGAGCTGCCGGCTGAAGTTGTCAGTCGGGTGCCGGCTGTACCTACCACACCCCGCAGGCAGAGTTCGGCAGGCAATGCCGCGGTAGCGTAGGAGTGAGCGGTGCTGCCTGGACTTTCGCAGTCAGGCAGGGNGGGTCCCTCTGCAAGCACGTGCACCCCTGCCCACAGTGCTACCTGCCGCCAGGGATTTTCTCAGGCTGCCAGCGTGAAGTTCAGCTTCACTCCCACCCAGCCTGTTTAGCCTCCTCACACCACACCCCCCCACCCACTCCTTCCAAACGCAGGGAGAGGATTTCTCCTCTCTCAGCGAGGTTATTCCTCCTCCATCAGCAGTACAGAGCAAAACATAAGCCTGGGCACTTCTTGTCTGCAGTGAACTGACAGCAGAGGAGAGGGGGCTGTGGCACAGCCAGCCACAGCCTCTCCAACTCAACCGCCACATTACACAAGCATTACAGGTCGAGAAGCCCCCATCAGTTAACTGCCAGCACCCCCTTACACAAGCAAATCGCTTCGCCTTAGCTTTAAAGTGACAAAAATAAAAGGAATCCAACAACTGTTGCTGTATGTGTCAGCAGACTCACCGGACTGTGGGCTGGTTTGTGCTGCAGCGTCAGAGTCCTGGGTGCTCCAGGGTCTGTCCCACCCTGTCAGGTTGAGGGATTGCAGGCCAAGGCACAGATCGTTGGTGTCTGGGAGGCCACGGGAAGACTCTTGCGTGGACGTGGGGAAAAGCATGCTGCTTGCCACTGCTTCTTCAGAGTCCTGGAAGTCTGCTCAGATGGAGAACAAACAGAAGCCTGAGAGTTCAGGGCTGCTTTTTTTCTTGTTAAAGAAGGAGTTTTCCAAAGCGTTAAGCCCTGAGCCAGGTCTCGTGCTGCTCTGAAGCCACAGCTTCTGCAACTAGCAGTTGCACCCCAAAAGGGAGGGCTACCATATGTCCAGAAACCAGCCCCCCACCCCCCTGAGCCCCTCCACCTTCCTATCCCGTCTGCATTACTGACTGGGTCAGCATGTGACCAGGCTGCTGATGCTTACTGTGCTGACAGTGACGTCACTCAGCCATGCAAGAGAACTGCATCAGCTCTTACAAAATAAAAGGTAAGAAGAAAGGATAAGATTCCCCCGAAAGACAAGACGGCAGGCAGGAGGAGAGAGGTGCAGCTCCGGTAAATCGAGGGAGGCAGGCAGCACAAAAGCAGGGCTCCACAATACGGCACGGCAGATGACAGGCTCGAGGCAGCAATCCCCCCAGCAACGACGACAGCAGCAGCAGCGACAGAGCAGACAGTTAGTTTTAGTGCTACCCAGCTCTCCTGTCCCCGCCTCCCTCCACCCACAAAACCCAAAAACACTTTAGTCCTGGACAGGCTCCAGCTGCTGGCTCCAATTCAGAGCCCAATGCAAAGCTTCACAATTCTGCTAGCATAATCTATTTGGTTCAACTTGGCCACTGTGCCTCACTGACTCTGCATTGTTTACCACTGAGTAACAAGGATAACCTTCAACCCCCCTGCTACCCGGAGAGAAGCCCATTATCCCAGGTCCAGCTGGAGTGGGCACATCGCGCTGGTACAGGGAGAAGATAACTGGCCAGAGCACAGGACCCATTTCACATCAGGAATTTTTCATGGCCTGTTTACCTTCCGCGCGCCTGGTCCCCCCTCTTTCCCAGCCCTCCCCTCCCCTGCGGGGTGTTCACAAGCCTACGGTACTGGAGATGCCGGATTCTTGCCTCGGTTTAAGCCTGTGCCAACAGCCTAAGGAAACGCAGCAGGTTCATAGTCTGAGAATTCCAGTTTAATGCGGGGATCTGGGGGCTGATGAAACCACAAGATGCTCAGCTGTGTTACCCGAAATCTGAGTCAGAGGGCATTTATAAGCCAGCTACCAAGCAGCAGCAGCTGTCTCCTCCTCCTCCCCCTGCCCCCACACCCTCCCACTGTGCCATCAGATGTACACCTCGCACACACCACTCCCGGCTCTTCAGCAGGGTGCTGCAGTGGCTCCAGCCTGTCACGTTATCCCTCGCTGCAGCCCCGGCCATCCCGGACAGCATTCCCGGCCTCCTTTTCCACACCCACGTCCACACCCCATGCCACTTGGTTGTCTGTGACCTAGCGAAGCCCAGGCAAGGCCCCACCATCAGCCGGGTACCCTACACAAGACACAGGCTGCCGCCACCACCAGAGGTGGGACCCTCACCTTTACCCCACAGGGATTTGGGAACGCCGACATTCCCAGATGACAGCGAGGGGACTGAAGCACTGCGGTCGGGATGAGAGCAGCTCAAACCATACCTGCTGGCAACGCACCACCTTCCCCCTTCCAGCTGCAGCCTCCTCCACAGCACTTCACCAGGGTAGCATCCACTGTGATTTTTTTTTTTCCCTACTCCCCTAGTAGTACTAGTACAAGCTGTAGTGCCAATTCAGTCATATTACTATCAAGCACCTGTAACAGCATGGAATATTCCTCCAAAAGCATCACACTGCATCTTCAGCAGGGTATTTCACTGCATTAACTCTTCCGGTATAGTTTTCAGATTGCTTGTTTTGGACAGGCCCTAAAAACATTTCTAATGGAGCTGTAGGGAGGAGAGGATAAAGGCACACTGCTCAGACAACTCAGTTCCCACAGCAACCATAACTTGCCCATATGAATATGTAACATTTCTGTGTTTATGAAAATGCTCGAGTGCTCCGCTCTAGCCCAGAGCCCTGGCAGTAGGAGACTACCTTCCCTTTGGGGACCAGGATTTATGCTAGGTTTTATGCCATCTTCAAGATTAATTCCCACCATGCTTCATCTTCTGGGAAGCATGGACATAGAGAATTATTGACAGACAACAGAACTCAAATCCCACCCAGAGTCCCTCATCCAACATCTTGGATGAAACCCACCACTGAAGAAATAAGGAAAGTAGGAACAAATTCGTCAGCGACAGGAAGTGCTCACTCCACAGCATCTAGCCACATTTTCCCTGCCTATCTACAGTTCTCAGGAAATAAGCTCTTTTGTTTAATTGAACCAGATCTCTTGAACTTGAATCTGATCGATGTTTCCCTCTGATGACTTCAGTCTACATTAAAGACAAGCTCCCTGCAATTCAGTTACAGGTATAACTGCTGAAGCACAGTAGAATTTGCTTCGATAACCAGCATTTTTTAACTGGACCTTCTCCCATCTGAAGCAAACAGCCTTCCCCTTTAACACTCCCAGCCACACTGAAAGATGGATACAGACCATCAAGGAAAAACACCAACTTAAGAAATAGAATTTAAATGGATTTATGGAATAGTTATTTCCAAATTCAGAGCCTGGAAATTTCTTACAAAGCAATCAGTTGCTGATGGCAGACAAAACTAATAGGATAGTCGCGCAGGAAGAATTCATTTCCTACAAAAATTCAGTCTAAAGAGTCACAACCTCAAATTAGTAGTAAGTAAGTGTCTACCAAATAGAAAATAGTTTCACTTTGCAACCTGACACAGCCCAACCCAGCCCAAATGCTTCGCTGCAGACTTTTCCAAGCCCCAAGAACCGGTGCGAGTCTTTCCAACCTGAATTTTTCTCTGGAGTTGCCGCTGGAAGCCAACCATCCTGGCAGAGGGAGCTGCGCTGTGCTGGGCTCATGCTCAAGTGTCTGGGAGAGACTGAGCTCCCACCTCCCGAGCCGGTTAGGTCTGATTTCAACAGCATCATGAGAAGCAAGTCCTTAGTAAAACGCTCCCATGGAGGTCTCGGAGCAGGCGGCTCTCCTGGATGACGTCCTCCTGTCTGTCCAGGAGAACCCTGGAGCCAGGGCGCACCGTAGCACAGGCTGGACAGCTTTCCACACCACTGCCCAGACAGAAAGCTGCATTTTTCAGACTTCAAATGTTAGCATTGCATTTAAGACTTTTCAAAGGCTTCTGAAAAGGTGCGCATCTCCACACAGTTCAGCTCTTAACCTGCAGTTAAGCCTGGACAGCTTACACAAGCTGCAGCCCCAGCCAATTGTCCCCACCCCAGCACTCCCTCCCCACTTACACCAGTTTAGGCAGATGAGTTTCCACACAGGAAGCTGGGCTGGGGAGCTGATCTGGTTAAAACCAAGCCACTAGGAGTTAGTTTTAGCCTAGCTCATTCCCCGGATCTGGTATGCAGTGTGGCTGCAGCGACCAGGCATTTGAAACAGGAAAATATTTAGAAAATTACAGCCTAAGCCCGTGTGGAGAGGACAAGCAGGGACCAGCACCAGGAGCTGCGACCCACAGGCAGTTTGTGGCAGACAGGTTAAGGTAGCATGGGCAGAGCTGAGCACGATTCGGTCCCCATCCTATAGCAGCAGCATCCCTCTGTGCCATCAGACTTAGTCTTGAAAGGTAACGCTTCATTCAAATACAAAGACATTCAGATGTTCGAGCCTTCCAGACCTAGGCCCCTTGCAAAGCCAGCTAAAAATCCAGCAAATGGGTTTTAGCTTGAAGACTGAGAAAACCTAGAGAAAGGCAGCAACAAAATGGTTAAGCAAGCATGAACCCTACAAGCTAGACCCCACTCCTACCTACTACCTCTGCAGCCATGACGAGGTGTCCCTTTGCTCCCATGTGCTAATTTAGGACGCCCTTCCACAAATGAGGCCCCTGAGTGTACAGAGCAGGGGAAGGATAAGCACACTCAGCTGTGAGCTCTGTTCGCTGACAGAACCAGACTCACCTTTGTGGACTAGAGCTCTGACCGAGGCTAAACTTCCAAACCAAATCCAGAGAAGCAAGAGGCAAGGAGAGCATTTCTGCAGCCTTCGGATCACAAAGGGGAAGGCAGCTCATAGTAGAAGCATTCTTTTACCTTTCACACCTCTTTACACCTCCAGCTGTAAAGGCTGGGAATTGCATCCCTGAAAATTAAGCTTCTCAAGTACATTTTGCACACAAGACAAACAAATCTCAAGTGAAAGCTTTTAGGAATACAATCGGCTCATCCTCTAAGGTACACTGAGGATCATCAAGCACTTAGGAAAGCTCTTGTTCGGCATAAATCTACTAGTTACAAGATGTTTTTCTGATACACAACTAAGCATCTTCCCTGCAATCTGAAAAATTCCTCAAGTGGAGGTATTTGCTGCTGCACGAGCCGTTTCACAGCCAGAGCAAGGAGTTTGCCTTATTCCAGTAACCACAACCACTTGAACAGCTGGCAAGCAACCATTTAAGAAGTTAAGGAAAAGGGCACTGCAACTTCGCCTTGCTGCTCTACTTACCTCTTCCAAGAGTAGGAGTGAGAGTGCGCCACAGGATTACAGCACCAAGACCCGAATGACAGAGCACAGCACATCAGGAAACCTGCTGGATCTTCAGCAACACCATCCAATTTGCAACTGCTGCAGAGAGCAACAGCTCTAGGACAAGTCCCTGCTCTCTGCAGAACACAACACCGTGATCTGCTTCCATTTGCAGATCTGATGAAGAAAACCCATTTACTAGAGCTACTTTCCAGTAAAGAAAAGCATCGCACCCATGTAAGCAAAGACCTGTTAATGTGACACTTGAAATATAAAGGCCAAAACCCAAAGGCAGTAGGTGTGCACCTCTTCGGGGGCACACAGGTGTTGAATTTCACTATTCCGGATGTGCGTACCAGGCATACAGCATTTATTAGGGGCAAGCAGAATTGTTCTCAGCTGCCCACTCCAGGTGAGCTCCTGCTAACAGCCTTGCCTCAGGCACCTCATTAACCCCCACACACTCCAGGCAAGCAGCACTACAGTTTGGGTCTCTGCATCTTACAACATCTTGTCCCCCCATCCAAGACCACACACATCAGGTCGGCTGCATCCAGCACGCTCTGGCATGTTTCCTCATGGCTGCAGGGCAGTGAACAGAGGAATTTACATTATAGTACCAGAGAGGACTTTTCGGGTGGCTAAACAAGCGATAAGTCATTAATTGACTGCAATCGAGAGCAAACAGGAAGCCGATTTAGTCATCAGCTAGTCTGGGTCTGCATTTGTCCTTCAGTTTTCCTTAACTAAAGCAGCCACTGAGAATCATTAGAACCTGATGGGCCACAACTAAGAGCCTCTACACTGAACTTGGCACCTTAAGCCACTCCCATCCACAGGAAGTCATTTAAGTATCTCCCATTTCTTCGCACAATGGACTGTCAACTTATAGCATAATACTGGCTGCTTTGTCTCAGTTAAATGAGCACTGCTTAATGAAAGGGAAATCAATGCTGCTGGGACATTTGGGGTACCTACAATCCTTTTAAAT
Organism: Dromas ardeola; assembly: GCA_013398915.1. Taxonomy (NCBI): domain Eukaryota; kingdom Metazoa; phylum Chordata; class Aves; order Charadriiformes; family Dromadidae; genus Dromas; species Dromas ardeola. The sequence goes on along the minus strand of VYZM01008512.1, from coordinate 22,993 downwards.
CCATTTGTTTTAAGCCAGCATTGCCTTCAGTTGAAGCCAGTCAGTTTAGCCAGGTGAGTAAATGGGCATACAAAGGCTGAAGAGGGAGCTTTCCTCAATGTTCAACTTAATTAAGCTGGAAGTTGTGCCTAAAGAACAGGCTGATGATTCCAAAAGCTGGTTTAGGTTGTTTTTGTTGGGTTTTTTTTATTAACCAAAGCTGGTAGCAACACCTTCCACCCAGCAAGGCCCAGCTTTAAAGCATGGCAGACAAATCACCTCCTACCTTAAGAAATTGGCTTTGCTCACGTTCTTATTCAGACCAGCGATGAACATGCAGATTAGCCTTAAATTCAGGAGCAAACCAACATTCCCTGTGAAGCAGTTGCTCAAGGACAGGCTGCACTCCAGCAGCACTGGCAGGAGTCAAGATGCTGGGAGACATTGACTCCTGCCTCTATCAAGGCCACGTTCTCTTTCCCATCTCCAACACCCCACTGAAAGCCACTAAAGGTTAGTGTCTGCACTTACGCACAACCTTGCAGAGGAAGTTTTGCCTTTCTTCAGAGAGGACAGAATCAGACTGAAAGGCAGGTGTTTTGAAGTACCACACAATCCTATCCCAGAAGCTACCAGACAGGTTCTACAATTACAGCTTTCACCACACCGCTGCACTGCGCCCTTCGGTTTGGGCTAGCAATCTAAGCCTGCTGCGTGGGGAACTCCTGGAGCAAGCACCTAGGAGCCACTGCGGTGGTGGTCAGGCTGGGCCTGACGTCTCGGATCATTTTGACAAGGCAACTACGTTCACCAAGGATTATCATTAACTGCAAACTGATCTTTATAGAGATTTAACATTAGGTATGGCAAGCTAAATCTCCAGTGGCAGTCCCTTCTGCCACGCAGCGCTGCCCGGATCTGGATAACTCTCCAACTGTGTCAGATCAGGGACTGCTGAATAAGCTTGTTCTCTCACATTGCTCGCACTGCTGCTGTGCTGATCTCCTCAGCACCATCCTGCTGCGCACTTCATCGAACGGAGTAAGGTGTCTCCACACGTGTCTCCCCAATAGCATTAGTGAAAGGTCATGAACTTCTGCCATCCCTTTTCCACCACGTGTAATCCTCTTAATACTGAAAGGGGCTTCTTACACACAAGTCCCATCCAGGATAAATTTAGTTTGACCTGAGGAAGATGACTGAAACGCTTGAGAGACCATGAATAGATTAAAGTACAAGTATTTCCCCTGCTGGAATAAAATCACTTCCTCAAGCCCACCAACAAAAAAAAAGCTTAAATTGTAAAGAGACAATCCTCTCACCTGTTACAGTTACTACTTTAAGGCAGATCTCCAGGCTCATTAAGACTGCCCAAGCTACAAGTTTCATGGTAATATAGCCTAACTACAATACACAAGTTGTTCCTCCACTGAGTAAAAGCATCAGAGGCTCATGAATTCTTCAGGAGTGATTTAACACAAGTGACAAGACACCACATGAGATCAAGGGTCTCTCTGCTCTGTTGGTCACCCACCCAGGAGCCAGGCTCACCGAAGGCAAAACACTGATCCTGCAGAGCCTCGTCCTGTTCACCGAAAGGCATGGCAAACTCCTCCAGTAGCTTGCCTCATGCTCTAAACCATCTGCCCAGCACAGGGGGCAGTTGGCCGCATTATAGTCTGAATGTTAGTCATCAGCTGCTCAGCGTTACAGCCACCAGGTATGAATTTCTGCAAAAGAATGGCACAACCTAGGCCAGGGTCCAAGCGCTGAAGCACCTCCCCATTTGCTGATCATGGCTGTCCTAGGATTTACGTTCTTGCTGACAGCGCCAACTTTTTCATGGAGAAGATGCTCATTAGCAACACATTAAACAAGGGAAGCAGCTCATGCACTTTTCTGATCCAGAGACAGAAAAGGAATCTTACAGAACAGCTGCATTTCAGCCCTTGTTACCTACTGAGAGGTCCTGACTCTGACACTAAGGAACGAAGACCAGGACTGCAAGGAGACTAATAACTCTGAGCTGCCGATGCGCTGGCAGATGCTGACTCATCCACATATTTACGGCAGATAACTGCTGGCCTGGCCAGGGTAGCTCAGGTTGTACTCTATTGTCGGTCTCCGGTACAGCCCAGAGGCACCTTCTGAAAATAAAAAAATCACGTATTTCCATTAGCCTAAAGTGTGAGGGCACCCAAGGCAGCCACCTTCTAGCCCTGGCTCAGCAGTGCCCACCATCCCGTGGGAAGTGAGCAAGCCTCTTTCCTGGTGCCATCACAAGCATTTGTGCCACTGCACAAGGGATCTGACACAAGCTAAAAGCCTCTTGTCAGGTTATCCCCACCCCACACAAGTGGCTGTACCAGCAGCCAGCACATACTTGCGAGACTGGCCTCAACTGCTATGTCAGGAACAAGAAAAGCTGCTTAGGATGTCCCAAAAAGCACAGCTTTGGTTGCCCTGCATCAGAAATAATGCTTGTTAGAGGAAGCCTCCCTTTTTTACATGCACGTCCCACCGTACTTGTCCTACAAGAGGTCTTCATAGAAGTTCCTCAATGGTAGCCTGAAACACAAGCACAGTTTAACACCACAGAAGGGAAATCCACCCAGTTTCCAATCAAGGCACCACCTCTCAGCAGCTCCACACCACGCAAGACCCTCTTCTCCAGACATCCATAAGAAATACCACAGTAACTGACAGACTGAGTAGAGGTTTCCATGCAACAGGTTCATTTCACTGCCAGCTGAATAGCCCAGTCCCTCAGAGAAGAGCTTTAGAAGCCAGTACTGCAAATTAAAATTGACGTGCCAGCTCTAAGCCCAGACCTAAGACCAGAACTAACCCACATCTTCACAGGATGAATCTGCTCTGGCAGGCAGAGATATTTGCTTTATCAACTAGGTTAACTGAAGTAAACTGAAACTTAATTAGGAAATCTTTCCATTCCAAATTATAAATGGGCTATGAAGGGCTACAGTTAAGATTTCAACAAGGCAGACAGAAACAGCTCTTTTGTGAGCTCATGGTAAGAAGCTAAAGGAAAATACTTAGGTTTATTTCTCCCTTATGCTTCCAGTGCATCAGGATCAGATACAACACTGACTACCACTGTACCAAGGGACAAAAAAAAAAATCTAAACAGCTCAGTACAACAGCAAATCTCTAAAAAGGCACCACTAACCACATCACTGACCTGAATTAGTTAATATTCACTACGCAACTGCTCAGGGGTAGCCAGCATATCCTCCAATACCGTTTTACCGGGCACGTTTCAAGCAATGCTGGCTATAGATCCGTACCTCAAAGCGAACGATTCACTTCCTCTGGTATTTCTGCAGCGCCAGCACAGGATCACATGGCCAGATCAGCCCCCGGTCCACAGTGCTAAGCCCTCCAAATACCCGGGAGATTAAGCTGCACTGGAAGTCATCTGGTAGCAGTCATTTCGCTAGTCGAGAACAAAGTTGCACTGTGCAAGCATCAAACAGACCCACAGGATGCCCAGACACCCGTTTGCAGCTTTTTTTAACACCCATTTGATTAAAACTCATCAGATTATCCATGAGCACAAGACAAGCCTGTCTCCAAGTGACCGCAATGAAAGCTCCTCTGCCTACAGCAGCCTGCAAGGTCACCAGCTGGTGAGGTTTCTCCCTTTACTTCCCACTTTGTTTTGGGACAAGTCCAGAGGGTCAGTTTGTTTCCAATAATGGCCAAAGTGTTTATTGACCCTATAATTCAGAGGCTGGAGGAGCAACAGCAATCTCTTTCAAGTGCCCAAATCCTTGGCACAAGTACCACTGCACAGAAGTGCGCTGGCAAGAAGAACATCAGGCACCAGGCAGGTACATTTACTGGCAGATCTTGCCTACTGTAGAGGGACAAAAGCACGTCCTTCACTTACATAAAAATAAGATTGGACCCAACACTCTTTGCTTTGGCACAGAGCCTTCTGTTTTGAGGCAGATCAAGTGCAACGCAGCAGGATGTGCCCACTCCCCTCAGCCTGCAGGAACCAAAACTTGCAGCACTGATTTCATAATCCCAAACTTGCTTTGCAAGAAAGTCTTCACCTACATGTCCTGCTTCGGTGTGCTCTTACATACATGATTAAGTGACCTGCAGCGAACAGTTATTCAAAATTCTTTTGCATTTTTAACGTATGCAGCAGATCAGCCATACTAGCCACTGACAGATGAATCCTGCCTCCAGGAGAGGCAGACTGCAAAGGAGTCTGCTGGAACTATCTACACCAAAAGTTGGCAGGTCAGGCAGCGAGACCTCACATCCCGCTCGCACAATGATCCACAGCATCACAGGGAACGTAAATACACCCTCCCAGGCACATCCACACTGCCAGGGAATACCTAGGTTATCCATTTCAGGCACACAAATGAAGCCTCCGGTACTAAAACAGCATTAACCCTGACTCCAAGCAGCTCTCTGCTCACAAGCACAGGCCAACAGCCACACCACTGAGGATTACTGCTACCACCGCATGCTCACTAGGTCCCACCAAGCAACTCCCCGCCTTCTGCCAGTCCCAAATCCTCACTCTCGCCTTGAACACAGCCAAACACGTCACCTGGCAGGATGTCACGTTTGCTTTTTGTGACAGGCGTGGTGCAGACTCCACTGAAGTCCAAAGAGTTGTCCAACATGGCATTTATTTGGCGGAATATATCTGCATTGCTGCAAGTGGAAAGTGCAGGGGCATCTGGGCTATCCCAGCAGTCTTTTATGCTCCTCCCAGTATCTTCTTTCTGGAAAAAAGAAGAAGTATTAGTGTCAAGCAGGCTAGTACTCACCACGGCTTTCAACACATTGTGGAAAGTCTGGATTGCCTCCAATACTCATATTAGCTTTAGCTCCAGGTCTTAGCAACACTCAAGCACCATTCTTGGCATTAAAGCAACAGTTAAGCAAACAGGTCAGCAGTTTGTCAGTACTGCACATCAGACCAGGACCGTCCCAGTCACAAAGCTGGTCCTCACCACGGATAAGATGAACTTTAGACTAAGAGCCACAGCACCCAAACCAGCGTGGTTGCTAACACAAGCTCCCTGCTGCTTTTCTCCAGTATATCACATCACTAAAGCAGAGGTCCGGTTAACACAGAGGCATGCATCTTCTTGACAGAATCAGCCTCCTGACACTGGGGGACAAGGGTAATGCTCATGGTCAAGACAGCCACCACGAGAAACCACAGTAGCTCCTCCTGTGCACGACAGAAACGAGCGAGGCTCACTTCACCACCCACACTTGGGAGCAACACCTTGGAATGGCTCAAGTCAGCAGCCATGCAATCACATCAGAAAACAGGCTTGCAGAAAAAACATGGCTTCCCAGCTAATCAAACATAGCCCCAAATCCTGAGGTTTCCCTTGGCAAGGCAGAGAACTAATTCCCAATCTTTCCTTTAGATAGCAGCTCCTGACCACAAAGGGAGGTTACCCCAGACCAGCTCTGCTTTAGCATGACCCTCCACAGGCACTGATCTACCAGCATCAAGGTTTTGGGACCACCCTACACAAGTCAGAGCTCTTGTAAAGCTTCCTCTCCACCAAAAAAAAAAAAGGATCAAATCCCTCCTGCTTCCTGGTGCCAGTCCAGAGAATCAGCAGCTGTTTCCCCAGGTCTGCTCACAAGCCACTTTCACATCCAGGCTCGTTTCGGTGCAGCTGCACAACATTCCAGCCTCTGCTGATCTAGAAGCCACTAAACTTAATATCTAACCAGCATTTTTGGACCAAGGGCAGCTCTTCCCGCCACCCAAAAGCCACTGCAGCAGAACTCTGCTGCTGAGCAAACAGCATCACTATCAATTAGGACCCACATTAAAGAGAAGAGCAGGAAGGCACAACCTCGCCAGTCTTGGCCTCCGGAGCAGAATCCTTGCAATTAAGCAAATCAAGTTAGAGCCAAACTCAGAGAACTGAATTGCACCAAGGCTGGCGAACAAGCCCCTGCCACTCCAAGACACACTGAAGACTATAGCTCTAAATCGGGCCATTTGTACTTGTCAAGGAGACATTTAATACATCTACCTTTTGGATGGGTTCCTGCAAGCGTTTTCGGTCTCACTTCCCCCACATTTCTCCCCCTGCTTCACCCAGTAGCAAGCCTGAAGCAACGAGCTGGTTTTCCTTTCCAATCATCCCTTACCAATCTTTCCAGTACACGGCCTGTGGCAGAAGGCAGGTCTCAACTGAATTAATTTCACATAGACACAGGAACTACAGGCCAGCCCAAGTACAGGACTTGCATCCCCCCAACCCTGTCATTATGAGCAGTTTTACTGCCTTAACTGCATGATCCAGTAGTTTTCTCCACAAATGTGAACCTTCCCCCCACCAACCGTTTAGCTAAAAAGCAAAGGAAACCCTGTCCTGGAAGCAGCAGGAATAACCTACTGAATTGTCAACTCACACGATGCCTCCAGGCAGGATCCAAACAATTGATTCAGGATTTCAGCCCGTTTAAGACTATTTAGCATCTATTCAGCACTGGGATCTTTGTCTAATGAAAGGCTCAGCCCACCCCAAGATAAGGTCCTGGGACTGCAGACACAATGCAGGAGCATTTACAAGTCAAGAGTAGAACAGGTAGGGCTGAAAGGGAGCTTCAGGCAAGAGGGAACAGGCAGAGCAAGCTTTAAGTCATCTTTATAAAAAGCAGCTGAGGAATACAGAAAAAAATACAGAATACAGAAAAGGAATACAGAAATTTAAGAAAGTATTGCCAGTCATCTTTAATAAAAAGAAGTGCCGCATCAGGCTGCTTTGGCACAAACGTGAAACTCCATATTCTACTCCTGTTACTGCTAAAGAACCACTTACAGCAGGAGGCAAAGCTTTTCCCTTGGAGTCTGTGCTAGCAAGACAAAAATAAACCCAAGCAGCAAACCAAACACCTGACCCATTCCTGCTCATTTAGCATTTGATGATTCTCACAACTGGCAGCACCAGTCCTGCTACAAACAAGAACAGAAAACAGTAAGCATGCAGCCAAGCATTTCCACAAAAATTCCTTCCACTTACAGAGCTTTTAACCTTAAGACTGTCAAGGATATCCCAGAGATACTGCAAGCATCCAGGACACAGAAGTTGGCATCCAAACCCTTGTAGGAAGTGGCTCGTGTCTATACCTTCCCCCGGTAAAGCTCACCCTCCTCCCCGAACCCTTAGAAGAGAGAGACTCCTTTAAGAGCTCTGCAGGTCTTCAAAGCACACAGGGCCCAAACCATCCAGCAGCCTGGATAGTCCAGTGGAAAGAGTTTGCAAACATGTAGCTGGAGAATACACCCATATCCTTTAGTCTCGGAGTTAATACCAAAGCACAGGGAAATAGTACGCCTGAGGCTGCGTCCTCCAGAACCTGCTCCGCTCTCCCATCCCCAAGCCAAGACAAGCAAAGAAGCACTCGAGCCCAGCCAGGATTAGCTTTCAGCACTCCATCTTGAAGGATTTTGCAATAGTTAAAGACATGCTGCCTGTCCAGGCTTCCCTGGAAGTCCTCCGCACAGCAGGAACGACACTTATCGCCCAGGCTCAGCGCTGGTGATCTCCTGTGCTTTCACCAAGGCACCAGCCCCAGAGCACTGGTGGGTCCTTCTTCTGTGGGCCCTGCAGTGACCTGGCACATGGTGTGTGACACTGGGGTGTAACCAGTGACCCAACAACAGCTGTTCTCTGCTGGTCCTGCCTGCTACACTACACAATTCCAATCCAGGAGAGGAGACACTATTTTATCAGCGCGGCCAGAGGATGAACAAGTCAAAACAGAAGTGTGATCCAGCTGACAAGTCATTTAAAGGCATCAGGATTCAAACACTGCTTTCTGAAGCCTGGTAGGACACCCAGTCTCCATTTAAGAGCTGAGAGTTTCTAGGGATGTTCCTAGATCAGAAACAAACGAGAAAGGCAATTCGGTTCCCTGCAACAGACATGCAGCGCCACAGGGCAAACAATTTAAAGGCTTCAGGTTAAATCATTGTGGTAGATCTGGAACACAGACCCAAAAAGCATCACATCAAGGTGAATCTCATACAGGAGTACAGTCCATCATATCATGGCACAGCTAAACCCTTAGCCAAGAACCCGTGTCAAAGCATGAAGATGTGTCCCCTGGATGCTCTGAAGTCTCAGGGAGGGCACAGTCAGGCTCCAGACACCTCCAGTAGCACTCCAAACAAAACACAGCAGTGTGGGAAAAGGGGTGCCAGGATTGATTTGAAATAGGGAGGAGTCTCCACTCCCTCAGAGTAACAGAAATACGACCAATGAAACTTACCACCATGGTAGAGAGCTCTTGTTTGCTGGGTCTGCATCAAGAAGCCATCAGCTGAAGCACAGCGGCTGTCAGGTCTCTGGAGTTCCCATCCCATCAGCCCCAAGCAAACCCCACAGCTGCAGCCTGCTGTTTTACCTGCAGGAGGTCCCACTCCAGAGACACACACACAACCTGCAGCAGCTCAGTTGGTGGAGCAACATACACTTGTGCAGCAAAAGCCACCAAAGATGTTCAAAGTAAGTGGAAACAAAGGCACCTCTACAGCCTTGAGGCAGACATGCCTGTAGGAAACCTACAGATAATGAAATCCCAGGCCTAGGCAGAACCTGCAGCATCACAACAGCACTAGCACGGGATTACGATATCCTAATCCTTAAAGAAGTCATTAAACACAACTCAGCTGCCGGTATGGCCAAGATGTGCATTAGCTCCTGGGGACACTCTGGAGCAGACAAGGCTCATCCACCTCAGATACAATTCAGCCTTTGCTTTTCACGTATTTTGCAGAAATCCCACTGGGGCAGCACCATGCTGATACTCGAAGGGGTTCTCTGTGCTGTAGCTACAGCCAAGGCAGCCTTCAATCCTGAGACAAAATTTGAGATGCTGTTAAAGTGTCAGTCTCAACATAATCAAGCCAAGATGGCTCCATACTTTGGCCAAAAGTAGCTCTAAAAGTTATTCTTCCCCCAGTATATTTTGCTTCCCAAGCTGAAGTCAGCTACACCCATAACAAGCATGATGCTGGTGTAATTGTTCCTAAGCAACGCTGCTAACAAAGCAACAAGGTCACACACCCAACTCGTCCCAAACGGCGTTAGGCTAGGCTGCATCAGCTTTCTTGCCACCAGCAAGGCCAAGCTTCAGCAGCTCTCCCTGGGTTTACTCTGGGTGGAGAAGGGTCTTGAACACACCTGGCCAGAATCAAGACTAGAAGGGATTTTGATGGTATTATTTCACATGGGACCATTGACTTTGGAACAACACTGATTTTGCCAAAACACCTGTTTTTAAAGAAGCTTCCCTGTTGAGGCACCTACTTTTTGGGGAACAAGAGGCTTTGAAGCCATTACCCAAGCAGCTTTGGAAACAAGCAGTATCACAGCTACCCGTTTCAGCACATCATCAAAGCAGAAATAAGGTTTTTAATTGGTTTAGGGAGATTGTTCCAGTTTGCAAAGCAACAGGGATCCTGAAGCTCCTCACAAAACACAGCTCCCATCCTCTGCACAGCCCCTCACCAAGGCTCCAGCTGCCAGCGCACACACACAATTACCTTATCACCAAAGCAGCCACAACAAGCGTTAATTGGTTTTAGCTGGGGAATACTGAAGGATAAAAAAAAACCACTTGTTTTTCAGACTCGTTTCTTGCCTCTGATGATACAGGGCTAAGGATACAGGGACTAAGTCTCACCAACAGAAGCTATGTGGAGCTTGCAGTTGCCTGGTTTAAGGGAGAAATAACCGCTCTGTTTGCTTTGCACGCTAAAAAAAAAAGGACTTTAGAAGCTTTAACCAAGAGCACGGCTTCCTACTTCAACCAAAAACTCACCCCGCCATCACCAAACGCAGCTCAGCACCTCCCTCTCCCCCCGCGTAACCTGGGATGATAGCGACCACAAGCACTGGTTGGACTGGGAGCACTGGTTTTTCCCTCATGGAATGGATGTCAACAGGTTGCCTGAGGTGAAGCTCCCTCAGCAGCCGGGCCCCACCTCGGGGGTGGGGGTTCTATGCCCCCGCTCGGCACCGCCCCACCCCCGAGGTC
>VYZM01008509.1:94361-132014 GCA_013398915.1 Dromas ardeola | reverse complement strand
TAATAACAGGAAAATCCAGATAAATGCACAAATAACAGATATTTGAAACTCGGTGCTTTCCATTCAGTAAAAGATGCTGGTTACTTCTTTATATTACTTGTCAATGAGCCGGAACTGTTTCCTTGTAAAAATCTCAACTGATACTGCTTGTCGATCAAGCCGCTGCTTTTTAAAATTTTGACATCATAGTCATCAAAATGTTGTGTATTAATTACTTATTTTTTCTTTATGTTCCCATGCCTCGCTGACATAATGCCAGAAAAGGAAGAGATCAAAATATATGTATTGAGAATTTGAAGAATTAAGGCCAGCTATGCATATACTCTAAAGAACGTGGAAGTGTAGAAGACACAGTGAATCTGGAAGCAGAGATAGAGTGAATTCAAGGTAAATTTAGTATTCGTTGTAGGTATCTAATGTCATTCTACCTTTTTGACAAACGAAGTCTAAAGGGCACATCTTGCACAAAAGGAAAATAAGTCACTTTGTCCTGATTGTATGTAAGGTATTGGATAACAGCATGAATATTGCCATTAGGAAAAAGCAAAAGATACCATGGCATAATGAACGCAAATTATTGCAGATAAATTGGTAGTATAATTTAGCCGCAGGTTTGTGACAATATGAGGGACCTCAGCTGTTTGACTTAAGGCTGTAATCCCAAATGGTGTTGAAGCTCCTGTTGATTTTAATGTTGCTTATGTGTAGCTGAGTCACTGTCGGCTTTTATACCACACTGAACTTGCTGCAGGTGTACTTTCTGAAACTTGTGCTTTCTAATCTACTTTCTGGACAGCATAGTGTATGACAGCACCAGTGTTAGTCTGTTTGCAGTCTATGAGATACGGTCCTCTTTGGGAATTGTACAGTCCTATTTCAGTCATATCTATAGGGACACAGATGCTGTCTGCTGCAGAAAAGAACTTGGTGATATTTCTGCCTGCTTGTAAAACTGTGTTTGTAATCACAGGTTGGGGCCTGCCTTGTGTCTTTACTGTGGCTTGTTCTTGCTTAGATGTATCCCTTGAAGGCTTTGCACTGTCATATTTGAAAGATGTGAATATCGGAGAAAGAACTTGGGTTTGCAATGACTCTTCTCCCTTTTACTTAATAGTGCTTTCTTTTGTAGGTACATTAGGCAGAGGAAGCATAAACGAACCTTAACAGACCTTTTTCTCTTTCGATTGTGCACTTCCGCCTTGTTTGAATATTTTGCTCTGGTGGTATCGCTTAGGTTAGCTACAGCCCAAAAAGGAACGGATTGCTCGTGATTTCCAAGGATCTAACTCACACTGCTAGTAACCCTTCGGAGGGACAATGGGACACAGTTCTTGTGAATGTTTAATTAAATCACATTTATTATATTAGTAAGTTTTCAAATGCTGTTGGATCAGAGAGTAGGAAGATGATAAAATGTGAAATTAAATAGTTCTATTTACCATTACACATACCTGTCTGTGGGCTTTGAAGACTACCTAACTCCAAGCAATAAATGCATGCCTAGTATGTATCCATGTCTAGACAAGGCAAGTTTTAGACTCCTTTTCCTGTTTTATACTGTACATTCCTTTAGAAGAAAACCAGGAGTACAAACCTGGAACAGAGCTGTGTTGTGTTTGGATGATCATGGAGCAGGACTGCTCCACACTCTAGACGTAGCCTCAGGTGAGTATAATCAAAGGTAGCAGATTACAAGTTTTCTGAAAAGAAATGCCCTTTTATTTCCCCCTCTTCCTTTTTTTTTTTTTCTTCTTTCCAAAATGTTAGTTAGCAGGGCCTGCAAAATTTTGCTCTGTAGGCCATAAAATTGAAGCAAACAAACCTTATACCTCATCACAGCCTGTATGGTCAACTGAAAAGTTATTGAGGCTGAAGGTATAAAGGACCAGATAAACAGAGGAGTTTTAATTATAAAGGAGTAAATAAATTCAGAGATCTACCTGAAAAATGGCAAAACACCCAATGAAAGATTTCTCCTGGAAGTATGTGCTTTTTATAAATATTCCTGATTAGTGATATATTCAATTGAATATATTATGGATACTGTTGAATATACCTTTGAAAGGACTGAACATCAGAAGACCTTTTTTCCTCTTGGTTCCTTGCAAAGAGCACAGGGAATTGTTAGGCATTTAAATGTATAAAAGTGTAAGCCTGTCTTGTTTATTTGATGAACACAAACCAGTTTCCAGCCCCCTTTTCATAAAGTCCTACAATAACCAGTAACTGAATGTTGTTAAGAACTCACTTCACAATAGAGAAAGAAAGTAAAGCAGAGGAAATTAATTGTCTAAGGTCACAGAAGTGTTAGTGACAAAGATGTCAATGGAATCAATACGTAGCAGCTTCTTTTTAATATAAATGCTATTCTCTCTTTTATAGGCTTAACCTGATACTATCCTGAGATCACGCAATATTTGGTCAAGTAAATTCAGCCAAATTTCCTGCTCTGGATTTGCTGTTACAAAAACAGTAGCCATGTTATGTTAAGGACTCAGAATCCATAACTAGTTAGAGATTTTTCTCCTCACTAGAAACTCTAAAAATAAAACAACTTTAAATCAGTGCTAAAGCAACATTAAAGTGATATTGATCCTATTGAACAATGAAAGTGTATATGTTTGGGTTATCTTATCCATCAATAAAATATATAGACAAAAGAAGCTTGCAATCCTCGTAGCTGTTGACAGCAGCAACAAGAAAACATTTTATTGATCATTTATAAGCTAATATCTTTCAGGGGACTGTGTCAGTCACTCTTTCACCTCTGAGATACAGATGTGGAAGGGTGGAAGTTTTGTTGCCAACTGATGAGGAGCTGCCAATGTATTTCTCCCTCTTGCATGTGAGCTTCATCAACTTCTGGAGTGCTCAGCAGCTGGGAATAGCTGCTCAGTGTTGGAAATTCAAAATAATCAATTTTCCTCTTCAGCAGGTGTTTTTTTTCTATTGAGCCTGCAAAAGAGTTGGAGAAATAAAATCTAAAGTAGGTGTATTTCAAGCTGCAATAATCTCTACAGTGTCCTTAAGCATTTTTCCAGCTCCTGAAGATTTCGAGACACACATTCTATCTCTCAAGACCAATGTGATGACTCTTCAGCTAGCCGAGAGTATGTCACTTAGCACTGCAGCTGGCAGTGGCATCCTAGGAAATTATGCCACAAGAATTCACTACTACTTCACTGTTGTAGAAGTGATCCTTTGAAAAAGAGGAAGCTGTTTGGCTGTAAAGTTGGGAAATCCTTGTACTACAGCCACATTTGTTCTACAGAAGCAGCAATGAAAGAAGATTTCAGTTTTCCAGGCTGTCAGAGTTATAACTTTTACAAGCATTAAGAGGACACCACCATGAACTTGAAATCTAGTCATTCTTAGAAACCTTAGAAGCATCTTACTTATTAGAGGGTCTTGTCAGCCAATTTTTGTGTAATTGCAGTTACACATTCCTGGTTTTTTTTTCTTTCTACTGTTGTAGGGAAGAAGACAAACTACAAAACTAACCTGTTACCTGTGGGGAGAGCAAGGAAAAGAACTACGTATAGCCTTCAACAGGAAAAAATAAACAGCCTTTTTAACAATCAAAAAATGGAGAAATTATTTCCTTGCTCATCTCCAAAGGCTATAACAACATTAAATGTTGCATTTATAACATGGGCAAAATAATAAGTTGGCTGTATCTCTTTACATTTTTTTAGGATAATCTACTGAAAAAGGCATTTCTGTCTTCCAAAAAAACCTACGTAGATGATAGTAGATTTTGAAAATATGTCGATAAATATGAATTTGTCAGTGGCCATAGAAGTGAAAGTATTACCAGTTACTGCTTTTGTGATGTCTTTTCTAATGTTTAACCTTTGAGAAATAACTGATTAAATACTAAACTGAATCACCTTGTAAGGACACTTTAACAAATCTATTTATCTTCCAGGGACGTTAATGTGTATAAAGCCAGGAAAGAATTCCTAATCTGAAGTGTGGAAAGTGCAGGCAGGCAGACATCCATGTATTCACTCTTTCCTTAAAAATTGTAACTGGAGACATTATTGAAAAGAAAAAAGACCACAATAAAATCTTCCTGGGTGCTGAATGGTAGACACAGAATTTAGTTGGGAAAATTCTAGACACCTTGAACAGTCCAAATAACAATATGACCTTTATCAGAATAATGTCCATTGCCTTTAATTTAAATTCTCTTGGTTTTGAATCCTGAATGACTACCTTGATTGTTATTTTTATATTCAGTCACTTGTACCATGCTGAATGGCTCAAGTCAATATTTTATTTTTATACGTTGAATATAATGTATCTAGAATAGTATCATCTAGTCCTCCTTTACTTTGAATGATTTATTATGATATTTTTTTCAGTGTTTGATTAGGTAACATTTAACATTGAATTCCAAACCTGTCATATTCTCTCTTTTACGGATGATCCTGCAAATACTTACAGCCAGGCATCATTTATTCTGTGTAGCCCAATTAACTGTGCTCGGAAGATACCTGCTAACAAGCTCTGTGAAATGTTTGTCAGACTAGGACTTTAAATTTTAAACATTTCCGACAGAAAATGTTGCATAGTTCCATGTAAATGCAGAATTCTACTATTTGCACATTATTTAACATTACATAAATACGCTTTCCACTAGATAATACATTATAGATTTCTGAGAGAGCATGCACAGTTGAAAACTGATATTTCTAGAATCTGGGAAGGGGCTCAATCGTTTAGCTTCATAGTTTTTGCACAGCTTGTATTTTCATAATCTCTGCAGTCTTTAGGGATGAACATTTGCCAATATTTTAACTCTTAAATCTCTTCTGTGCTTATTGATTATATTAATGCACTCTTCTATTAGTAAATAATTCCATTTGTATGCGTCATTCACAAGGTATTCATGTGCACTGAAGTCTGACCTAGTCATCAAATGAAGTGATCTAGTGTATTAACTCCTTCCATGTCTATTCATAGTTATCTTCTGCCTTTTTCCTGCTTAGTGATAATTTGAAAAAGTTGGAACATCCCTTTTATATGCTTTTACGTATTAATATCAAAAGTAAAGAGGTGGAGACCCTGCCTAATTAACTTCTTAATTGCTTCAAAAAGATCTATTAACTGTCTGTTCAATATCTTTGGCCAAATCTCTGCAGTTGTCAAAGGGAGTACAGCTTTGTATAAAATCTGTTGATTTATCCTAGCCAAACGTCATGCCCATAGCATCTGCACTGTCTATTTTTTGTACTTTGATGTAGTAGTAAAAAGAGTTTCCAAGCTAGTGTCCACAGCTGGTTCGAAAATAAACAAAGGTTTTAAATCAGATTCATAAATACAAGTATGTTTCTGAGGACAGGTGACAATTTTTTAATAGTTATGCTCCATAGTGGGCTACTAATCATCAGTCATGAGTCTCCTAGTATCTTCTGGTTAATTGTAAAAATGTTCACAAGTTTCAGATGTTTTAATTATTTGAGATAGATCAATTATGCATCTAAAAATTCCTCCTGGACATGCGGTGATGGGGGGGCAGGGTGGAGGATTTGTTATTGTTTGCCAGAAGGTTGTCAGCCAATATGAAAATTGAAAAATTGAAATGGTGCAGCAACCACCCACTATCCAAATCTGAGAACACATAAACCAAACATTTCACCAAAAATAGCCTGAAAATTAGTTTTCTAAACTGTTCCAGGAGACCTTACATGTAGCAAATGTATTAAAGACAATGAGACTTTGCTCATGAACAATTCATAAATCTAATAGAACTAAGTTGGTAACAAATATTATTCATGCAGAAGAGAGCGATAGCTCTATTAACTTCCAATCATCAAAGTACAGGGAAAGTTTTGCATACGGCCCTGCTTTTCAAGTCTGTCCTCATTTGGCTTCTTCTACATAGTTAAATTGCGACTGAAATTAAATAACTTGGTTTACAGTTTTTCTGGGTAGCCCTGGGCTTTTCTTCATGTAATGAGTATTTCTTGGCTTCGTGAAGTACAGGACTACACATAGAATCACAGAATGGTTTGGGTTGGAAGGGACCTTTAAAGGTCACCTAGTCCAACCCCCCTGCGATGAGCAGGGACATCTTCAACTAGATCAGGTTTCTCAGAGCCCCGTCCAACCTGACCTTGAATGTTTCCAGGGATGAGGCATCTACCACCTCTCTGGGCAACCTGGGCCAGTGTTTCACCACCCTCATCGTAAAAAATTTCTTCCTTAGATCTAGTCTGAATCTACCCCTTTCAGTTTAAAGCCATTACCCCTTGTCCTATCTCAACAGTCCCCATTTTTCGTATAAGCCCCCTTTAAGTACTGAAGTACTTTAAGTACTGAAAGGCTGCATTAAGGTCTCCCCGGAGCTTTCTCTTCTCCAGGCTGAACAATCCCAAGTTTATCAGCGCATAGAGCAGTTCCACAGACCATCTCTCTGTAAAACACAGGAGGTCTGTGCTTCTCTCATGTATTTGTATGGACACCTTCTGTGGTTTTGCACATGAGATTATAAAACCACACTGAAGATGGGTCTGTTAGTATGTAGGAAAAAATTAACATTGGGAATCATTTGTGTATTATCTGCCTTCTCAGTTAAGTGCTCCTGATCTTTAAAAGTAGATCAGAACATTTCCTTTTTCCTATATTTTTGATACTGCCAACTCTGATTCTTTTCTTCCGCTGTGATTTTGATTGTAAATTTGCTCACCGGTTTTTCTTCCTGCAGTCGTTTCCATACAGGGTTTTTTTCCGTAAAGGGAAAATCATCCTCAGCTATTCAAGTGTTGTGAACATTTTCTGAGCACCGTTTTACTCTGTTGAAATGTTCTGTGCTATTTGATGCTCATTTTTAGTTTCATCCATTATTTTTCACTTGTTTTAGCAATCACAGTAATTTATGTTTTCCTTCTGCTTTCCAAATGCTTATTTTAGAGACAGATTTTATTCTGAATATGGATAAATGCTTAAACTTATAGGAACATATCATATCAGGGCAATTTTGTACACTCCATTTTTCTGGGGAAATGCTGAATATTTAACCCACTACTCTCCAGTTACTACAGAGTTAATGCAGTTGCTGCATTTTGGTGGTATCTAGAGACCCTACCATGCGTCAGAGCCCAAGCTGTTTTAACTTTAATTTTTATGAAGCAAGGTTTCTGGGCATCCAATCTTGTAAGTCAATTATTTTACCTTTTCTGGGCTACCTTGGAAATTGCACAGCTTCTAAAATCAGGCCAGCGCAGAGCCGAGCAGCTCCAGAGGGAACACGAGGAGGGGTTAATCTGTACGAGAGCGCTGCAGGAATGCTCAGAGGACTTGAGAGCACCATCTAGGAGAAAAGACTTTCAGAATTAGGGTTGGTTTTTCTAAAAGAGAGTAAAAGAGAGACAAGGAAACAGTTTTCAAATATGTAGAAGCTTGTTTCAAGATCTAGAGGAACGTTATTTTTCACGTCCACTGGCATACAAAGAAGTAATGTCCTGAAATTGCATCAAGGGAGATCAGTTTAGATAGTGAGAAAGCCTTTCTAGTGCAAGGAGAGTTAAGCACTGGAATGGGTTACTCGTGGAGGTTGTGGGACCTTCTCACTGGGGGCTTCTTAGCACAGGTTATGTTAAACATGGTCAGACGTGGTTTTCATATAGTTGTTAATGCCACAGGGCTGTGAGGTGGTCCTGTACAAGCAAGAGGCTGAAGCAGATCAGTTGCCCAGGGGCAAATACTGCTCAGACACTGAAGCTGGCAGCGCGTATGCCAGGCTGAGCACATGGAGTGAGTGAGCATTTGTACTGGCCTTTTACAACTGCTTGCTGCAGATTTCGAGTCATATCTGACTGGTAAAGACAATCAAACACATACATAAATACCAAGCCGAGAGAGGCAAAGGATATTCTGAATACCTGTTAGGTTTCTGCAATTCTGGTAATTGCAATTTGATAAGTACACAAATGTGTGTGCAAAGTGCTTGTTTAGCTGTAGCCTCAGTTTGTACAATCTGGTTATAGACAGCAGGTCAGCACAGTTTATGTTCAGTCATGATCTGAGCAGGTGAAGGAAAAGCTAAAAAAGCAAAGATTATGAGGTGAGATATATATAGAGAGAGATATATATATTAGCCAATACGACAGTTGCTTGTGGTGGTTGAAAAGTGTAGACTTTTGTTTTTTCAGATTTTGAGAGACTTGTTGAAATGCACAGCTTAACAGGTCTCTCTTCTTAAATTAGTTGTTACACAGTGCAAATCAAATTTAAAATTCGCAAAATTATTAATGGCTAGTTGAGGGCTACTGAGAGATGACATTGTCCTAGATGGTTGCAAATTGTTCCAGTGTCACTGTCTACTTCTTTGCTCCGATGCTTTGAAATGAGTCAGTAGTCGGCTTTAATTTGTTCGGTTTAATTAAATTCCACCTGAATAAATATGTGTTGCACAAAGCTGAAGGAGATACTGAAATTTCCTGAATGATGTATGCAGTGAAAATCTAATTCGATAGTATGCAGCCTTAGATGGTAAGATGCTCTCTTCCACAAAGGTGAGCACCATATAAATACTTAAATAATAATTTAGATGAACTTGTAAGGAAAATTATATAAGGAAACCAAAGCAAAATTGCATGCAGAATATTTCTGAATATGCCATCATTATTCTTAGAATAACAAAAGTCATCCGTAGATTAGAAGTACATTTCACTTTCAAAACACAGTCCCATTAAGATTAGCAACTTGGTTACTTAGCCTGATACTGTCCTGTCTACCCATTACATTAATTAAACAGCTAGTAATCAGATATCACAGTATTTTCTGCTAAGATTTCTTGCCTTTGGGAGAATGACATTTCTGAATTAGGTTTGTGCACATGATCTGTGATATAAGGAATTCAAATAAATGCTGGGTCATTGTCCTTCTCTTTCTCACTCAGTGCAGAATGGACAAAAAATGCTCCCTCTCTCCCCAAGCCTCCTGGCCCACAGATAACTCATGAGCTGTGAGATTAAAAAAAAACCAAACAAACAAAAAAAAAACAAACAAACCCAAAAACCTAAAACAGCCACATACCACAAGTAAATTAGAGGATTTGTTTAGTTTGGCCAAGGATTGGGTCAGTACATCCTCAAATCATGTATACGTGCTCTAAAACTCTTATTCACTTCACTTTCTTAACTGCGTTCTGGCCGGTAACACCCTTCTCAGAAGGCAGCAACTAAAATGGGAATAAATTCCGTATAAAATCTTGTCTGAGAGCGTTTGATTTACTTAGCTGAGATCATGCTGACAGACTGGAGTAAAAGAATGGCATGCCTGTATTTTTGACCACAAACAGTGCAGTTATTGTATACGGTTCATAAGGAATAAGCAAATTAGCATTTCTGAATCTGCCCAACAGTCATCCAAAGTAGGAGTGCGCAGAAAGGTTCTGCAAAACGAAGCCAAACTGACTAATGGAAGAATGTCGCCCAATACGTCATACCTGTTTAGGCAATGAAGAAGCATGGATCCACATCATTCAGGTAACCAGCGCTCACAGAGGCCGGGAGAAAAACTTGTTGCTAAGTACTCAGGAAAGGAAATAGATTGTTCAGAAATTCCTCTTTTCTTGTACTTTATTTAACAATAGTTACTCTCCTTCAGGAACTGCATAAAGTTCATTCGCTCATATGATTTTACAGTACATTAGTGTAACTTCTAAATCAGTGTAATTGTCTGAGTCCTTCCTTGCAGGGAAGTTCACATGGACTCCATTTCCTCTCTACATGATCGTAAGGTAATATTCCTTGTTACTGTATTTAATTTCATCGATTAATATGTTCAGCTCTATACCTTTCTTTCTTCTGAATCCTTGCTTTGCAAGATCTATTTAGTCTAGGACAGTCTTCCAAAGGATAAACTTTATTGCCTGAAAGTTTCAAAGCATAGTTGTCCAAAAGTAGTGGCAGATATTTAAGAGATTACTCTAGTCCCACTGTCTATGTTGTTCTAAATTCCTGTAGGTAAGAAATTTCTGCACTGATGTAGACATAAATAATTAAGTTAATTATATTTTCTCATTATGGGGATATTTCTATTATAATGTTAAGTCAAAACTTCCTATACTTTTACTGAAATTTAGAGATAGTCACAACTGGTTTCATATTTATAAAATCTAGAAGATTTAGCACCTGTTGCTTTTGTTACTAAAAGAGACATCCTAGATAATTAAAATTTGTCCGCTTTCTGACACAAAAGAAGGAGCCTGAGATATGAAAACTGATTGTGTTTCTGTAACATCCCATATGTTTTTACATAAAGATAACAGTTGTGGATTTCATTTTCCTGTGATTTTCTACATTATTTTAATTTGTGAGAGGCTTTGGAAATCATGATTGGTATAATCACATAAAATTTCATAGAAGTCTTTATTGGCATGTTGAAAATAAAGTCCAAATTACTGAGTCTAAGATTTGGAAAAATTTGGTCCAAAGACAAGCAACAAACAAGAGTCTCAAAATGGGCAGCACCTGCAAGTAAGAAGCAAAGAGCCAGGCTGAAGAAGGCTGTAGGTTACTCGCAGATAAGCACTGCAGTATCTTACAGATCCTGCTCTGGGATCCACTGCCTTTTATGTGGTATCGAGACATGCGAGAGAGAGAGAATATCAATTCAGAATAGGCTGAGCAGAGGCACGCCTACAGCCAGGCGATAGCAGCAGTAAGCACGCTGATTCAGCTCAAAACCTACCCTTCTTTAGTCTACCCTTTGGACCGCTGGAAGGTGACTCCATCCAGCTGGGATCCAAAGCCAAAATCTCATAAAGCCAGAAATCCATATCCATTTTTTGAAAGAATTTAACATGCATTCACTTTTAATTTCGGCAGAGACAAAAAGAAGGATTAGCTTTGATAATGTGCCCAGAGATTAGCAAATACTCTTGGGAATCCACAGACTTAGGTTTGAAGGATCTAATCCGCAGATCATGTTCCTAACTGCAGGTTTACACCGTGAGTTTCCCCTTGAGGTCTCTGTAGCTTCCTGAACCTTGCATTCCCTTCCATGTAAATGCCATTCTGCATACGGTGGCATTCCTAGGTGCAGTAGGAAGCTTAAAAGAGAAAAGGGGCTCCTCCCGGAGTGACAGCAGCTCAGAGGGAGGAGTGCACTGTCAGTGTGCATGAAGGGAAGGGGAAATACATAGAGGGCCGGTGGGCAAGCCCAAAATGTGTCAGTTTTCATTTTATGTTTGATCATATTTGGGGCATTTCTGTAACAAAAAAAACAACAATGGTATTACAGAACAGAGGATGTCATATTATTAATAAGGTACGAAGCTTAGGCAAAATAAGTGTGTCTGCGGCTAAGCAATGACCCCTCCTCTCCGCCAGTGCAAGATTTTGCAGCCTTTGGGTGTCAAAATCCTAGATTTGAAAATTACAGGGAAATGTGTTTCAGAAATTTCCTTAGGCAATATGGACTCTGTCTTTAGCCCTGCTACAGATGGGAAAGGCTGGAATGGCTAATGGAATATAGCTAGTGAAGCAAGAAGTGGCTCACTTAAGCAGACGATGGACATAATACTGGATAGCCTTGCTACCTAGTTGGATTGGCAAGAGAGCCCTGTGATTTGATAACCCCAATTTGCAAGTCGATATTGCAAGAGGAGGTTGGAAGGCAGCAAGTGCTCTCAACAGTTGCTTCACCAAGAAAACAGCAGAAAGACTTTAAAATATTATTATACTTTAATGAATTGGATTGACTTGATTGCTAGTAACAGAGACCAAATTCAATTCCTAGAGCAAAGTAATAAATATTAGGTTTAGACATTACTCAGAGATCAGTGAAAATTAAATTGTAGGGGGACAATCAGCTCCATTTTTCAGTATTTCCTCCCCAAAAGGCTGCAAGCTTTAGCATTGGATTAGGGTAGCCACTCAATCTGAGGCACGTTTAGTTGGTTTGCTCAGGTGACTGTATTTCTCCTTATTGAGCTACGTAATGGTCCCCATTTTGTGACATGACTGTTAGTTTTGTACTTTATAGAGCTATTAACAAAAATGAGAAACAGCATATTGCGCTGTTTATCTTCCTATTTCTACTTTGTTCTCCCCCTTCAATGCAGTTTTGCCCAGTCATTTCATTCCTTTTTTGTGAGTAGGGAGAAGTGGAGCTCACTTAGTGCGTCTGCTTTACTAACTGGTGCGGGGTTAGATTTGATTTCATCTGTCATGTCCTTGAACCTGTGCCCACACTATGTTTTGTCAGCATGAATTTCACACTAGTTTCCTTTCTGAGATTCCCTGGGCATACTTAGAGAGATGGCTGCTCCACATTTCTTGTTTCCACCAGGAGGGAAAGGGCTTGGAGTGAGCAGCGTTGTGCTTGAGAGAGTATCACACGACACCAAGTATGGACGTAAGACAATCTCACTCTTGAAAGAACCCGTTCATCAAACTAAATTAGTGATGTAGCTGCACCTACTGAGCTCACAAGCAGTTTAATTTCAATTTTCCTGGATTTTTGGTTGGTGGCTCATTCCAGTGTTTGTTAGTGGCTTCTGGAAACTGAAGATTGCCTTTGGTACTGTCAGTCAAAGCCTGATGAAAGAGCTACACATGTCTGTAATTAGGTGGTCAAGCTCAGCTGGATATATCTGGCACTAATAAAACCAAAGATGGTAACCAGCTCAGGACAGAATATGTGGAAAAGATTAGAGGTACCTGTAGAAATCATATGGGTCTCAAAACAAAAGAGAAGACAGAGGCTTCATCAAAGGCCAGAAGGATGTCTTGAAGTTAACAGCAGTTAAGGTCTGGAACAAGGACTAGATAAGGCTGAAGCACGGAAATAAGTGGTTATTGCTGACCAATCTGTATTTTCTCTCAGCTGCGTACACATTTTTTTGTTCTCTAATACTTGCCATAGCAGACCTCACTTGCAGCATGGAGTGGTTAGTACAGTGCCATACACCTTCACACCTTCACCATGATGGTGTTCTGACGCTTGGCGTATTTTGGAAGCGTTCGAGAGGCAATTTCTCAGTATGGTACCACTGGGTTTTTTTTCCTCCCTCCTCACAGTATCATTCAAGCACTGTTGAAATTAATGTAGAACAGAAGGATCCAATGGTGTCTAGCAATGCGGAGTTCTCTGCAATTCATGCCCTGTTCCTGCAGCTGCGCATTGTCCCAGCAGGTGGAAGGCCAAAGAGCCATTCCACAGTAAAAGAAGTTGAGGGCTGCACAACTGGACACCCTGGCTGTTGGGACAGAAGAGATTTAAGACTTGAGTTTCCTTTTTCTAATATTTTTTCTTAGTCTTTGCGTAAGGCCCTGACTGAGCTGAACATGCACAGAAGAGTTTGGGGTTTGTGGAATGTACTTTTTAACTCCCCCATTGAACACACCTGGAGACCTCCCAGCATCTCCATTTAGCACAGCTGTGTATGGTGCTGCCTGCCTGCATCCGACACATCTCTGTGTGCAGACAAGCTCAGCCTTTGCTGGATGTCACTGGTTAGGGGTGCGCATGGCTTAGGGACAGGGTCTGTGACATGCCCCCCACATGTCCTAGGTGTGATGTGGGACAGGGCAGGGGGAAAATGAACAGAGGCAACCAGCCTTGCAGGACAGCACAGACGAGTCTCAGGAGTTCAGGGATGTTGCAAGAGAATCATTACCAGCTAATTTTAGTAAAGGTCAGTGTCTTGTATGTTTACCCTGGTATAAATATATACGTCATTACCACTCGCTTCTGAAGAGAGAAGCATAACAATCTTCTAATGCTCTAATTAAGAGAGTAATTTTCTAGCAATGCTTAAACAACTTCCATACTTTTCTTTCTTTGTAGTCAGTTAATAACTGTGACATTTTTCTTGGCTTTAACTGTGTGTCCCTGAAGGCATGTTAAAGACCCCCTGTGATTAAAAATTGTGGGAATCATGTTGCTGAAGTGACATTAACAGAGCTACTTATTAAAATTTGGCCCCTGCTGTTTGTGGTTTCTCAAGACTATACTTCTTTAGCAAATTTTAAAATACAATTACATGATGTCTGACAACTAGAAACTATGCTATAGCCCAAATGTTATGTGAGAATTAGAGAAGCAATTGTGGACTGTCATAACACCTGGAAACAGAAGTGCTGGTAGATTGTTTAATGTTGCATTTAACGGATCATTGGTTTTGTTGCTGATGTGAGGCAGATCTCTTGGCATACTGTGCTTGTACCCAAAATGGTCGCATGTCCTACTATGCTATTTTAATGTTTGTAAGGTATTTGCAGTGTTTATCTGCCGTTCCCAAGACTCTTGTGGAAATATGATGCAACTTCCTTTGACCCTGTCCACCTGAACAGCGTTTTAAATAAATACTCAATGTGACGTGTATCAGAAGAAAACAAAATTGCTACTTGACCGCAACTAGTTTATGCCTTCTCCTGAATCAGCAGCTCGCGTTTGTCTTGTAACTTACACAACAATTCTGTTTTCACCTCTACTGTTTATTTCCCTTTCCCTTTCAGGCAACTGCAAAAGCCAGAAAATGGCCTTTGTGATAATGCCACTGAGACTTCAGAGCATTAAAGCAATCTCATTATCAGTTTACATCCCCAGTTGGAAATCGGAGATTGTTCGGCACATCAAACAGCGGAGCGGGGGCATGTAATGTGCAGCCCAAGGGCCAGATGAGACCTGCTGAGTCATATAATGTGGGCTCCAGCTGCCCTCTTCCTGTAACTGAAGGATGGGGACAACACCGCACAATTGCTGGCTGGTGTTGCTAATGAACTTGAACCACTATAAATTATTTTCCATCTGCATACCAAATATGGTTCTGTGCACTTATAATAAATGTCGATAGTTTATATGCAAATTGGATGTGGCCCTTGGGCTCTTGGTAAGTAACCTGTATAACCTTCGGATCTGTAGAAGGTACGCCTCTTGCTGATGCTGAAATTAGTGCATGGGGCCAGGGGCTGCCTTGCAGTGTGAGCCTGGGTTGCTCTTTGCTTAAGAGCAATGGAGGAGGACTAACAGAAACCCCTTTAGTTCATCTTCCACACTAACCTCTTGGGTAGGTGAGCAAGAAGGGAGGGAAAGACTATTCTGTCGTTCAGACACTGGCTGTATAGATTCTCTCCCCCTCAAACCTTGGATCTTAGCAGCCATGTACGTGTAACACCCCCACCACATCCGTGAGGTCCTCCTGATGCATCTGCAAATGACATTGCACTGTCGAATTTTTCTGCTGTGGAAAGAATTTTAATTATTTTAATCACTGTTTCTGAGTTACTGGGAAATAAACTTGGAATCTATCGTTATTTCATCCAACTGTGCAAATGAAATATATAATTGATATAAAATGTTTTTGTCATACACAGTTTGAACAAAGATCTATGATAGTTTAAAATTCAGAGGGTTCTTCTGTGGCAAAGTTCTATTAATGCATTCATTAACAAGAAATTACATTACAATGTCTGTGGGGCTTACTTCAGTGAAAGAATATTTCTTTGTTGGTAATTTCATCTTGATGTTACTCCCCTCTATTCAGCTTCCCCGAAACGATGTTTTTCTAAAAATCAGCACTAATACGGTAGTTAACTTTTCTCAATATTACTGA
Source organism: Dromas ardeola (assembly GCA_013398915.1). Classification (NCBI taxonomy): domain Eukaryota; kingdom Metazoa; phylum Chordata; class Aves; order Charadriiformes; family Dromadidae; genus Dromas; species Dromas ardeola. The sequence goes on along the minus strand of VYZM01008509.1, from coordinate 116,440 downwards.
AGAAGATAATGCTGAGATACAGTCACACAAAGAATTAAACCTTGAAACCTTCTGTTTTACCCACTGTTGCGAAAGTTCAGCACAACTTCAACCATATTCTTTATTTCTCAGATCTCAGCTTTAAAATGGCAATAAAGACCTTGAGATTATAAATGAGGGTTGGCCGGCTGGTACATATAATGTGAAGATTCTTTTTGTATGGAAAGAAGGCACATACAGGTATTGTCAAAGCATTTGTACCAACTCCACTTACTTTTAGCAAGGCACAGAGTTCTAATGTCATTTTTATTATTTCTTTTGTGATAAAACAAGATACGGGGAAGTGGTTATGTGAATCTGCGATCCTGAAAGGGGCACAAATACTTTGCTCAAAATAGCTCTCAATTTTTATTTATTTATTTTTTATTTATTTATTCTCCAAAAAAAATGCCGCAAAAGAAATGTCTTTTCTCTTTCTTGGAGTGTGACAACCCTTCTGCAAATTCTGGCTTTGCTTGGGGAAAGGAAGGTGTCTGTGTTGTGCCATGGACTATTGGGGAATCACGGATGACAGGTGCTAGAAAGTGAACGTCTACAGTGTAAAACACTGGGAATATGCATTGACCTTGACTTGCAGCAAAAGGTGAGGCAAAAGTGCATTTTTTTTGTGTCCTGGCAGATTTTATTGCCATAAATAATTTCTTTAGTGTCTCCTAAAAGTGCAGTTTGCTTGAAAATGCACACATTTCAAATTTTTAATTCATGTTGGGTTTTATTTTAATTACCATTTATGAGATTAGTATGTCTTATTTTCTAGCTGTTGTTGTCAATCATGAGGGATAAAAACCTACAATTTCCTTAAAGTGAAAGCTGAAATTCTCATCCAGTTGTTTGATTCCAGGAGCTGAGACCAACTGTAGGGAGATGCTTAATAGTCAAGTCCCAACAATTGATAGGTTGCCTCTGTTACGGGACTGTCGGTGAGAATGAAAATAGTTCTGGTGTATTATGAACTGTGAATGATTATAGATCCTGTGTTGTCCAAAATCCCTTCTGAGCTGCTCATAAGAACTACCCTTAATGCTATATGAATAAATCAGCTTGGGTTATCTTTTCTCTAGATAAATCCTAGTGTCATAGAAGAATGTCATCTATGTATCTAATAAGAGTAATGATGCAATGTATCACTCCATTAGAGCAAGGCCTGCATTTAAATGAGCACATTCTGCTCTGCAATGAACTTTAAGGCATAGACAACTTCTGGGTTCTCTGAATTATCTCTGTTACCTGGTTTTAGACTGGATGACGCTTTTGATGTACTATGAAAATTGCAAAAAAAACCCCAGCCAACAAACCAACCAACGAACAAACGAAAAAAAACCATCCTTTACTTCAGTTCCTAGAGATAGTCTCTGGTAACTATCAGAAATATTATAAGCTACAGAAGAAAGACCGGCTGAATCAGGGAATTGTACTGCTCTTGAAAGGTTACATACCACCATCCAGAGCTAAAATTCTGATAGGAAAGTACCATACCACTGAATTTTTGGTCTGAGTACGCAGTTTGCAGTATGTAGTCAAGTTGGATGGCCAACTTTCTGCCATCAGTACTCTGCACTGTATTTTCCCTCAGATTCTTAAAACTGAAGTACACTGCATAGTTCCAAGTCAGAATTTAAGAGGCAGAAAAAATTGGCAAAACATAAAAGACTTCAACTAGCTATATATCAACCAGTCAATAGCAGGGTACAAAAAAGCTGAGAGACATTTTATTAACATTTCAAGTGGTTCTTGTTCCCCTATTCTAAGAGGCTATTCTTTATTTAACCTTTATTAAGGTAGGAGTGATCTTGAGAAGCAGCAGTGGTACAGCCACCAAAGACAAGAGGACGCATTTTCATTGTGTTTAGCAGTCAAGGATGTCATAGAATGAAGGTAAGTATTAAGAAGCAGCATAGTCTAAAAGCCCCTCAAATTTAAAATAAAGGATGCAAAGTTCTTATAGATGAACAAGCCAGGAATAAACATTGGAAAGTAATGTCTGTCTCTGAACAAAGAGGGCTCTTTGAAAGTAAAAATAAAGAGATATAGCAAAGCAATAAATACAATGGAGACATCAAAAGAACCCACCAAAAGTGATTACATCAAATCAAAAAAGATTAAATATTTTAAGGTGCAAAACAGATCAAAGGCTTTTTAAAGATATCAAACAAGTGAAGCCTATGAGGAAATTAGGATGTTAAGAAGCAAAGACAGAAATTAAGGAAAACGTACATACCGTCATTTAAAGTGGAAAATGAAATACGGTATTCTAGGGTCAGCCAAAATATTTGGTACCAGTAATCCTTTCATCTTTTATTAGCTGAAATTAAAATATAGAATACATAACACCTGAAAATTCATTATATGATTGAATTTGCCATCACAGTTCTGCAAAAGAAAAAGTCAAGCCTACTAATTACTTAAACTTCTTTGAATGTGAAAATAAAAGTAATGGAGAAAAAGAAATCAATGACAGAATATTGAAACATCGAGAAAGAATCTGACTTGGATTCAGCAGAGTTGAATGAAGTGTTTTACTGGAATAGTTATGCTGAAGCCAGTGCTGGAGCTAGCCCAAACAGAACTAGCTCAAGTATCTATGCTAGGGGAATATTTTATGATGTAATCATATTGGTGAAAAAAACTACATTATGAACCGTCTCTTCTGTGAAAACATATTGGTTCACTGAGGTGATTTTACAAAGTTTTATTTTGTAAAACTGTCATTTTCCCTTGCTGCTTCTTACCTCAGAATAGGCCTAAGTACTGTTCATCCAGGAAAAAATATATACAAATACTTACCTGAGAAGTTATTTTTAAACACAATTTGTCTTTCTAATTTTGTGTCCATAGCTCCAAAACCAGGAATTAGAAAGCAAAGGGACAGACTTTCAAGCGTATCAATTAAGGTTAATGTGACCTTTTTTCCGTTAAGTTATCTAGACTAGACTTCCAAATCTTCCTCTTTTCCAAGCCCCCAGAATACCTCATTTGAGGGTCTTGAAGACACCAGCTAGTTCCTTTGAACTTGGGTGATGACAGGATCCTAACTGATGTTTCTCACCGGGGCAATACAAGTGGATTCTGGGTTCCTCTTTCCTTCGTGGCATTACGTCTCTTTTGCTTCACTGGGTATGTGGTTGCCCACCACGTGATGAAACTGAGCCTTCTGCAAGGATAACTCAACAATCAATGTTATTCATCAAACCACTGGCAAGGAGGGGCGGGGAGGAGGGATTTCAGTTTTTGCTGTTTCAGAGGTACTAAGAGTATGCACGTGTTTTATAGATCGAGGAACTGTTGGAGAGGGACCCGAGAGGCAGCCGTAGAGGCCGACACAGTCTATAATGCTCTGTCTGATAATAACCAGATTATACCTTCACAATTCCAACAAAGAAACACAAGTGGTATGGAAGTATCAATTTGCCCATTATCTCTAATGAAATTAAATAATTCATATGGGACCACACGTTTGAAGAATAAATACACATTAAAATTCTTAACAGTGTGAAGATTAAGGCAATATGATTTTTTTAAAGCTTTCATCCAGGGAAAAATAGCCTACTGCTTGCTTTAAGTAAGATTAGCTAGAAAAATCCTATAGTACACCTAGAACAAAGTCTGAGTGGCAACAGGCAAATATTTTAATGTGGAAAGATTTTTATTGGTTTTAATTAAGCAATGACATTTTTGTTGAATGCCTTAAATCTTTAATTACCGCCCAAAAGCACTGAGCATGACATGAGTTATTTACTGAGTCACTGTGAAATACAGTTCAATATTTTCTTATAAATACTTCATATAGAAACAACAGAAAGTCCTCACTGGAAAAAACAGTGGTTTTTAGTAGTATAGGTGTTTCAGGGCCTGATTTGAACCACAAGGAAGTCACCTGAAAGAATCCCAATGGCTTATGGGAGTTGGCTCAGGTCTTTAAAGAACATTAGCGCATGTAGTAGCTTGAGAAATGTTTTCTTATGACTGACAATGGCCCAAACCCCAGAATCTGTCACCAAAGGGAAGCCCTGAATATGTGTTGAGGGTTTTGGGGGAGTTTGTGTTTGGTTGTGTTGTTTTGTTTTGTTTTAAATGGGCTGGGGAAGGTAACGCCTAATGTAAACCTTGGGAAAAGTTTCAGATGACAACCTTAGCAGCTGCACACATGGGTGTAGTGTAGAATTTAACAGGGACAAGAAATTCACAGGAGTTCAGCACTCTTGTATTTCACAGCACTGTTGATTTACAGCCCAGATCAATTTTGTCATGGGCACGAGAGAGACACTACTGTACCACTAGTAATGAGTATGTATTTATGAATAGCTACAGCTAAGCTGAGACAGGCAAGAAAACAGACATTTATGCTAGCAGTTTGCCCTTAATATTTCATAAAAAAATAGTAGTGCCTACAGCTGAAGCGTATAAATCAACTCTCCCTAAATTTTAAAGTCTATGGCCCATGTAGTGGGGCACACAGAAGCAGCAGTAATCTCACTGCTTGGATGTAGGTACCTAACCTGTGGAAGGTGATGCATCTTTCCAAGCTTCCCGTGTATTTAAAGGAAAGAAATCATCGTTTTCCAGGCTTTCTAACAGCCAGTACCTGGTTCCTGATCTAGATCATTCCTGGGGAAGTAGATTTCTCTCCTCTGAATGTATCTTGCCTCCCTGAAACAGGGCAATTTGTGATTACAGTAACCAAAGGAAACAAATGAGATCAGAACAAACCTACAGACGTTACAGATCCCAGTCAGATGTGCACAGTGCATGTTTGAAATAGCAAGGTGATCATAACACGCGACCATTTCCTCCTCTCCTTTCAAAGGAAAACGAGAATGAATTCTCTCCAGGAACTGTAATAAACGCCTTCTCTCCTCCTTCAAATTGACGTGGAAGCAGCCAGGTGATCCTCATCATTAAGAACGCTAGTAAAAAGTACGTAAGTGTATCCAATCATGTTTTCTGATTTTTGCAACTATGGTTTTACTTTGTGCAAGAAAGAAATGACTGCTGAATATGAGTAGTGATCACCAGAATAGTAACATTTGTGACAGCAAAATGTAAGGCTTTACCCAAATGTGGTTTACCTGAAGAAGAGTAACGTGATTATTATTTTTTTTTTTTACAGACAATGCAAATCCATTGTTATGCAGTATATACATCTGAAAGTTTTTCTGAGGAATGTACTGCAGATGTGACTCAACAAGAGCAAAGGAAACGTCTAGGTCTGTTATGTTTTTAGCAATTAGACTTGTGGGGATGAGAGGCCAGGGCAGCAGGAATTGGGGCAGGAGCCTGGAACTGCGGAGAGTTACTCCTCGGGCAGCTGAGAGCAGCCCCGGGGGGATGCTGGTGCTGGGGGTTCTGCACAGCATCCACAGCTGGCAGGGTGGACAACTCCTCTGAAAGAGTCACCTCCTCAGTGCGCCTGAGTGTGAGAACCTGGCTTTGTCTTTGCTTTTCTGTGACATATCCTTTCTGATAAAACCTAGACTTTTTATCTGTAGGATGGGGAATTTATTCTGTTAATCACAGACTAGATCCAACTGTTCCTACTTCTGTTGGCATAAGCCCAGGTGGTAGGCCCTCTGAGCAGAAAATCTGCCAACTGGGAAGTCATAATAGGAAAAAACAGCTGCTGTTTTTCATGTTAAAATCCTGGGCATACTGTGGAGCCCAAACTGTGGTCTTAAGTTTTCCTTTTGCAGCAGAAGGCTTAAAAGTGTTTGAAAGTATCGATACTGCCTGATCACCACACAGAACATACCTCCAAAAACACTCGGGGCTTATTTAGGATTCGAAGATACATCTCATAGGTGGTCCAGGTATGCAATTTTAGCTTCTAGATGGCGTTTGCCACTCTTGCACAAGAGCAATCAGCAGTCAAAGAGGAGGAACTTTATCCTATACTTCAATGAATTGTAGTTTTCTTTATTTAGATGTTGTTTATTGAGTTTTCATTGAAGAATGGAAAAACATCAAAGGCTTGATGAACACAGGATATGCAACATTACAGAGATGAGAAACCTGCCTCTGTCTCTGCAGGGCTTGTTCATAAGGATTCCTGTCTGAACCTCCCTGCTGGAGTCGGTAACACCTCTCATAAGCATAACATACTCAGGCAAGTTCTAGCCAATAACTCCTGTGAAGAAAGCTACCTTGTCAAAAGCCTTGAAAAAAACCCCATAATCCTCTTCACAGTCCTTCATATTTTCAAAACAGTGACTCCTGCAGAACAATGACAAGAAAACCAATTATTTGAGACATTAAAGTTCTGCTACATATTAGTTTTCAACAAGAGTGCATTTTTGAACTCTTTGGCTCTACTTTGGTTAAGGACTTTGAGCTTTTTACAATGGTTGTGCCCAAGTATAAGACTTAACACTGCATCTTGTTCCTACTTCATTTAAAGATAAAGAAAAAAGAACCATCTAGAAATCCTGATAACATTAGCACAGAGGAGACCAAGATGGAAGAGTTACCTTGGATTTCTCGTGCCTTATGCTGCTGGAGATATCAGGTTCGTAATTTAAGTGATAATATGTTTTTTTCCTTCCATGGGGAAAATGTTACGACATTGCTGTGTGAGTAACTTGTCCCCAACCAATTTCCAGAACAATATCTAACATCGGCCTGTGAAAGTTTCCTCCATTGAAATTCGGTATGAAGTTCACTACAGCAATGGTATCTAGGGTCTGATCGCTTGTCCATTGAAATTAAATGATGGTCTTCTATTCATCTCATTATGCATGAAATTAAAATAGAATCCAGGAAAGATACCAGTTTCATATGTACTCTTGTACTGAAGAAGTGCTTGTCCCCTGCCACTCTCTCCTGCAACTTCTGTTGGTACCAACTTAAAATGGCAGTACATAACATCCTCCAATATCTGAATTTACAGTAAGAGCCAACAGAAGCTACATTTCGTGTTATAGGGATGGATGGTGAAAATCATATTAATGTTTTAAGAGCAAAGCTGTAATTATTTGCATTTCTTGTATACATCTATCAGTCTTATGTGATTATTTTCTACTGATAAATATTATTAGTTGCTTTTAATGTGTCCTATTCAACACTATCATAAGTGCTTCACTCCAGCTCTGTTCCACATGCTCTATTCAAGCTCTTCAGGTCACCATTGTGAATAGGAATTTTCCGTGTGGTTTTATGAGAGAGAGAGAAAACAACATGTGTAGTAGGTAGGGTGGAAGGTAGATAGTTGCTAGTGTCTGTAGTAGTTAATTTCACAATATTATACTGAGTCTATGTAATTTTTTTTTTTCTGTAAAAGGGAACATTACTGTAAGTATGTAAAGCCAGAGGTACAAAACCTATTGATTACATTTTCCTCTGAACTTTGGTGCATTTTATAACATTTTCAGGCCCTTCGGGCACTATGAAGGTAATAACCTAGAATTTGAATTGGAATCACTCTGACTTCTGTTTACATTATCATTTAATGAAAAAACATTTGAGAATTCAATTTTTCAGTCTCTTACAGGACAAGAAAATAAAAGCTTGGAAAAGTTTTAGAACATGAAGACAAAACTATTCCCAGTCTTACTCTTAGGCTCTTTATGCTTTAGGGAAAAAAAAACCACAAAACCTTTCATTTCCAGGGTCAAATTTTACTGCTTTCAAATGAGGATGTATCTTTGGTCACTTTGATTCAATTTCATAGCACCACAGAAAGTGGGTTTGGTGGGGGGGGGGTAGTTGGGTGGTAGTGGGAAGATCAGGGATTTTTAGCTGTATCTGTACTTTAAAAGTTTGACAGCTTTCAAGATGGCATTTCCCTTTTGCAGAAACTTTTTCTAATATCTGTAAAAATGACAGAAACCTTCAGAAAATTGTTTGGTTTTGCTCCCTGCATTAACATCTCTGAGCATGTTCGTGTGAGTCACAGGTTGATGACCTACATCTATCTCCTACTGAAACAGCTTCCATATTACAAAATCTATCATCACAACTGGCACTGACACCATTTCTTGAAGTGTTATCACTGACATGAAGGAGCAGACAGGGAACTGGTGTCCTCTTTTTTTCCCTGTAAAATAATAGATAATGCCTGAAATACAGGCACAGAGCAGTATTTGAACACTTGCTTTATTGCTCTCTGTGCGACCTTAGCTTTGAGACCTCTTTTATAAAGTCCACCTGCCCGAGTGCATGAGGATAAAATAAAGATAAACTGTAGATCGCTAAAATTTTCAGTAATGTTGCTGTTCTTCCATTGAGAGAGTTGCAACAACTGTTTGATGCCTTTTTTCTCTTTGGGGCAAGTGTTTGATGTCTCTGTGAAATAGCACTGTGCAGAAATCTACACAGCATGCCCATCCCCAGCACATCTACCCTCAGTGCGGGGTAGTGATTGTTCACTTCATATAAAAATTAAAAGCTGCAGAATGTACAAAGAACATGCTTGATTTACTTTTGCCTGTGTAGGAAGGCTTTCAAGGTCAACTTTTTTGGAGATGGGATAAGGAGAAGCGCCTACTTGTGTTCCTTGACATTTACTATTCAGAATCTTATTTTCAGTTACTTCAAATTTTGCCTAGATGTAACTACTTGAGCCAAACGATTTTGGAAAATTCTGAAGGTATTCACTCATTAACGTAGAAAAATATTCGCTAGTCTGAATTTAAAATAATTATGAACTATGACTGTCAAATAAGTGGTCAACGCTTGGCAGGGAGGGGCTGCAGTATCAGGGCTGTGCCCTTTGCCTGTCTCTTGAAAATTTGCCCCAGTTTGCCCAGGTTCACACAGCTAAATGTAGACTTTATTTTTGGCATTGCTGCTCCCTGAAGAATTTTTCTACCCTTCACATGCTTCAGGTTTTGCAGTGAAGATGTTGGCTGTTCCTGGCTGAAAGGGGAAAGGAGAGGAAAGCTGCCTGACATAGATGGAAAGGGAAGAAGTAGATCTGCATAGAAAAGAGAAGTGTAGGAGAGCTGGGGGGCAGGAACCCAAGGTAGAGAGCTGGGGAGTGGGAATCCCAATTCTTGTGGCAAGAATTTGGAAAATGATGCTTGTGCCCATACAACTTTTTGGAATGAGGCATAACTTTTTGTGCCTGATTTCTAAGTTGGCCAGGCGTTGCATTTAGTGTGTTGTTATGCTTCAGCTAATAAATCCTGCTGCAAAATAAATGAGGTAGGGTATCTTAGATTAGATAAACCAGGTCTGGGACCTAGGGAACTTGGTTTATCAGGTCAATGAGCTAAGATAACAGGGAGTCAGGTTTTAAGAGGCTCTAGAAAATGAAGTATGTGAAAATGGAATTAAATACTGTTACATAGTCAGGAATTCTACATGGAAGTATTTCTGACATTTCTCAATGTTTCAGTGTTTAAGTTTGCAATATAATCTTTTTCTTTTAGCACCGGATGTATGAGTACATATGCATATGGCCCCTTCAAATTCAAATCTGCAGTAGCATAGGCTCTTTCTGTAACTTTTAAAGTGAAAAGCAGATTTATAGAGTATCATATAATTCAGGATGGCAAGTATATGACAATGGACATATGACAAGTATATGACAGATGGAAGCACTGTAAAATCTGGCTTTATCATCGTTTCGCTATGTTGTGCTATGGAACTGCTTGGTTTTATTTCCTCAGCGTGGTACAATTTATTTAATTTCCAGGAGTCTTCTGCCTACACGTGGTGGTTGCTGTTTAATGGGGCAGAGATACACAGAATTTCACTGGAGAGAGGCATGCGTAGCTCCTTATTGAGCAATTTATTTTTGCCCTTATAGGACCATTCTGATTAAAAGAATACAGTTGTCCTTTATGTATGAAAACTATCATCTTTATAGAAACATACACATATACGCGTTTGTGTGTGAGGTAATCAGAAAGTATTGTACAAATTCATTACCCAAAAATGTTCTAATTGGCGATCCCAACAAAGATGTAAATCACCGATTAAAATTTCTGCTAATAATTTAGAAAAGGGACTACGTTTCATGATATATAGGATAAATCTATGTTTAGGTTTGCAAATAGTAGCTCTATTTCTAAAATTTTAAAGGCGTTCCTATAGCCTTTGAGAGGGCATTTAATATAGCTACCCTCCTCGTGTGACGTCCAAATCTAAATATTGATGAGTAGTGTTCTCATTCTTTTCAACATGAATATTCCTAACCTACGTAAGGTAACGATACAGAAATCATTCTACGTCTAAAGGCAGATAGCAGCTTTGCCAAAGAAAAGTCCATCAGGACGTTTAAAAACAATATAATGGTTTTTGCTATTTTTTCAAAATATCAGTACTGTATACTTCTACTTTTCTGCTGTATACTTGAATCTTAATACCCACGCAATATTACATTTTATTTTATTATGGTCACAGACTCCCACTGTAACTAAGTTATGAATACGTTCTAGGATTTCAGCCTGTAATATAGGTTACGCAGTGCAACATACTCATGAAAAGTATTCACATTAAATACTGATAATCTAATATTCACCAATCAAATATTAATAGAATGATGTCTCTATCTGTACAGCAGGTAGCTTGCTTATGACATGAAAAGTAGTCGTCAGTGCTAAGGTAAAGGTAATGTCGATTTTTATTTTTCAACCTCTCTCAATTTAGGATCCAACTATTTGGGAGCTGGATCTTTGCCACAATCACTTACATCCTCATCAGGAGGATGACTTGGGGCCAATATGGTCCAAAATTAGACCTAAAAAAAGAAGATTTTTATGTAACTTACATCTGTCAGAACTGTATTTGCGTTTCGCAGTTTTTCTCTCATCTTGAGGGCATGTTTGCCCTGAGCTCTGAATTCTGTGTTTTCCACTTCAAGTTATTCATTGCGTGTTCTTGTTCGGGTTATAGCAGGCAACTTTGCCTCCTGTGCTACATCTGAGAGCATGACTCCTTGGGAGATTTATATATCCTAGATTCTCTATTCAGCTCCCATCGTGTTGCCATACGTGGCTACGAGAAAAAGCCTGCCAGACTGCTGGGTATATTGATATTATCAGTTCTCTGACAATAGTCACTGCATGCTGTTTCGTATTCAGGAACTGCAAAAGCCTAATAAATATGAAGGGTGCTGTGATAGTCATCCCATCGCAGAAAGAAATCTGGGGTTTTGTCCCAAATTCTCTTTTGTTCTGTGAACCTATACCCAAAATAGCACTTTGGGGTCCAAGTTCAGGGGCTGTGTTTGAGGGTAAAGCCCGTCAAGGAAAGTGCTGTTTAGTGATTGTAATAACATTCATAGAAAAGCCTTTACAATTTCTACGTAGTGTTATCCCTGACTCCTGGACTTAGCATTGCAGCGCCTCTGTGAGGCAAAGAAATTGTATACAAAATACCAGTTTTCTTTCTCAGGGCCATTCAGGGAGTCAGTGCTAAAAAATTGAACGTAACTTTTCTGAGGCTAGAATCAATACACTAACTACTGCACAAGTGGTGCTGGGAGGATATTACCTGGTCCTGGGGCGCCCAGTAGTAGTCAGAGAGACAAAAAGCTTAGGCTCTTATTTTCGCAATAGGGATAAAATGGCCTCCAAGGTGTTGTTAAAAAGGTCCTCTTAAAAAGTTCAGGTTTCATAAGATTTATATGAGATGTATTGGCTTATTCAGAACTTTAATTGAAAATTGTAGAAGGTCCTTTAGTTCATTAATTGAAGATGGTGGCCTGTAAATGAGAGATTAATTTATGCTTGTTTTTAATTGTTGGATGCCACCACAATTGGTGCTGCATAAAAATACATACAGTACATAAAATATGAATTAAAACAAGTGAATAATTATAACCACATCAGCCTAAAGGCAGGAGGCATTTTAATATCAGAGTCTAGTAATGGTGCATGAATTAAGAAGGATTAATTTTTCTGAGACAGTTCAGAAGTATTTAGCCTTTATTCTGCCCTTATTTAAAATGCCTCATATAATACATCTCAGTATTTTACATAATTTAAGATTTCATAAAACATTTTGTTCTCTCCCTGTGAGGTTCTTCAACATACTGAAACACTCCTAAAATCTTAGGTCTACAAACCATAATCTTTCCAAACAGACTGTTTGTTCTTTGGCTTTGCATTGGTAATCTGTAGTATCAGTACCTGTTAGAGATCAGCTTCCTCAGTCAGGGAGGGGCTTTGCTTATGGAAATAGAAATATACTTAGATAAATAGGGAGGTATATATAAATATAAGTAAAGACATTCCACAATGGTCAGAACGTCACAGTTACCAGACTGTTTAGCATTAAGGTGTCCTGGAAAAATGCTTATATTCTCTTCTGCAGAGTATTATTTCATTTATCTGTGTAGCAAATGTGCAGCAGAAAGCAGAGCCTGCTCCACTGGTGGACAAATCTGAGAGAAGACAAGATTCTGTGGCTCTGTATTCCGTATGAACTATATGCATGTTTTAGGACACATACTACAGAGAAAAACATGTTCAACAGCGAGGCTGCTGACCATCTGCAAGGTATTTCACAACATGCGTAATTTTGAGCCTCTTTTTCAGTGACTGTTCACCTGGAGTTAACTATATAGCTAAAAATAAGAGTATCTAAGGGCTTTTCTGGATTTGGCCCAGATTTTTGCAGGAAGTTCGTATTACCAAAAAGTGAGGCCCTTACTGGCCTGAGTGTTTCGTGGCAGATAGTACACCTCTTAGAATAATGTGCCCGAGTAGGTATCAGGAGTTTTTTATTTAAGAAACCGAGCAACAGAAGGTAGTGTAGTGAAAACAAAGACAATTCCTAAGGGAAAAAAAAAAAAAATAGAAGCCTTACCAATTGTAAAAATTTCACAAGAGAGCAGAAGTTGTATTACCGTATTAACGCCATTATTAAGTTCTCGATAAATGCTTTGCGTATGAATATTAGCACAAGATAGCCTGGATTCAAGCTATTCACAGAGCACAGCAACATCGTCTCAGCTTCCTGAACGCATCTGTCAGCGTATCCTTTGATCCTGCTTTGTAACACATCTTCTATTTCAGTTCTGGGTTTCTGGGCCTTTCCTCTACAGAGCCTTCCAACTCTAACAGATTATTTCAAAATACGTGGTAGCTTTGTGATGTGAACAAACATCTGCTGGGATCAGATTCTTTAAAGTATATATGAATAGTAAATTAGTTAGATGGAGCTCTTGTATGCCTGAGAAGTGTTTCACTTCCCTCAGCATGTGAGCTTTCTCTACATTGGAAAGCAAATCACAATCAAAGAGCCTTACGTGGGTTTTATATTTTGACCTTGGGTGAGTCACCGAGGCCCTCTGTGGCTTGGTTTGAAGCTCACATTCCTGCATGTGCAAAATGCTAATGTTCTGTGCATCAAGGTGTACGTTCATCTTTTTTTTTTTTTTTTTTCCTATGTAGAAACATATGAATACTGGAGCTCCCTTTTTTTTTTTTTTTTGAAGTTTGTAAAACTTTTTTCTTTTTTTAATTACTTTTGACTAGTGCTATCTGCACATTTTGCATGTGTGTTTCCAGTCCCTATCTGGACATTTTACCCCCATCTGCTATTTTAGCAGCAGAAGTTCTTGCGCAGTTTACAGCACAGAGGTCCTGAGTTTTGCCTCTCTACTCTTCTTGGGTTTTAATCTTGGCTACAACAATTTCTGTGACCCCAGAGTTAACAGGCTGTCTCTGTTCTTTGGCTATGAATGCTTCTCTTTCTCCTATGGGAAGAACAGTACAATTATTTTTATTTGTTTTTATTTTTCCTAGAAAAGAGTGGTGTGACCTGAGAGGCTGTTTTATATCAACTTTCTCACTCTTAAAACTATAGCTGAGGATTTTGTGCACAGTTTTGTACCCCTTGGGGCATTAGGAGGTGATTAAACTACTGAACTACTGCCCATTTGATGGTCCCCCAGGGTCTTCCACTCCAGAGCACTGTAGGATTTCTTGACTTTAGGAAGTGCTTATGCTGCTCTTACCTATCTTTCTTTTTGTCTTCCCTTCCCCCTGCTCCCCTTGCCAAGTGTTTCTAATAGCAATTATTCTTTTTCAAAATGTGACTTTAGGAATAGGAAAATTCTTTCTCCGCTGAAGGGATAAAGGCAGTTGCCTGCAGGCTTTGCTTAGCTGGCCTCACCGGTCCCAGAGCCAAGCCAGCCTTCTGCTGGACTGCAACTCAAACGTTTGAAGGAGCCAGGCTCAAAGAGAAGTACCCAAAAGGAAATTAGGAATCCGCTTTTCCTGACATCTCTGTTAGAAAGCGGCAGAAGCATGTGGCTTCCTATCTTCACAGGACAGGGAGGACAAGGTAAGTAGTTTGGGCATGATGAAAGCATGAGACCAATAAAGCTGCTAAGCAGCTCCTGAGGACAGCAATGTGGGTGATACAAGACCTTGTCCCTTTCAGATTTTGCTGCAGAGCATTTGCAGGAATAAGCGTGTTTCATCCCTCCCCGGAGAAATGATGCCGGTTGCTTAAAGAACCTTCTGGTTATGAACTGCAAGCCTTGCAGAGGTGAGCAGTTGTCTCTGAAGATCATGTTTCCTGCGTTTAACCAGGAAAGGTAACTGCTGTTTACGTCAGGTTTCTTTTGGCTGAACTTCTGATCTTTTCCTAAAAATTGAAACAAACAAGGAGGAGGGGGTTACTGAAATTTATTAAGTTATGTATAGGGTTAATCAAGAACCCTTGCTGAAAATGATGCATCTTTTTCTTTCTTTGCCTGGACAGGCTTCCTGGAATTTCTGGTTTAGCATTTGACCTTTCCCCCTGTCTTTAAAGCTTTTCAAATATTCTTCTTCAGTTTGGGTACAGTTTTTTAAAATTTCTGATATACTTGTCTCAGCTGTGTCAGTGCACAAAGGAAATAATCCTCGATTTTTCTGGAGAGCCTATCCCAGCTAAGAAGATAAGTTGTGTCTGGGATCAAGTGCTCAGACTACAACTGTCCAGACGAGCTGATTGGTGACATCATGCCTTCTCTCAGAGGCTTGTTTTATATAGTCATTCCTTTCCTTATTAGCTGCTTATCATTCCTCTGCCTCTCAGCACTGCTTAACTTTATGTTGACTTTTCAGTTAGTTCTTTTAGGTTTTTTCTGATTCCAGGGACATCATCTAATTTGAGAAAAAGTACTTTTTGGTATATGCTCTAATGCCTTCGGAACACAATTTTTATTAATGGAAAAAAGTAACGGACAAAGAATAAATTATAAAACATTGTACTCTCTTTCATTGGTGCCCTAAAACACTGGATGATGAACAGATATATTTGTTTGCTTGTATTCAGACATTGGTTTTATTTCTTTTTACTTTTTTCAGTAGACAATGCACACTGACGTGTTTTAAAAAGCAGAAAAATACATATAATCCCATGAAATAATACTGTTGTGCATATAGGAAAAGTTTGCTTAGTTGTTTGTGTTTTGCTGAGGTAAACATAGGACTTTCTTATGCTTTTTGCACCGAATGGAAAACTTATTTTAATTATTCTAGCTTAACTTGGATTGTCAGTTTAAATTCACCTGCTGAGTGCTATCAACTGGTGTTGGCATCTTTATTCGTGCTTGAAGATGTCCATATTCATTACTGGATTTCTTTAGCTTAACAAAGCTTGGAATTAAATGCAACCCACAAAGCAAGCATTTATCATTCTGCGATGCATTGAGAGCTAGTGCTGCTAAAGGAAAGTATTGTTTCAGGCATTAACAGTCCAGTCTGATTATGGAACTCTGTCCGTTTCTGGTGGGAAACACTGCAAGAACAACATCATTACCATCTGTGTCCTCAGCAGAGCCTTCATATCTGAACGTTTAGCATTTCAAAAATCCTACAGATGTTGATACTGCATTATTCATTTAGTTAGAGACTGCCACAGCTGTGTACTTTCCTGTATATTCTTTCAAACAATCTGGCAGCAGACTCTAATTTGAGCAGTGCAGAGTACAGACCGCAATTTTGATGGGTATGACTCTGGTATACATGATTCGTGCCTATTTGGCAAACTTACAATCTCTGAAGAAGCAAAATGGAGTATTGTCACTGCACTCCAGCAATTTCAGTATTCCAATGACAATTTAATGGATTGAAAATGAACATGCCTTGTGTACATCTGAATGTTCTTGTGGTACTGAAATTGTTTTAGAGAACCCTTTCAAAGTAATACATCGACTTGTCAATCAATAGATTGATGGAGTGAAAGAAGTGATGTATCAGAGAAAGCAAGGGAAATAGTGAAGGAAAAGGAAGGAGTAAAATAATAGAAAAAAGGAGGCAAAGAGATGGAAGAAATGGAAGAGAATGTGAAATGGAATGTATATTAAAAAACTACAAAGAAGGAAGCAAAATGGAACACAGAAAAACAAAAAAGGAGGAATAATTGAATTAAATGATCAGGAGGAAAGGAAAAACTCAAGCTGAGAAAATATTTGAAGTATGGACTTTAAATACCATCTGAGTTAGCTACTTGAAAATGTATCAGATTCAAAAACACAGTTTCTAAAATATTTCTAGTGAGTAACTGGTTAAAAATACTCTGCTTTTACTATGACTGCACACCAGGAAGAAAAGGGGATTGGAATCCAAATTGCCAAATGTCCATTGAATAAGATTCTTCCCCAGGAATCAGCATAAATGGGTACAAAGCGCTGTTTGTTTATTTCTACTCATAGAATCTGATATTGGAAGTTATTCAATTGCTTGAAAGCAATTTGTTCTCATAGCTTGTGACTGGGGAGCCAAATCCCAAGAAGCTCTGCAAACTTTACTAAAAATACTTTAAATCCGTAACAGTGATACCGAACGTGAAAGATGAACTCATCTCAGTGATGTCTCCCAGAAAGAGGGTTGGTGTTTTCTGAATTTTTAGGGAGTCGGCTTACCCTNNNNTTTTTGGGGGTGCGGGTGTACCTTTTTTTTTTTTTTCATGAGTTAAATGTTAATCATCAAAAAAAACAAATTCACAAGTGAACATCGGATGATTCCTTTGCATAATCTGTTGGAAGAAAGATCAAAGTAAGAACATCCTCATCTTATCGTCCTAAGTTTCACTGAGTGATAGCAATTGAAATCAATGTTCCAAATGCAATGAAAGAATAAGAATAGTCATCTCTGCTGCTGCCATCTAAATTAACTGTCTCAATGTGGGAAATATTTACCTCTTCTAGCATGGCAAAGTAGCTGCTTTTGTTTGACTAATGCAGGATGGGCAGAGACTGTGGGAATATGAATTCTGTGGGCAAGGGGTTTGCAAGGGAATGTCCACAGCTTTTTACCTCTGTGTGGCTGCCACAAATTTTCCTTCGTTTTATCTTCCCTGCGATGAATAATCAATGTGGAAGAGGAGAGCCATCCTCACAGTTCAAAGCAGTAACTGGTTGGTCTACAAGGGATGTAGTCAACTGGTTCTTCCGTAGTTCCCCACAAGAAGCATGGGAAGCCTGTTTTTTCTTCACCTCGTGGCATTATCTTATTCCTCCGTTGTTCTTACAGTTCTCTTTTTCTTAGGGAAACACTGGTTTGCCAGCACGTTCTAGACTCTGACAGGATGTTTTTTCTAGGGTCAGAAAAAATGAATTTCTCCCTGGACAAGACATATTTTTCTTTTCAGCTCCCACATAGCGGCCGGGGTGCGTAGGCAGTTTGAGAGGCAAGGTTAGGACTGTGCACGGCTTTAAATTTCACTCACTCTAAGTAAATGCCACTGGCTTTCTCAATCCTCATCTGAAGAGATGAAGACTCCTGGGCTCTTAACGCCAATGAATCCTTGCTCTGGAACTCTGCAGGGAGAACTCAATGTCATCATCCTACACTTGTGTGCAAATTCTGTAGTCTTACTGAACTGAACTCTTTAAATAGCACTTTGTGATCTTTACAGAGGAGGACCGCACTGTTTCACCTCTCTTCACTTTTCCTTGGGGATTAGTTTAATAAAGTTCCCACCTGTCAGATGCAATTTATTCCACTTGCCAGTGTCTTGCTTACCTAGAGAAAAAAATTAATATCTTTTGGGACAAGTGTAATGAAACACCTGTTCAGTGCCCAGTAACAGCCAAGCCAGTAGAGTTCAGTTCACGTGAAGAACCAGAGGAAGCACAGTCGGTCAAGAGTGGAATAGAACAGCTTTATAAAACCAGCAGTGTTTTCACCTTGAACTCCCTGTCGTATTTGGATTACCCAGATGGGTAGCATTCACTACTACTGCAGAGACAGACAAAACTATTTTGTTATTCCTGGAGGACTAGATTTGTAGGAGTAAAGAAAAGTATGGGAAGAGTAACCCAAGCACTCATTCATTTTTGCTGCAAGACAACATTCAAATTAAAAGTGGTGATTTAAACATAATATGTAAGAGGAACCACACCTCACGCAACATAGTTAACATGCGAAACTCATTCCCAGACAATATTCTTATCAGTATTGTTGGGAAACACTGGTCACTTACAGCAATAACAGGGAAACTGACAGTAACTTATACTATTACAGATACGATTTCGAATTGATCATATAGGGCATACGGTCTTAGATGTGAGAGTTAGACACATAATTTTCCTATGGGATGAGTTATTTCTTCATTAGTTATTCTAAGTTTTTCAATAATATCTTTTACAGGAATGCTTCCTGCTTGAAACAGATGGTATTGGACAATGCTAGATTAAAAGCAGCAGTAATCTAATATGAAACATAGAGTTGCTTTCTCATACATAACCTGTCTAATGAATTCCTTACAAAGGAAAATAAGTGTTCTAATTTAAAGTAGTTCTTTCACTTTTTCGAAATTAAAAATAAATAAGACCTTTAAAATAAATATTTATAACTAAAGGTCTTATTTTGTAAAGTTCTTGCTGCTATTGTTCTTGCAAAGAAGATCATATTTTTGCCATACTTTAAAATCTAATCTAATTGTGAAGTATTGTGATATCAAATGTAAATATTGTGTCTTTTCATTCAGAAGACACGCTCGTTGACTGCCACCAGTATTATTAAGCTATGGACTTTCTAATCTATTCTGCAGCATTTTACCTGTAAACCAGTGTGAAAATGAAAATATGAAATTAGATAATGATGTGTAACATCTTTCCCCACTGCCCTTCTAAAACCAATTTTTTCTTCCTCCTTTTGCCTTTTAAAAAATTTTTCTACCCTGATTTTTAATGTTTTCCCCTTGATCCTTAGCCATCCATGATTCTTTGATGAAGTCTAATTTTACCAGCATTTTGTGCAGTAACTTTTGCTGAGGTTTATTAACCAGGAGTGTACTTTGATCTTTTCTTTACATGTCCATACTTCTCAACATCAAACAGCAAAAATTCCTGGAAGCCCTAGCAGTTAAACTAAAAAACGTTGTAAGCGACCATAGAAATTCATGGGGCAAGTTGAGTTTTTACTTGTGACATTATGAGAAATCAAAGGTTTCAGAGCCGAAATATAGCTGAGGCAGGGGCTAGGATGTAATATCAGTGATATCCGTTGTGGTTATAGGAGACAAGGAAAAGGATCGGACACTACAGAAACAAGAAACCTCCAAACAACAGCAAAACAAAACTGCAAGAAAGGGGTCTATGGGAAATCAGTGAGTATATCCACCCGTTCTGATCCTAATTCTACAAATGCTTATTTCTCAATAAGCATATTAAAAAGGACACAGCGCTGTAAAGTGATCTGTGTAGGGATCTAGCCACGTACATATGATCTCAAGTTCTGTGTTCAAGTTGTCCCCTTTCAGTCCGTTTTATCTGGTTTCAAACTGTTATTACTTTTTCAAAACCCCCATTACTTCTTTATGAATTATACTAACAAGAAACTTGAGGAGGGAAACTGTGAGAAAAAAGTATTTTTAACTTTCTGGGAGAATTATTAGTTTAATACAGAGTATGAGAAAATGGCCCTTATCTAGTTTTCCTTAAAAAATGAAGTCCTTTCTAATTGCTTTAGAAACATTCTATTAAAAACAGATATACTTTCAGACCATCAAATTTTCTGATGCTATAATTTTTAGAAGTTATTTTACTCAAACAACAGGAGGACTCGGGATGCTGGGTCAGAGTCTCAGCTGGTTTACATTACCATAGCTTCACTAGAAGTAGCAAAAGTACGCCAGTTAAAAAAAAAGCTCTGGATGTGGTTACAGTTCTTACAGTTACAACAAGTCACATGCTCTTGTTGTTCTTTATATTGCAGTTGCTCCTAGGAGCTGTCCTTATTCCGAGGCCCCACTGTGCTGGAGTGACATGTACAAAGAACAGAAAACCTTTCCAATGTAATGAGAAGTGGCACCGTCTTTTGTGTGTTGGTGACTAGATAGCACGAGCACTGCGCTGGATTTTCTGTGAATGGCTGCTTCCTTCTCTAAAATAATTAATCTCAGCCGTGTTTCTGCCTCACTTAGGTGTGCTCTGCACAGAAGTTCTCACACTCTGCATGACTTATGTAGGAAAACACTTCAGAATTGTTCCAGAGGGAAGAGAAAGAGCTCTTCATTTCCCCCACTTGTTTAGAAAGAGTTCAGTTTTACATTTAATAAATTTGCTCTTGTTTTGAGATTTTATACATAAAAATGGTCTGATTCCTTCGGTAAGGTCTTGCAGTATCTGGCTACGTACAATATTATTTAGAATAGCTGAGGACTATGAATTCTTCAGCTAACTCATGCAAGTTTTTTCCTTCTACCTGCAGAGTTACCCAAGGCTATGGAGAAACCCCCATGCATTAAGAAAGTGAGGACATCGCAGAATCATAGAATGGTTTGGGGTGGAAAGGACCATCTAGTCCAATCCCCCTGCAGCGAGAAGGGACATCTTCAATGAGATCAGGTTGCTCAGAGCCCTGTCCAGCCTGACCTTGAATGTTTCCAGAGATGAGGCATCTACTACCTCTCTGGGCCACCTGTTCCGATGTTTCACCACCCCCATTGTAAAAAATTTCTTCCTTATATCTAGCCTGAGAAGATGCTTTTCAAAATAACTTCCGTTTTTGTGTACAGCTTTTTGGGGGTTGTACCTACCCTAATGTCTTTTTTCATTCTCTCCATTGTTGAAAGTGGGGGGATACTCCCTTTCAGTTTTCGTTTTCCAGAAAATATATGATGTTCTGCTTTACAAATGACCAAAACATTCCAGACTTCGGGGTGTTTTTCTAGTATGTTAAGTAATAAGTCTACAAGTACTAAGTGAAATTTCTTGAGCTCTGGAATGTTTCATTTATTAAAACCACAGTTCCCTGCAGGATGGTCAAATTATATATCTGATTTGCTTTTCAGAATTATAAAGTAAGAAAAATTGCCAAGAGGTGAGAAAAACTACATAGCTGATAGCACTGGTCCCCGTGTCAGACAGCGCTTAGTTGTTCCTACAGTCTGTAGCAATGCTTCAAAACCTTTCAGGCACTACATCCACAGCATCCCTTCAGTTTTCTGCATGCATTATGGATTCTTCTCTTGTGCAAAACATTCCTGCTTTGAAGTGTCAGAGATTTTATTTTTTCACAACAATGGTTTTTAAAATTGTCTTATCTTGTTAGCTGCAATATTAACATTAAACCTTTTTTTCTTAATTATATGCAAATTGCAGCAGAGAGAAGAACCCTTGTGCTAATGGACCAGACCTATCACCTCCTAAGACATGAGAAGTGAATGAAAATGTAGCTAATGACATCGTTATCCCTTGTGTGAGTGGGCCAATGCAAAAAACAGCAAGGATGCTAGAATATGCTACAGTGGAATATATGACAAGGTATGTAGAGGAATATTTATACAGCATTTTCTCAAACTGTGAAAGATGTCTTTCTCAAGTTTAGGCTCTGACAAAGAACCTGAGTGGAAGTTTACCTCAGACCATATTCAATGTCTCACTAAAGTCATCATTTTCTATTCGTAGTATTTGGGTACTTTCTTGAAGCAGGGCATAAAGACCTTGCTTTCACTAAATTTGCCCAAGATTTTTCTTTTAAAATAAAAGAGAAAAATTACATTAATGAAATATTCAACCCAGAATCTCCTTGCTGCAGTTTCAGATTGTAATAAATGTACTTGGTTCCAATGAAGATAGTAAAGCTTTTGTAGTTCCATAAGATTTCAATTATAAATTAACATTAAATGGAAAAGTTTGAGTAGGTTATATCCTT
>VYZM01008509.1:50913-82651 GCA_013398915.1 Dromas ardeola | reverse complement strand
ACAAAAAAACCACAAACCACCAAACCCCCCAAACCAACACATGAATAGACTGAAAGGACTAGATGGAATCTAGCTGGCAAACAAAGCAGAGCTAAAGTAAGGGAAGCAAAGAAAGCAAAATCAAATGTAACAATGCTACCTAGGCGAGTAAAAGAAATACAAAAGGGTTCCAGAAATATCTAGAGAGAATAGAGAGAGACCACTGAAAAGTAACAAAGGGACTGTATAAGTGAAGACTCCAAGATGGATGAAAAATGTTCAAAACTACTTTTTCTTAGTTTTCAATATAAAGGAAAATGATGAAAGTGGAGAATATTATGTAGGAAGACAGAAAACTATTAGAAGCAATGGGCCAGAATTGAGCTTAACTTGCACACAAGGGCCCTATTTTCTGCCTTCTTTCTCATGTTGAATAATGCTTATATTGCAAGTAGCCCCCCGGCTACTCTATAAAATGGAAAAAAAGGAAGTGCCAGATAGTATAAGGATGACACATGGAGTTACAAAGTGTAATGTGAGCACGCTGCTCTGGGAGCATCCAACAGAATTTCTCACTAAAACATTCGTCTATGGAGATATGAAAAACTTTACCCGAAATGAGTACCTGTGCAAATTAAATTGTGGTTTTTGCTTAGTTCAAGTCCATTGCATTTGAAATAGAAGACTATTTGTAGTGCATGAGGTCTTTCGTAGTGCATGCTAACATCCTAGCACATGAAAAGACATGGAGGGCATGTTTTAGGATAATGAGAGCCAAATTAGGCACAGTCCATGCGTTCATTTAGATCCTACTCAAACTATACTTAAAATATATTTGTATTTAAAAGAGTAAATATAGTGCAAGAGAGTATCTTAAAATAATGAATGTGGATGCATACATCTTCACTTCTCTACTTTTGGCTTCGTAGGATGCTCTTTTATTTCTGAATACTTGGTGGGGTCTTGTGTATTGATCAGAGATTATTTTGTTGGAACAAAGGCGATGTTATAGAGGAAAAGCATTAATGTATTGGAGTTGAATGACCTACCCTGGGGAGATCCACTTAGAATCTTTTACTAAAAAAGTTTCAATGGAAAATTGACACACATAGTGGAGAATATAAAATTTGCCTAAGTGTTTTGATAGCATAGAAACACTCATTTTTGACATTTTTGGATCAATGGGATTTTTCATTTTAAAATGACTTCTGAAAATGAAAATAATTCAAATACAACTGAGTAAAAAGTGTATAAAACCCAAATTCCAAACAAATTGTTTCACTTTTATCTAAAAAGAATGTTTAATTGACCTGAAACATTATTTTTCCAATATAATTTCATAGAAGATTTGTACATTTTGTGTTTTCAATTAAGTTTGTAATGGGAAAAGAAAATCCATGTACTCTCTCATGAAATGAAAAATTGAGTTAGTATAAAACTGCTGTTGCGTTATTATGTGTCTAAGGCCATTGAGTAGAGAAATGAATAAAAAGAACAATGAAGCTGACACTACTCAGCATTAATGAAAATGACACCGCTCAGTTAAAGAAAACAATACAGAAATCTGTAGAAGAGCCTTTTTTTGTAGTCCCCTTGCTTCTTCAGTCAGCTGATGAACTTTATGATATTATGAGAAGAGATCTCTTTTCGCACAAGAAGTAAAGGCAAACACCCTACTGCTACTCCTACAAGCACGTGTGTGCGCACAGACAGATGGGTGGACAGATGTACGTATAAAGTTCCTGTAAGTCTGATGGAGTCCAGTAGTCTCTGACCAGGTTTTTTTAGGTATTCCACATGTGAAGTGTAATGTTTAATATCAAACATACTAATTTGAAGATGTTTGATGTTACATGGGATTTTTGATTTGTCAGAATGATACAAAATGTACTGAAATCACAATACAAATGTAAGTTACACTTAGCAAAATACAGCAATTGCAATACAAGGTTCAATGGCAATAGCAAAGTGACCCCTGTTACCAGTCTCTAGAATATGCTCGCTGTCACGATGCTGGGCATCCCCAGGCACTGGGAAGGATGATACGGGTTGAGGCACCTCAAACCTGCTACTCTCTTAAAAATTCTTGTATTAAATTGTTCAGTTTTATACTCTGCGTGGAACTGNTTAGTGAACTCGAGAAACATTTACACCACCAGCTGATCTGCTCAACTGATGAAAGCTCAGATCTTCCAGTCCCCTTTGTATTGAAACCAAGTCAGCTTTCTTTGCAGCAGCTGTGGTCAGTCACACCCTACATTATTCCCTGATCTTCACAGCAACAATGCCCTTGCCCATCTCCTTTGAGCCTACTTCTATTTTAGGGGTTTATTGGTCAGCCACAAAGTAAAAAATGGATGGAAGAGTCTTTTGACCATTTCTTGGATTTCAAGCCCAGATCTGCAGTGACTTTCAAAGGTGAAAATATAAGTATCAAGTAGGATTTGCTCACTTTGCTTTCTTTTGATTGTAGGAACAGCTGTTTGTTTTGCACTGATGATTTTCATCCTAAGAGGCCTATGGGCTAAAAGTTTCCAATTCATGCTAACAGTAAGTCAGCTACGCTCTGCATGGAAGATGTGGGAGAAAGGAGGGCTGGTCAAAGAGTTTTAGCTATAGTCTCGGTTTTATTTTTTACTTACACTGATTTACATGTATCCTTAAACAATTCAAACATTTAAAGCAAAATTTGTTTGTAGTCTGCCATTTTATGCTGTAGGTTGAACGTGCCCTTAGCTACAAATAAGATATGCAGAGATATCAACCACAGCTGAACAGACTCATGCACACATGAAGCCTGGCACTTTGGCATAGTTATTTAATATTATGTATGAGGGGGATCCTAGAGCAAGTAAACATTCGGGAAGAAATTAATATCAATCTGGAATAAATGGAATAAATCATTAAAAGTGGTCTCTACAACCCATTTGTTTAAAAGAGGACATCTAGCAAATGGTTTTCTCCATAATATGTTTCAAAAAACAGGTTGCATTGTGAATAACACTAATTGTTATTGACAGGTCATAAAACCGACTCGGTGTCTGTGTTTCAAATAAGATGATTCACTTTCTGCCCAAGGTTTGGGACTGATCCTGACCTGATTTCCTGTATAGATAGAGATTTCACATGCACAGGCTGTTATTAAAATGTGAAATTGATAAAAGTAAAACCTAAATAAACCATTTACTGATTTTTGACATGTTTATGCATAAAAATTGTAGGAAAAGGTGCAAGTAGGTTAAAAAGTTTGACATGCTTAAAAAAAAAAGGCAAGAAAACCTTGTTGGATTTCCTGCATATACAGGTCATAGAATTTCATCAAATGAGTCCTGCAACAGGACAGCAGCTCTGCACAGGCTATGGGCTATCTCTTGGCTTAAGCTCTTATAAATTAAGAATGTGCATGCTGTTAAGCAAATAATTCCAAGGGTTTCTTGCCTCCTCTGGTAAAAACACCCAAGCTTTTTAATTTTAAATCTTCCAGTCATTAAATTTTGTTATACTATGCAGGCTGTTA
Source organism: Dromas ardeola (assembly GCA_013398915.1). Taxonomy (NCBI): domain Eukaryota; kingdom Metazoa; phylum Chordata; class Aves; order Charadriiformes; family Dromadidae; genus Dromas; species Dromas ardeola. Next base: position 79,155 of record VYZM01008509.1, on the reverse strand, counting down.
CTATTAAAAATTTTATCCCCATTTAGGTCCCTGTAGATCAGGAGCAATTCATCTGGTATCCTTCTCTGTGTTAACCAAAATAATCACTCAGTCCAAAATGGATGTTCCAGATCCTGGATAATATTCGTGACTTTTTCCTGAACTCTTTCCAGTATGTCAACACTCTTTCTAAGTGGAGGATAAAGACTTTAAATTTGACCAATGTAATTGGTCTCCAAAGGTAATGGACTAAGGAATTTAGTACTAGTCAATAAATAAGGAAATGCTTATTTTAGGAATGTCAGGCACGCGGCTTTCAGAGAGGAGGCTGCAAGTAGCCACTGTCAGAGAAAAAAAAAGAAATCCAATATAATCTGCATTCTGATGTCTCCACAGAGAGTTTGATATGTAACCCATGGTACCAAATGGGACTCTTCCAACTGACTTGAACAGCTTTGGATCAGGCCTTAAGTGGATCAGGAGGTTTTATGTAAAGCTAGGGAAACAACTAAGGACTTTGCCAATCTCTGGTGAAACCAAAATTTTGCATGCTGTTTTTCACTGCTCATGAAAGCTCTGAAGACAGGCAACAAGAATGATGAAAGGATTAAAAGATAAAAGATATGCGGGGAACCTGAAAGAGCTAGATGCATGCAGTTTAGAAACCAAAGTCTTAAGAGATGCACAACTACTCCGTGAATTCCTTCCAGGAACTAATATATCATCCTACGGTTTCTCTGGGAATAACCTCTCCTCAACTTATTAAAATACAAGATATACAGAAAGGAAATAATGTGATGTGCACTCTAATGCACAGCCACTGTCTTTTTTATGAGAAAATTCCGCCCCTTCCTTCTTGTAATCTGTTTCTCAGTTGGGTCACTTTCCTGGTTTATTTCAACTCAGCTCGGAGCTCTGCAATTGAGTTCAGTAGGAGAGAAGTATTTGTAAGTTATAAGGATTAGTTTCTTTAAGCTCTAGGTACCAGTATTCCTAAAATATAGAAGGAAAATAAGTATTTGTGTGAATGAGAGAATAACAAAGCATCTTTACTCTTCCTTGTCTCTGTCCATGATATAGAGTAGAGCTGAAATCTTGGTCCCAATGAAGAGTATGACAGAATTCCCGCTGAGTTCAGTAGTGTCTGTTATTGAATTTTTCATTAACATTTATCACTTCCCCCCCTCAGCAGTTCAACAATGGCAAAACAGTCTGCGTAATTCATTGCACATACAAAATATGCATATAGAGCTCTCGGCAGAACAAGCTCTTGCATAATATAAAAGCTACATAATTCATTTATGTAATGCAGTAAGGGATGGGCAGCATATGTGCATATATACATACTCCCGTACAGCCCTTGTGGGTATCCAAAGCTACAGGATGTTCTGGGGATGAAAGAGCCTAAAGCCAGAAATTTAACATCTCATGTGTTGATGCATTATTACTTATTTCCATGACATATATACATATGCTCAAAAGTTCAGTATTTTTATTCATCATAAAAATATGCCTTCTTATTTCCTCTATGTATTTTTCTTGATTTTCTCATTTAGAGAGTAGGTTGTGTAACATCAATCCCATATAAAAATGATCCTCAGCTGTTCATCTCAGGTACTAGGTGTATGTATGTCTACCTATGCATATATAAATATATAGAGATAAAGTGTATACTCCGTCTTAAAGAATTAGAAATATTTGACAATCTAGATATTCTGTGACTGCTTTGACTTCTCTGTGTATAGTCACAAGGAAAGAGCCCCTGGATTATAGGTTTGCTAAGTCTTAGAACCAATATCCGGGGCTTCAATCTATTTACAAAAGTATTGCATTTTTTTCAGGGAGGATAATTAGCTGTAGCTTTTTGGGAACCCAGTGGATACCACTTTCAAAATAACATTCTGCTGCATTTTTTTCTACTTTATTTTCTCTCAAGTGGATATGCAATGATGAATACACTCAAATCTCCCGCTAACCTTCCCTAGCCTTTTATATCTCCATAAGTATAAAAATATCCACCTAATTGCAGTGTCTAATATATTTATTTTGGCTTTACTTCTCATGACAGCAGTCATTGAAGTCTTCATGATGACAGACAAATCTCTGTTGATAATATAGTTAAGCTTCATAACTAAAATAAAAAATGATGGCATCTCTAAGCACAATTAAAAAAATTAATTCCTTCCTTATCTTTTACTACACTCATGATTTCTAGCCAAACTGATGTTTTAACATTCATTAATTATGTCAATCACCTGTGGGAAAAACATTTTACATACTTTAGAACAATACCTGAAAATAGGCAAGTCAGATGTTTGTTACTAAACTTAACCTTGATGTGAGTTCCTGAGCAGTCATTAGGGACTTTTATAATTATTGTGAGTCATTCTGAGTATTCCTTAAACTTTCCAAGGCACAATTTGTAAGTTAACTTCTGTTTGCAATAATTTTCCTTAGGAGAAGTCACATTGCTCCAGTGGGAGCAGCTATTCCATTTGTGCTTGCCCAAATTGTTTGAAGACTTTGGAACAAGATGCTGAATTGCTCATAAATTTTCTCTCTTGCAAAGAAACAGCAGCCCACACTTCTTTTTTTTTTTTCCTTAGAAATAATCAGTGGCAACTGGCCTTAATATCTGACTGTGGGAGGGTTTCAGAGCTTCCACTATCCAGGAAAGCCAGACTTCATCAAGGAGAGCACCACTGAGCAGCGCCATCAGAGACACCGGAGGCAGCATGTGAGAACGACGAGGCTTTGATAGCAGGTTGAGAACAGGACGGCTTCTGATACTCGCATTAACTCTTTTAGCATTGACTCAGAGTTCTTTACATCATGATGTGCAATGAAAAATAGCAACTCTTGTCTTCCTTAATCTTGTCTACTCTGCCCAAGGTATGGGGTTTTTAGAAGGTGTCCCCAGTGTTGTGGCATGATTGCACTTGGGCATGGTTTGGGCAAGTTTGGAGGTTTTGCCATATTCTACGTTTTCTCAACATCTTTCAGTTGAGCGTATGTGTCCAGGTCGTAGGGCCTACTCGTAGTCTGGGCAGTAACACTCAGTACTGCAGAGAAGGATGAAAACACCTGTACTTGGCAGAGGCTCATGGAAGATAACTGAGTGAAAGGAAAGACAGTCATAGTCATAACACATACAAGCATTCAACCTTGAATGAAACTGCCTACAGCATGAGTTGATTCCCATTTCTTAGTTCTGCTTTAATTCTTCCTCCCAATGAAACACTTCCTCCCAGCAGCCATAAATAAAGCAAAAAAGTATTACTGCAAGGTCAGCTGACACACCTTCATTTTTCCTTGTTTTCAGGAGCAAAAGTTATTCCTGGCCACTTGCAGTTCTCCTTTTTCGTCATCTTCACCTCTCTACTGTAAGAAATCAAAGGCTGTTGTCTTAATCCTCCACGGTGCTGAACAGAGTTACATTAGAATGGGTTTACAGAAGAGAAGAATGTAGCTATTTTTAAAAATGCTTCTACTTCCACAAAAGTGGCATCAAATTTATATAATTTTAAGTACGCCCAGCAGTAATTCACTCAGCAAATATTTAGTTCCGTATTCATTGTATATTCTCTCATTTACGGATCTTAACTTTTCAACGGTTCTTGATGGTCATTTTCTATCCTGGCATCAAGACTTTTCTTCCTTCTTTCATTTTAACATTGTTTGAGTATGGTATGTTTTGCTGGTTTTAAACAGCTGAGCTTTTCAGTTAAGATGTCTTGGGCTTATAACAGCTGAGCTTTTCAGTTAAGATGTCTTGGGCTTATACACAGGTTTCTACTATTTTTTGGAACGGAGGAAAACCGAGGAGGAGACTGACTGAGTGGCTCTACATAGAGGTAAAAGAAAATTCACCATGCATATTTTAGAACTGCATCTGGCAGAATTGTTTTGTATACATTTTTTTAAAGGATATAAAGATCAACTGGATTTCTCTGACCAAAATAGAATGCAGTTAAAAATATAGATTTTTGTTGGTACATGCTAATTCTTTGGCTGAAGAGCCTGAAGGTGAGATACAATCCCTCTTAATAAGATATATTTTGCAGGTTTGTCTATAGTAAACACCTCAAATTATACTTGAGGAAGGCTGCTATTTTGTAACTAATGATTTTGTTTAGTCTGAAAATAGATAAGCGATATCATTTATGAGGCTTCAAAATAAGTTGGGTACTTTAAACCACAACCATGTAATTTCTTTTTGAACAGATATATGACTTTATTTAAGTTATGTATACTGCAGAGGATCTTTTGTGGTCTCTCTTCGCTGGGCTACGCTTCATTAAAGGAGCATCGCTTTTGTGTAACAGTGGCTTGAGTGAAATAGCCAGAGTGTGTTCTAAGGATCTTATAGCGAAAACCGGAGCACTGGGGACTCAGGAACCAAGGAAGCAGTAGAGATGAAGGTCAAATAGCTGCATCTCAGAGTTAATTTGCCACTGCCTTGCATAAGAAGTGACCCTTGACAATGGCCTGCTAAACTTCTGGGTCGCTTTCACTCCAGGAGCATAAATGATTGTGTAAGTCCAAGGCAGCCATGCTCTTTTTTCCCTGGTATGCGTCACTTTCTTTCACTAACTCCTTGCTACATCTCAGCCCACATATGACCCAGAGAAGGAGCTGCACCTTCCTCTCAAGCTTGATGGTGCGTGTCTGCAATAAACCCTGTGATCATTCCCCACCTGGCCCCTCGCGGGCATAGCTCAGGGTATTTGCCTGGGCGAATTTCCTTTTGCTCAAGAATATATAACAATAGGCATTACATCACACAAGGATATAAAACACTAAGCATTACGTCGCACAGTTGTACAAAGCTAAGCAAAAGCTAAAGCAATCCAGATAGCAGACACACCTGATCATTGGATAATTTCTGCAATGAAACAAATCTCCAGGCAGGCAAAGAGAAGTCCAGACAAAGGCTGACAAACCCTGGGGCGGGTGCTGTTAGCTTCGCACAGAGCTGGTGGCCACACCGTATCAACTGGCTGCACAATTCTGTGATTCTTCACAGCCCAACTTATCCAAGTGCCCAGTCTACAAGGCCTCACAGTCTTTAAGCGGGGTACCAGTGTTGGAGAAGACCTCGCACTGACCTTTAATTTTGTCTTAAAATAAAGTTGCTGATAAATTGCTGATCTTTGCCATCTATTCATACACTTCAGTTTAGAATGTGTTTAAACGTCGTATTTCACAGGCACTGATCTTCAAGTATGAAATACACTGTATAAAAATCTGAGCTGATATCCACGTAGAAAATTTATACACAGTGAGAATTAGTCAGCCGCTTTCCATCTACCTAGAGGCATGAATGCCAAGAATACTTCAGACTACTGGATTTATTGATCCTAATGTAGCTGCCATATTCAATCAAGAAAGTCTGAAAGGAGTAAATAGGCATCTGCAGATTGATTCTCCTTTAAGGTTTTCCCAATAGCATACACTGGTAACCATTATATAATAATTACTTCCCAAATAAACTGCTGATTAAGACTGACATTCTTCACTCATGGTGAATATTACTGAACTTTTCAAGTGATATCACCGAAGCCAATGCAGACACTAGGCAATATGATAAAATTCTGAAGAATAGGGCTGTGTGCGTATTTACTTAAGTAACCCATCTACTGAAAGATAAACACTTCTTCTGGAAAATAAAATGCCTAGGTAAGCATTAGACTCTCAAAATGCACTAACTAAAGTGAAATGCACCAGAATGCTGTTTGTAATCTCTTCCTTCTAACAGGAAATTTAATAGCAACAGGTGACAGTGGCATTTGAAGTTATTGCTAATAAGCATTATATCTTGCCCTGAAATACATCTTTATAGCTACTTAGAACTGTAAGTCTCTGTTAAAAACTTTCCTAGAGTGAACTCCAGTACAGTACCGTCTTAAATCTAACAAAGTTTTCTGAGACTTCTCCACCCCCCAAAAAAGCAAGAAGGCTAATTTGTATTACACTGCCTGATACGTAACTTATAAGCTTGCCAAACCATCAGTAGAATTCACTTATGATAATCAGGAAATTATTTGATAAGGTGTATATATTTTATTACTTATTGATTGTTAGTAGCGCTCTTAAATATCTAACGCAGCTTACGTTGTAATCCTATGTTTATATTTCTCTTGGCAGAAAAAGTCTGCGGGTGTTTTAAGTTTCCAGCTTGCCACAGGATGAACCAAATCTGGCAATCAAGGTAATGCAATGACCGTGCCTCTGCCAGCTCCTTCCACCAATGGCGTTTTGTGGGTTACCATCCTGACTCGCTGCCTTTCCAATCTTGCCGCTCACAGTTTGAGCAGCAGTGATTGTTCACAGCTCGGCCCATCTAAAGGTACATGTGTGCTTCAGCAGAAAATGGTATTTCAGAGAATATACCCCCTCTTGCACTTCTTTCATAGTTTAGCGAACAGGTCTCACACGGTAAATAACAATGTCATTTTTTGCATGGATTCTGCAGGGGGTTTTTGCATAGATCTGTTCTGGATAAATGGAAAACAATCTCTCTGGACTCATTAAAAGCAGGGCTGAACATTTTTCTCTCTGGTGAAAAAGAACAAAAAGGTGGCACTATGAAAAAGGAGGGAGACATCACAAAGAAAAAGACGTGCGGGATCTTTTACTGAATATGTTAAATTAAATATTGATTACCCACAGCACGTGTCCCCTGCCCAGCCCCTGCCCCAGCTGCAAGCTCACACTGCCGGGTTAGGTGAGCAGCACACGTGGCTTCGAACGAGCTCCGTGGCAGAAAGAGCCCAAGCAGCTCTTGTCTGCAAAGGCAGCGTTCTGTGCAAGGTGAGAACACGTCCTGCCAAGCGCACGCATTGCCTGGGGCCTCTCAGCTTGTGTGTATTACACTGGGTACTCATTTTATTCTCTTAAAAATTAACGCGCAGGTGAAACTAATAATTTTACAGCTGGTAATAGAAATATGGACAGAAGTACCATAAATATTATTTTCACGTGGCATGTAATTTTTGCTTTGTTTCTTCTTTCTTTCCCTTCAGTTCTCCTCCATAAAACTACCCTAATGATAGTAATAATAAATAAAATAAAGAAGAAATAGTAAAAGAAAATAATTTAAAAACAAATAAACCAAACCTAAACCTTTCTAGTGACACAAATACTCTGAGACATGGCAAAATATGCAAATTTAATTTGCTTCATAGAAGAGGATGTTACTAGATGAGTGCTTCGATAGCTGACCCACGGTGTATCTTGACTAAATAGCTGTTTGAAGATACGAGTAGCTTGATGGAAGCAGTTGTCCTCAAGATGGTCTAAATACCTCATGCTGTGTTCATTAAGGACATCACTCAGAGCACTGTGTTAGGATTCATGGGGTTCTCGGCTCAATTTGATCCATCTTTAGAAGCTCACAAGATCACAGGCCAGATTCATCAAAGCAAGGGATAAAAGAGATTTTCCTTTGTACCACTTGGCTGTGGAGCTATTTTAAATTAAACAATATTTTAATAAATTTAGTTTTCATTTCATTAATAGTTTTGCCTTTCATAGTGGATGGGTGGATGACTGCTAAAGCAAGTATGATATTAAAAGTTATGTACTTGTTTATGTATAATTTTCAATTTTATATTGAAACTTTTGTGCAATTATCTGGTAGAAAATGCTGTTAATTTGTGACTGTCTTAATACAATTATAATAGGGCCTCTTAATAGCAAGTGTTTTCCATCCATGATGTAATTTGCATGAGATGATAGACTGCTGTTTGGACTTTTAAATTAGTAAAAGGACAAGATTACTCTAATGAGAGCCGGGTTTAGGATCCTGTCATCTCAGTTTATGAGGGCCTATGATTGTTTAGACCAAGGGAACTAAAAACGTGAAGGAAAATCATGACTGTCAAAGTTTTAATGGGGATACAGTACAAATAATGAGATTTGGAGTTAGAGCATGCTTGAAAATGTCAGGACCCAATAAAACCTGGGAGTGTCTGCACTGAAGAGCAATCACTTCTTTTTTGGAACCCATTATCTGGGTGACATCTAGAGTTTATTATAAAAGATGATTTACTCGCAGAAGAGACAGCTTTTCCGTGAAAGTAAATTATAGCAGTTGGAAATTTTTTATTCAACATTGATAGACTATTTTTGTATATGAAATCACTACACCAGTTTCCTTTGGGATTTGTACTTCAGGTGTGTCCTTCTGCCATTTTCTCCAGAGGCTGATTTGCCAGCTAAGCTATTTTTCTCTGTACTTATTCTTGCTTGGACTACAGAATGTTTTGGGATCCCATAACAACAGTACATTATTCGAAATACTGACTTGGACAACACAGTCCATGAAGGAGATTGGGGGCATAACTACTGGTATATGCCTTACATTTAGGAAAGATGCTGATTTTTCCCAATATGAATAGAAATTCAAAACACTGAAATTTCTACACAGAAACATGTCTTATCCTCCCCCTCCAAAAGTAATGTTTTGTTGAAAACTTGCCAGAAAAAAAGACAATTTTATGATTTTTTTTTTTTTTTTTGCAACTCTAGGAGTAACGTCAGGACTGATTCTTCTAAACTTAAGATGGGGAGAATCAAGTTAGAGTATTCCTGTTACAGGCAGAGAAAATTAAAAAATAAAGAATAATAAGAAAGTAATTTAAAATTTCCTTCAAACTGCTTCGTACCACTGTATAATTAGACATATATTTACTAATCGCTGACTATTCCCAAGTTTACTGGTGCTTAAATTACTGTCCAATATCTCATTAATGTTGATGCCACATTAGAATCCCCTCTGAATGCTCAATTAGAAGACACCTTACCTAGAAACTTTTCAGGCAAGTGCAACAAGTATGAAGAAGCAGCAGTTAATTGTAAATGCTTTCAGACAAATCGTTACCATTGAAGATATTTGTGTATTAGTTGACATGACCTTTGAAAGCAATGCTCACCCACATGCATCACTACTTCTGAACACGTGTAAATTATTGTATTACAAATACCAGTTAAGTACATTTGTGTACAGAGACGTCTCTAAGAACAAATGTCTTTTAGCATTTTAAAGAGAAAATGGCAGGTTTCCTGTCCATCAGAGGAAAACATTCCTGATTGTTTACCTAATTGAGATAGAGTGTTATTGTGGAAGAAAGACGGGGAGAGCAAGATGCAACTTTGCTTAAGATATCTCAGTACTATGCCCAACTTCTTTCCAGAAACAAGGCTTAATCCACAATAAGATCTAAGCATGTAAATGGCATTGGCACCTTCATTCGACACTTATGCGCTCATAAGAACATATGAAAGGCCAAATTGGGGTAAACCAAAGAGCCATCTACTCTGGTAGCCTATGACAGAGATCACAGGTAGGTGTCTATGGAACAGTAAGAGAAACAATATATTTAAGTCACCAGGAACAAGCTATGAGGGGAGGAAAAAAAAAAAGACAAGAAAGAAAACACATTAAATATCATCATCTCCTTTGTCTTTTGATAAACTAAAAGCAAGTGGAAGTTTTTATTCTCTGGCAAATATGATGGTTATGGTAAACGTCCTTTGTTCAACCTGCTCAAGGAACTGATGATCTGAAATCAAACCCTTGTTATGAGGATGCTACTTTAAAGCTTAGAAAGAGTGAATTCATTAAAAATACCAAATTTATAATAAATGTCTTTATAATACAGCGTCTTAAATAGAAGGCCTCTTTCATCAGCCAAGCTATTTTCATCTGTGTCCTTTGCTGATACTAGTGGTACTAAGTCTAGAAACAATACATAGTGTCATAAAACCCGCCTTTTAGTACCCAAAAAACATTAATTCTGACCTGTCCTGGGCATTTTCTTGCATTTGTGTCTCTGAGTGGTACCCTGAACATAAGTTTAACCAAAAGGGTTTTTGCTTAATATGTGTATACAAGGTACACAGTTCACTGCGCTCTTAAAGTTCATCAGTTTACTGCCAAATAAACTTCATTTTAATATTCAGCTTACTGCACTTAGTATCTAGCTTTTGAATTAAGCACTGCTTTTATGGCTGCAACCTTTTAAAGGGGTAAATGTGCACTCCTGTTCCCTTCCACACAATTTCTGTCATTTTTCTTTCTTGCATTAAGCAGAATTGCTTTCTATAAAGAGTTTTGCTAGTATAACTTCCTTAGTGTCTGCAGTATTGCGTAGCACGATAAGGCCTCATTTACATAGATGAAGTATATTTCCCTTCTTTATTTGCTTTCGAAGCCAGTGGAAACTATGTCCATATACCTGATGACATTATTTAGTGATTAGACATTAAAGCAGAGAGTTGTGGGAAAAGCAACACACGCTATGAAATTAGGAGGCTTCTCAGAGAATTCACAGCAGCCATTTTCAGCAATTGAGAGATGGAGAGATTATTCTTCAGGGATCATGGATGATTTACAGATGGAGAATAAAGGGAATAGGTGAAACGATTCTGTTCATCTCAGCCTCTGTCTATCCAGGAATTCCCATGTTTTCTTGGAATACCTATGTAGTTCATAGGTATTTCTTGGAATTCCTATGTAGTGAAGAGTCTTGCTCTTCGCTCCGCACCAAAGCTCAGCAGAAGGAGGCATGTAACTTCTACCTTTATCTATGGTTCATCTTTCTAATACGCTGAAAGTTGTATTTTTAAGACTAGATTAAAAAGGCAAAGGCCATAGGGGAAGTAGACTAACTGTGCAGTTCTGTGAGGAAGGACTATGGGTTTGTGCCTTTTTCTTGACAGGCTTTGATGTCTCAAGCCTGGTGATCTCCAGTTGAAATTTTTCCGTATTTGGGACACTTATATGTCCTCTACCCTGTATGCATTTTGTGTGTTAAGTAAGGTGTAAATGAAAGGTATAACCTGTGTTGAGGATCTTGTCAAACTTTTCTTTTGCAGGCTGGCTGTTTTCCTGAGTTCTGTAGAACCTTAATTATCTTTAGGGCTTTAACCTTTATATCAAATTCTGAGACAACAGACAGAGTGATGTGCATGTGCACAAAAATACATTGATAGCATGATAGATTATAAACTTTGTTTCTGGAGGAAACAAAGATAGAATCAGTCTCAGATGCTACAAATATGCCTAATATGCTACAAATCCACTGAACCCAAAGCACCTTTTTAATGGTCAATGAATTAGCACATTTAATAATTTTATTCCTATTCTTATTATGGAATCGTAGTAATTAATTTTCTAATGTTCTGTTATTAATATGAATTCAATATAACAACTTTTTCCTTCTCACATAGTTTGAATTGCTCTGTGCTTTCTTTTGTGCTGCTCTCTTAAATTATTGATAGATGCTTTCTGACCTACCTTCTGGTTTTCCTCCGCAGCCTGAAGGCTTTAGGTTATTGAGCCATACTTGGTAGCTCTGGAAACTGCAATTGCTTTTACTTATGTCATGATGCTGCTTAAACAGTCCTGTCTCTGCAAGAGACCACTTTCATTGCCTGATGGGTCAAGTATTTAGATCATCACAGATATGAAGCCACATCGTATAATGACTCCACAAGTAGCTTATATGTACTCTGACTGGACTGTAATATGTCGAATGCCAAAGTACATTGTCCTCCTCATGAGCCTATTTATTTTGCGTCATAAAATATTGAAGAGAACAAAGGATTCTGCCAAAAGCAACTCTTCTCTTCTCCTAAGGGGTCCTCCTTGGATTTCTTATGAAGACTGTGGACAGACTTTGGTTGAACTCAGTGGGTCAGACCCCAATAAACAGCAATACGGTAGAGAAATGAACACTTATTTTTCCTCAAGGCATCTTGAAAGAAGTATTTTTCAATAACACAAGTTAAACACATAGTATTTAGTGCCTTGATTATCAAAGGCTTGTGATGAGAGGAAATATGATTAAGTAAGCATGAACTGAGGAAACCACCTGAGAAAAAGCCCACAGTAAAAAAGATCTATTGAAACAACACTTTATGGACATTTGCTGTGTGCACTTATGGCACTATATCAATAAAATAATAACCTAGAAGGAGCTGTCTCCCATTTGCAAGAAATATAGAGACAGTGTTCTAAAGAGACTTGTGTGTATAATAAAAGATAATGTGTGATGGCACACAATATATTGAATAGAAAGGCTGAAAATAAATCCTGATACCCTTGTTTTAATTTTCAGCATTCATCTGCACATTTCTGAATATTATTAAAATGGGGTATCAAATTGTATTTATTTCTCTACAAGCCAACTGGACTAGTAATGAAATTCACATCCGCTTCTTTTCCCAACTGTTCCTACAAATGGTGTGAGAAGGAGATGTGGGTACGTCTGATGTACTTTGCATTGAAGTACACTGGGCTTTAGTGCTCTGACTGGGCCTCCTGGGTCTCCAGAAGGACATACACCATAACAATAGAAAAGCCCAGCAGATGCCCAGCAATAAAGTTTCTTTTGGCTGATGCTGTGGCCTACTGGTCAAGGCACTGCTGATATGTCTGGGACTTTTCTTTACATCTCTGTTTCCAGGGCAGGATTTGAGAATGAAGTTCTGCATGCAACTACGTTTCTCTCTTGGTTTTATTATCTCGAGGTTAAAACTCACATCTGTCATTTCCATGTTGAGTAGGAACTACTGAAGGCTCCTAGTCTGTGTCATACATCAAGAGGGACAGGCTTCCACTCCGGGGAAATCTGGAAGGCAAAATCATCTACCGCATCATGGGGACCCTTCTAAGTTCTCAGTGAAACTGGTATTTTTACATTACATGCGCCGTCGGGATCTCTGAGAGACTGACTATTTTCTAAAGTGTTAGATCTTTTTGTCTTCTAAATAATTGTTTGGGTATAGCAGTTGTGTGATACAGAATAACATTGGCTTTACTAAAGTGAATATAGGCTTATAAAAGCATTAATGAGCTTGGACTCTGCCCTACCTTTCCACACTAAAAAGCTTCCAGGCATCTACCTGGTACTTTTCAGGGGATGTTTTTCTGACCCCCCAATGTGGCAGCTGACCTAAAAACTAAAAACAAGTAGAACCCAGGTTATGAAGAGGTACTGTGATTTCAAAAAAATGCATCCTGCAGATCAGGGGCAGCCAGTACCCACAGCCATCTGTCCTATCCAGTGAGCAATTCTGCCTTTCTTTGACTTCAGTTTGCGTAGTTTACTGCTTCTGACATTGGGAATTCACTGTCTCACCTGCAAAAATCATCTGGTGTGTATTTCTCCCATGCTGGACATAGGAGACCAAGTAGCATACCAAATACAGAAGGAAAAAAAAAAAAAACCAAACTTAAGATGGCAAGCATCCTGCTGCATATTGGATTAATGTGCTGTCAAGAACTGTATGTGTCATTGCATCAGAAACAGAAAATAGAAACACAGTTTTAAAAAATCAGCCTGTGGTATTTTCCTTTTTCTGACTTTACTGCAGGCTCTTCAGTCATGGAGAGCTGATCAGTCTGGTTTTCATATTTCCATTTTTGCTGGAAGATCAGTATGTGTGAACCTTCTTCCAGTGCAGGAAACCTAAAATGGGCTTCCAGCAAAGCACACTATTGCTCTTGATTGGCCACGCAGGGAGTCACTGATGGAAAAAAGCAAGCTGCCTAGCCCTCTGAAGTGTCACCACTATTCGTTACAACAGATCGGTCTGTCAATAAACTAAAAGTTTTTATACAGCTATATAAAAACTCCACGAGTGTCTGGAGGCATAAATCAAGTGCCCGGATATGTAAGTACCATGATAGTTCTAATTTTGAAGTCTGGGCTATTCTGTGTCTCCATCCCCTCAAATTTAAGGGGAATGGCACAAGAAAGAGAAAAGTACGTTCCTCATGTGAGACATACAGCCATGTATACGAAGGAGTCAAGAGCCCTTTCTCAAAAGCAGACCAAGGATGTAAGAATCCCATAGTGCTGGGATGATGGCTGGTTGAATACCACGTGGTCAGTCTCCAAAAACCTAAAAATATGCGAGACCAACCTATATGTGTTTCTGGAAACATTATGCTGACCTGGTTGACCTGCGATTTCCCACCCCTAAGTTCTACAAATAAGATTATGTTCAGCCCAGTTCTAAAACCTCAGATTTCAGCCTTTTTTTTGAAACCTGATTTGAAAATGTGATTAATATTTTCTTTTAAAGGACAGAGGCTATCTTTTTTCACCCTTAGCCTCACAGAAGACCCTTTAATTATTTTTTTTCCCAAACGAATAGTAATAATAATTAATAAGACATCTCTTCAAGCAGAAAACATGCATGGAAAGTCTTTATGATAAACATTTAGAAGGTTATTAGCATGGTAAAACAGGGGAATATGACTGAAATGTTTTCAGCCCTTATGTAATTAGTGCTATTGAATACATCCTACTGTTGTATCTGTCTTTGTATTTCTTCATATCCACAGACATAACAATTTTTTACTCGTGTAAATATGTACAATATATATATTTTTTTGCACATACTCCATTTTAAATATTACAAGCTCTTCCATGAGTTAATATACCTCACTGCATACAAAAATAACTCTCTTTTTATCATACTTTTTCGCAAGTGCACAATTTTAAATGTGAAGTAGGTGGAAATATTAATGTTAAACAACCTCTCAGGAAATCTTTATCTGTTTTTACCACTGACAAAGCAGGGGATTTAAGCTTCACCCTAAACTGACACATAAACACCATTATTTACAACAACATTAAAGAGAAGTAGCAGAGAAACCCCTGTAATGCCTTTCAATGATATGGTGTATAGTTTAACAACAGAATAATAATCTGGAACTGGGAAGTTTATTGGTAGACATAAAACTGTTGATTCTCTACTAAGGCTGCTGTTAATGTATGGAAAGCATAACAAAAAGAGCCCTCCTGAAAAAATAAAAATAGATTCTTCAGCAAGGACCGAGAAATTACTTATAGTTACCTCTATCAGCAAGTGTTGCCATTTCAAAATGAATGAATTGTTCTTCTACCTCTAGTAAATAATTACTGAATTTTGCGCTCACAAAATTTATTTTGTCCTTCAGTCTCTGCTTGGAAAGGATTTTCTCGTTCTTAATGATGAAAATTTAAATACTTGTAAATAATAGAAGTGAGAAAGAATCAAGCCTGTGCTTATCTTTTCTAATTTAGAGCTGCAGTGCTATACTTACCAGTGATGCCACTGAAATCAACAGAAAATTTGTGGAACAAGGAGATCAAGATCAATCCCTACGAGAGAAGGTAAGAAAACAAGTCTTGGGAACGGAATTTTTGGCAGAGCAGGTGTACCCATTTGATTGCATGTTTTTCAGTTGTCTTTATTTTGTCCTAATAGAATTTTCTTTATCATCATCCACTCAACTTCCAGTGTGTTGTCTGCTGATTCTGCTGTCATTTTTGACCTTATCTTACCTAGTTCAAGTATTTTTTTACTTTCCATTGCTAGAGATGTTACTTCAGGACATTTGTCTTATCCTCAAACCCCACTTAAATCCCACACTAGATGATGTGGATGTACTTAACTACCGCCCTCATCAGGCATCAGAAATTAATCAGAGCCAAATGTAGGGGCTAAACAGCCAGGTTTCAGTCTTTCCAATGTGCACAGCAGATATTCCTATGTAAATTTCAGACCACCATACACCTTGCGACTTAGAAGTGCGAGTCTTCAGGCATTATTGAGATTTGTATGTGCAATATCTTGATTGCAAGTTTAGAAATTTCTTTTGAAAGTTAATCTTCTATAGCATGAAGAAATGCTGTGTTTTAGCACAAATATTGCAGTGAGATAAACAGCTGATTTTGCAGGCAGCACTTCGAAAGTACAGCATTGGCAGTTATAAAAATCTTCTTTTGACTTGTAAAGTGAGAAACTTGCTATGGGCATCATTGAGAGAGAATAAATATAGTAAACTGAGATGTCATTTATATACTGTCACTTCTCTGACCACAGCCACACATTAAAAATAAGACTTCAGGATAAAGAGCATCCAAAATATTACATAAAGTGAAAACATCTACAAAAGATTACAAGGAAAAATTGACTTTATTAGAAAGATACGTGCTTTGATCAGTGTTAATGAACTGTACATGAAAGGTATGGATTTCAAAGAAATGATGGAAACTCCAGTGCTGGAGGAATGTAATAATGTGTCAGGCTTTTTGCCACACACAGTCCTCACTTGGTAGAAAATTAATGACGTCTATGGCTGGAGACTGTTACTTTAAGATTATTATTTTTCAAAGTGCTATTAATTATTCCTCAAGAAGTTATTTTACTTTGGACACAAGCAAACAAACTGCTTCATTTTCTTCTTTGGTGAATATATTGCTCCCTGAGCTCTGAAACCTGAAATACAGCTACAGGACAGCATCCCCAGAGTGCCAAGTTAAATGAGTCTTCCCATAAACTTGTACCAATTGATTAATCAGTTTTCTTAATAATCACTTGCTTTCACTATGAACACGTTGTTAGAAAACAAGCAGTCTCAGAACACTGGATTAAATTTGCCTCTCTGAGGGCACGGAAGTGGTGGTTTATATTGCTGAGGAAGCATTTGCTCTGGAAAAAACGTGGATGCTGATATTTCTCTGTCCTTGCTTATGTGTTTACCAGTAAATGGCAAAATTTAAATATATCTGTATCTCCTTGTCAAGAAATACGGCACATGAAAAATATTACTGCACCTCAAAAAAACAACCTTCCTTTTCAGTTCATGTATCATACACACCAACTAATATTTACCTGAATTTTTATTCAAAACCCTTGACCCATTTCCTTCGAATTTCTTCACTTCTTCTCCAGCACTTACATGATCTTTCTCCAATAGACCTCTCCTTAAACTGCAAGGCTCTTTCTGCAGTGTTTGTACCATCACTGACACAATTCTGAAGGGTTCATGTGAGTCTCAGGTCTTCTCATCATTGCCCTGATGGCCACCAAGCAATTTACCTGTGTGCTAACTCTGACTCTGTTTTTAGCCAGTACATGGTGTTACTGACCTCCAGACGTGCCTCCGCAGCGTTGTAGAGCAGAAGCAGGAACATTCCCAGGGGCCGATGCCCTTATTCCAGAGTTCAGCACCACCGGTGTGAGCAAAATAAAAGCCGTCAGTGAATTCACCGCTAAGATGTTCCTCAACTCCTGGCAAACCTTAGGGCAAAAGCAAAAAAGGGATTTTTAACACTGAAATGCAAAGCTTAAGAAAACAGCTATTGTCTCTGAAGATAGCGGCTGACAAACGAATCGGCGAAACATATTATAGTTATCTTCCATTTAGCTTTAAGGTGAGTTCTTCACGCCTTTCAGGTAATACATTTTCTTAATTTTAGTCTGACAGGAAAGCTGATCTGATCTAACAGCGCTTCCAGTAAAAGAGAAAATCCTACTGTCCCCCTTCCTTTACTCCCTTTTTCTTCCTCTCCTGCTTTCAGCTCAATCATTCTGTCTTTTTCCCTCAAATTGGCTGTACAGCACAGGTGAGCCTCTGGGTCAGCTCACCAAACTATCAGGAAACGAACACAGCGGTAGGCAGGAATCACTTCCATGTGAAGCTGGTAAGGAAAGTGAAAGCCTTGGCTATACCAGCGCGAGAGATTTGCTTTCATGCTTCACACTTTTATTTATTTTCATACAGGTATATGTAGATATAATGTTAAAGCAGTTCCTCTGTCATATTTACTTGTTACTGATTGGCCATCTCACGTTATGATTTCTCCATTTCTTCCAGGAACAATCTGGAGCACAAACGTTTCACATTTAACAAACCTTCAGGCTCCTCTACAGAAAGCTAACAGCTGCGTAATTCAGTCAAAACAAGCAACAAGAAGCCCAGGCTTTGTGAAAAAGCTTGAAGGTGGATAGCTTAACCATCGCAGAAAGGCCTATCGCAACAAAAAAATTCTCTTCGTGTTATTCTTCTCATTTGCCTTATGGAGATCGCTGTAGCTATCAGATAATGTAGCTGAATGTCAGTGTCCCCGCTACTAAGCACATAATACAAAAGGCCTTTAATTCATCCCGTCATTTTCAGTGAAACAGTAACTGAAACAAAGCTGTTTAGCTGCCCCACTAGCCTGGTTTTGCAGGAAACGGGCACTTTATCATGCAATTTTTGAATGGGGCATTGTGGTAACAAAAACAAATATGGACAGGCAGATGAAACAGAGGAACAGCCTTTCATATGAATAAAAGCAGAAGGATGAGTTCCTGCTGATCATGTTTACTGCTTGTGTGCTGCTTATTTGCATAAATGATTTTCATGGCAGGCATCAAAGAGCACTGGAAATTCAGGATCACATTGCCAACTATTTTTTTCTGTAACATGCAGTATAATTCATATGGCTGTCACTTTTAATTGCTTGGTCCTGGCCACTCAGGCACATGGTGAGCAGTAAGAAAACCCTATTGACACAATTCATCAGGAATGTTACTTTGGTAGAAGAGTTTGTTTGTTTCTTTAATTACTGCTGTTATCAGTTAATTATAAGACGAAATCTTTAGACATAAAGGAGAAGGAAAACCTACAGTCTCATATAATCGCTGATTACTGTTACTGTACAGAAAACTCCTAAAAGAACTACTCTTTTATTTCTGTTTTTTTCTCATAAAACCTTTTGTATCAGAGAGAGGAGAAAAATGAACCAAAACACTTCATAGGGCTCAGCTAACAGGACGGAATTTAAAAGGCCATAGACCACTTCTGAAAGAGCATACCAAAATGTAGCCATAGATATTCAAGGCTACTTCAAGAAAACCTGTTGTTGACTGTTCTGTGGGCATCAAGCCCACACCAGGTTGTTTCTTCTTTTTTTCAGAGCTTTCAGTGGGAGACACTTGTCCATTTAGTCTCCATTCCCTGTACAGAAAAGCAGTACCACAAGTGCTCAGACCTGAGGGCTAGAACTTGTGGGACACCAGGACATGAACTAGACCAGGCAAGAGCACCTACAGCTACTGGGGAAATTGTGGAGATTCAAAAGAATTTTTTAAAAAATCACATCTTATCCACAAACATTTTACTTCTTTGTTGCAGAAAAAATAATCAACAACAGGTAAGAACAACGTCAGAAAGGATCATTTTATTAATGACACTCTTTTTTTTTTTTCCTTTTAATCTTGGCTGACAAGATCATTGAAAAATGGTACTTTCAGGTAGGATGTAAGTAGATTGTAAGTCGCTGTTTCAGCTCGTTTCAGTGTTGAAGGAGCAAATCTGCACAGCAAAACAGTTGGAAACTCTGGTAAAAAGTTGTGTAATTTAGCAAAGACGGTCAGATTGTTACTATTTTTTAAAGGGACAGGTTACAGAGGGAGAGTTACTCAGTTACTCCTCTTCCCTCGTCTCTGTTAAATCATGTGAGCAGGCATCAGTGACATGGCCTCTATCTACCCCCCTCTCATTGAAATATAACAAGTGGGTAAACTACCAGGGCTGTAGCAGAATGGGAAAAATGGGGAAAATCCCAGGTGCTGAGGAAAATCAGAGACAAAAGAACGCTCAGAAGATTTGCACTGGGATAAAATGCCTGAATGCCCTATAAATACTGTTCACAGGAAGAAATGCAAATTGATTATTGAACAATTTCAGCAAGTTCCTATACCAAAATAATATGGGAAATCGTATTATTTTGGTTCTTCCTATACAGTGAAATCTGTATAGGAAGAAATTCCTTCTTTATCCCCCCACTCCTAGTCAGATGCTAATGTTGCATCTATTGATTTTCACATCACATTACTTTGCTGTTCACAGTTTAGGCAACTAATCTTAAGCTAGTCATCTAGGTTTCCTCTGCAGGCAGTGAAAAGGGAGCAGAACCTTTACTGCACAATTTATCCCATCTTAAAATGTGTATCCAGAATGGGTCAGAGGAATAATAGAGGCAAACAACAGTCACTTCCAAATGGCCGCAACTCTTGAAAAAGATGCCCCTATGTGGTTCTCTTACCTGGATGACTAAATACAGGTTTCAAGCTCAAACTTATTAGTATCTTATAAACGTTTGGCTTTGGTCTTTCCACGTTCCTCAGAATTATTAAGTATTTACTTAATTCTGGAGGCAGGAAGTGCAACAGGAGGATAAATAGTTCGATCTGATATTTTTAATTTTGATATGGGATGTGACTGGTATTCGATGGACTGGCACAGCAGAAAAGAAGAGCTTAGTGCATAAAATGGGTGGAAAGTTCTGAACGCTATCGTATGCACTCCCTTTAAACCCCAGGCAAATCTCTGGAGACTGATTTTCATGCTAGGAATTATCCATAAAGCATTCAGACATGAATAGTAATTTGAATGTAATTGTCCCTTGATTGCTGGCATTCCAACCGTTTTTTGACGTTGTTTTCCAATGGTTCAAAATGAGGATATTTTCATTTTCTATTTTATTTGTCTTTAAATAAAACCGATTTCTTAAGTATAACTGCATTTAGAAAACTCAAACTTTAGAAAAAGCCAGATTTAAGATTGTCTTTGCCCAATTTGAATGATCTACATGCAGATTTTCATAGACTATTGCTTTATTTTTTTCACAAACCAAGTTTATTAGTCTCAGTTGAAGCTGTGAATATGCTTCATTTCTGCAAATGAAAAATTTGCTGTGACAAGATTAGCACTCAGAAAATGAGGAACATCTTTCCTCTCAAAAGTCTGGTTTAAGTGACTTGCTTTGAATCATAAGATAATCTTGTGACAGATGATGATATAAAATACATTTTCTAAGTTGGCATTACATTGCCTTAACTGTAGGAATAAAGCCCGTTGAAAAACAGATTGCTGTTTCAGTCTTGGTATAAAACTGAAATTATAAACTTGCATGATGAATTGCTGTGCAGCTCAGAACAAAAGATTTCAACTACATCAGAAGGAAAAAGTACTCTCTGAATTTATTATCCAAGTCTTCCATAAAGTTAATGACCTTACAAGAAATATTTTTTGTCAAATAAACAATTTTTGTGCAAAGCAATTCAACCCAATAATTTTAACTAGTTCAGCCTTTTAGGTCTCTCGAGTTCCATATTTATTAATTTTATAGCTTCCAATATCTGAAAAAATAAGATTAAGGTCTTGAAGATAATATGACTAAGTTGACATTCACAGCTATTTTCTGGGCATTGGCCATCTTGTTCACTGTCTGGACATAAAAATGCAGGTTAGGGTCATGTAATTAAAGACTTCATTATAATGCCTCCAGGAAAGAACCCTGAGTTAAGATTAAACAGAAAGTTTTATTTATGGTATTTCCCAGTTTTGAGTTGGGCTTTTGGAACGTTAACATCTTAATGTAGTTTTTGTTTACTTTCAAAAGCAAAATGAATAACCCCCTGCTTAAAGCTTCCTTTTCTACTTAAATGTAGTCATTAACACCTTGAAAAATAAGGGCCTGCTTTCTCCCTTGTCTCTGAAAGTAAAGAACTGATGCATTAATGAGGAATTATGAGTAATAGGGTAATATGTATAACTCTGTAATACAAAGAAATGATAGGCTTTTATAATGACACTTTTAATTTTGTACCATTGATCACAATTAATAATCAACATTTGCTGAATAAGATAAACTTGATAAGCTCACTGACATACGGTAATGGCTGAAAAAAATGTTAGAAGTAATGCATGGCAATTGCATTGTTTGTTATTGATGTGTTAATATTAATATATCATCACAACTGTTCCCCCCAGTTCTCATTTGGATTAGATAACGAGCAACGTGGCAGACAGTAAGAAATTTTAATTAGCTAGACTCTGTGGAGAACAATTGACTGACTTGGACTTAGTGGCTGACACATTCAACCACTGCTATACCACTACAAACTAGAAAGTAAGATTACATGGAAATACCTCTGGTGCCAGCAATATATTGAAGAGCAGCTGGAGGGAAAAATTAAGTTTAAATTTGAAATAAAAGTCATTGCTTGGGCAACACTCCTACTGATTTGAATAGGAGATTTTCTTGAGTAATTTGTTCCTTGTTAATGCAAATAGGTCAGCTCGAGTTTTACCTCCAGAGCTCCCTGGATCATATACAGTAAAGGATAATGTGTATAATCTGGGCCACTCATATCATCTATCTTGTTTATGACAGCTACATACTGTCTTAAAATATAGAGATACAGAAATAGGATAATTAATCGGGCTACAGGGAGATGTGGCTAAAGCTAACTTATTGAACAAACTAATTATTAGTAATGAAGGAATAATTAATAGGGAAGTACAGGAACATGAATGTTGCTGCTCTGCCTTCTTGTTTCTCAAGACTTTGAGTTGGATAACCCTAAAAAGTTCAATAGTTTTAGCTACGTGCAAAGACCAGCGTGCTTATTTCTATTTGTAACTTCTGTCAAATTAAGTTTTTGAAAAAAAATTCTAAAAGAAAATGTCTTACAGAGCTTCTCTGGCTTCCTGACCTACAGGAAACCTTCTAAAAGTCTAGTTACCTACTTTTCTGTAATTTCCTAATGGATCTTACCAGTTCAGGGAGACACACACAAGACAAAGCGCTTTCTTTGCTGCTTTAGGTACGAGGCTGCTTCAGCTCTGTATTTCCTACTCATGTGGTTCCTAAACCTTACAATTAAGATTTTGGGTTAAACTTCAAAATGTTACATCTTCCAAAAGAAAGGGACTATGGCTAGCAACTGACTTTAATGGGGCTTAGGCGCGTTCGAAAGGCTCTCTTGAGTAAGCTCAGGGACTTAGACTTCTTGCTACTTGAAAGCTCAGCAGGGCTTAATTCTCCTAGCCTTTCATTGTCACCTTATTTCTGTTAGAAATCCCAGCACTTCAGTGTAATTAATTGTGCAAATGAATACTATCAATGTACAGATAGTGGTATTGGGCCAAAAGCAATGACTGTATTTCATGCACTCCCCAGAAGTGACTATCCACCACCACAAGAACAAAGAGAATGAGGTCAGCGAAAATCCCTCATTTCCACTTCAAATGAAAGCTAGCTATAAAGAACAATTTTAGCCTGCGGTTTCATTCCTACTTTTAAAATTGATCAAGGAGAGTTCTGTTAAAATATTGTACAATGATATTAGCAATATTAATAGGAAATAATTATGAAGAGAAATAATACCTTTTCTTAAACAGGTCCTGATATAAAGTACCAATACTGCTAAAGTAAAAGCTTAGCCCTCTTGGCATTCAGTGTTACATTAAAAGAATTTTTATTAACTAATTCAAGAAAGAAATATGATGAATGTCTCCTTCCAAATTCTATCCCTATCTTTCGTTACAGTAGTATCTGGTAATGGAAAAGTGCTTCTGGCAATACTTATCTGCATATAATGCATAAAATTTTTAAGATGTAAAAAGGTCTGTATAGAGGACAGCTTGATCCATACCAAGAATATCATAACATTTGCTGCTTCAATTTAAAACTAAACCTAGTAGTTCTTCTACTTCTTTTGATCTTATAATCAGGAACTTATAATATATGGGACAAATTCTCAGCAGAGGAAATTGTCGTAGCTCCATTGACTTCAACAACAATTTATAGCATCTGCCAATCTGACCCTGTATCTTTAATCCATCATTACAGTCTCAGAAATTTGCCTCTCAGAGTTCTTTTTATCACCTCTGACTTCTTTTTACAAATAAATGTAAAGTAAACAATTTCATTTAGTTGACATTAATGTGACTGAAACCCCCAAACTTGCAGAGTTACCAAGCGTTCTTACGATTTCTTGATGAATAGGTTGTCAACACACATTTCATAATAGCATGCTAGTAGTCCAAATGTCTTTTTTCCTATTACTATTTACTTTTCAGTCTATAGGAATTTTCTCCAGCCCCAGCCAGGATCAAAGCTCCCTTGGCGTAGGTAACAATCATATATTCCTGATCTATAGAGCATGCAGTTTAAGAAATGCAATGGGTGGAATGTTGCTTGTATGAATTACAAATTGCAGCATTAGCCATCTGCAGCCTGGTAACAAATAACTCCAGAAAACAAGTCTTGGCATAGACTTAAATTTCCTATGTTAAACAGAAAATCTGGGAGCTAGACAGGGTTGAGGCAGCATCAAAGAACAGATGCTCTCTGATAGTTGGCTATGGCTCTGATTCAGGAACATATTTAAACACACAGATATGCTTAAAGGCTTTGCTGCACAGGGATGAATGTAAAGCTGTGCTTAGAGCTAAACATTGGCTGAAACATCCTGATAAATTGTGCATCTAAGAGCAGGATCTCTTTCACAGTCCTGGTCTTTAGGACTGCTGTAGTGGCTGGTGCGGGGATATCTTCTGCTCTGATCATCTGTCCATTATCCATCAGGATGGGAAGCTCCATCGGATAGGAAATCAAAATCTTTTAATTCTGCAATACTGTCATTTTGTTATTATATTTGTTTAAGGTAGACCGTCTCTGTTTCTGTCAGTAAACTAAGACAGAAATCACCCTAGGCATAAGATTAGCAAGGTGATTTGTTTCTCTTTTCAAACTACCCTTTACCTGAGAAACAACTGTGCCAACTGCACCAGCTTCAGCAAATTCAAAATTGAGCTACACACCGGCACATCTGAACACAGCACATTATTGCAGTATTTTATGCTCTTCGTTATGTGCCAAGAGCAATTAGGTTGGAAGTACAATTATCAGTCAATATTAACAAAAGTTTTAAATGGTTTAGTGTATAATCATTCTCTTGAACACTGTCCAGTAACATAGCCTGCAGCTATCTCAGGTACCTTTGCTAACCCTTTCAGACCTCTGGTCTGAGGACATGTGAAGGTCAATACCTGCTACTGCAATAGTTTTCACTGAAATTCAGAAATTCATCCAAGTTTTATGAATTTGAACTGCACATATCGGTCAGTCTTTTCTGTCGCTCTCTCTTCTTACTGACATGCAGAAGAATCATATTTTAGAAGATTTAATTACCAGGTTGCTGTGATATTTTTCAGTAAAGTTATATTTTCAACTACAAATTATTTGAGGTGCTTTTCTCATATACTTTTGGAGTAATAATCTGATATCACTCAGAGGCAGTGGAATTGTAGAACACGTACAAAATCATAGGAATGTTAAAAACCAGAAATCTTGTTTTGAGAAATTTTTGGTATCTACTTAAGTGATGTTCTTATGAATACCCTGTCATTGAAAGTGTATTTTTACATGCATGAGGGAAAAGTTCTTAGAGAAGCATTTGAGAGCATATATTTGAAGAGATGGCATTTCTACGCATGCCTGAAAATTCTAGGAATCTACATTTCAGCCTCTCCCCCTAATCATGACTTCGCTGATAAACGTAATTTCGTGTAACCTCTGTATACAGCTCACCTCCATGCTTGAGTACTTCTATTATTGTCAGCTTTAGCAGCTGATTAAAAAGTCTAAATTCTCCTTTGTGGTGGGAAGCAAAACTTTTTTTCCAAACTTAGAACCTTTGAACATTGGGCTGGAGCAGCCTAAAGACATTAAATTTAACATCCGCTCCCTTTCTAGGGGTCCTGGCAAATTTAAGATGCCTGGTAGAAAAGAGTTAATTGTTAGCGCCAGAAAGATAACTGAAGCTCATCAAGCAGTCAGATCCAGATGCTTCCTATAGAAGGAAGAAAAAGGGGCTAGTGAGTAGGAAGGGAAGAAGCTGCCTTTATCTCAGGAGATGCAGCTGTTGTGTAAACACTGAGTGTGTAGTGCCATCTGCTTAACGCCTGAAGTTGCATTTGTATCACAGAATTGAAGAACCTTAATTTGAGGACTGTGTTTGCTCTCTAAAGAAAAAGTAAAGAAGGGGGAGCAGCCCTCATTCTTGTAATCTGCGCAGTATGTTGCACCATTTAATTTTTAAGCTCCAAAGTAAGCTGTGGGGGGGAGGTATATACGAAATACGGAGACTTGGAAGAACAGCATAATAAAGATGAAAAATGACCCACAGGAAGAAACAGTAGTGGCAACTCCCTGTGCTCAGCGGTGGTTTCCAAAGCTGCACAGAAGACCTCCAGAAAGAATCATGCTGCCCAAGCAGTCTGAGTGCCTGAAACAAGCGGAGGTTAAAATCTGAAGTGAAAGGCAGTGTTGTGGGCTCTTCTTAGTGCAAGGGCTGGATTTGAACACAGACTACCTTTGTCCTCTTGCCAAAAGTTCGTTCCAGCCAGGTTCTAGCCTCCATACTGGAATATGGCTAGCTGCAAGCCTTATTCTGCATGCTACCAAAGTGTTTTCCTTTTGTGGGAAGAACTAGTGCATCATTTCTTGGGTAAGTTAGTGCCGTCAGCTGTGGTGCAAATTTAAAATTCCCCAGCTATTCTAAATTAGCTCCATGTGTTTTTACTTTGCCTTAACAATGTTCATGCAGACGCTTAGGAAGAGCAGTCAGTGCTCTGTAAAGCCCTAATCTAGCTGACTGTGTGCCAACTTTCCGGAGTAGAAAAGCCTGGAGAAGCGATTGTTCTTGTCAAATGCTGGAGAATTCAATATCTTTTAGGGCCACACTAGAGAGAATGATAAATCATCTTTGAAAAAAAGATTAGAAGCTAAGATGTTTACCGCTGTGTATTAAAGTGTAGTAACATTTTAATGTTGTGTTGGAACCCAATTTAGAAAAAAGCAGTCCTCTCATTTTGCCTCTGATATGGGAGAAAACCCCAGTATATTTATAACCTTTATTTGAAAGCAAGTTTAAGAAAGATTCGAAATGCTGTATTAAATCTTTATTGATAAAAATTGTATGGTATTGTCTCTGAAACTCAGTGGGAACCATTACTAATCCCTGCATTCAAGATATTGCATGTGACAGCCCTGAAATTTAAAGCTGGACAGTAATTTTTGAAAGGATAATACTCTAACTTGTGCCCTGGCAAAGAATTGAGCTGCGGTGGAGGGGATGGTTATAATAGAGTTATACGGATATAGCATCCAAAAGCTGGAATAGGAACTGCCAGTAGCTATAATGTGACATTAACGTGCTTCCTTAATGGAAGAAGTAGTTTAGGGAACCTTCCTAGAGAACCGGTAAGCATTCCTGCAGTACAAAACTACTTTTTTTTTTTTTTTTCTAGGAGAATAAATGACAGGATAGAAGTAGGTATGTACTGAAAATGCATGTAAACATGCTGTAAAAAAGCTGTAAACATGCATAACAGAAGTAAAAGATATTCAAAAGATATTTTGCAGTTAAAGGTGGTTCTTCAAAATCTATAGCATGTTAGCAAACTGGCAATAAATGGTGATGTAGTTCGATATAAAACCAAATGGGGTGGCACAGCGCTAGACTATGCTCTATTATGTTCTCACACTCATCTTATTGAAGGTCTTTTTAATGCCGTCTTTCTCTATTATGTACTTATTTATAATTTTCTCAAGATTTTAAGGATTAGCTATAGCATGCTTACCTCGGTTAAGATGGAAGTGTGAAAACTGCTATTAATTGTGTGTACTCTAGCCTGTAACTTTCTACTCTAGAAACATTTCTAATTCTAAATTTCTAATCTAGAAAGTTACTCCAATGGGTCCTGTAGTCCCAAGCATCCCCCTCAGAATCTGAGGATAAAAAGGGAGAATGGCAACAACTCATCCTCCCCCCTTCCTTTCCTTCTGCCTCCCAAGATATGCAGAAATATCATGGTAAAAGATCTTTACACTTATACCTCAGTGCAACATTCCGTGGGATTTCTGAGTTCAGGAATGTTTACAACAGTCCCTGACATTGCCGTGATGAGGCTTAACCATATTCTTTACCCTCATTTGATAAACTTTACCCAAAGTTAGCAATTATGTGTTTTTTTCAGAACACATACACATCCACACACCCTTACCTTAGCTGGTGTAGATGCTCACTGAATTTTATTGTTACGGTTTAAATGTCCCTTATACTCATCTGAAAGAGAAAAAATATTTCATGCAGAATGTAATAAAATTAGGGTCATGGGTCTGTCTCTGTGTTAATCGTCTTCTGTTGCAGGCAGTGATGCTACATCCCTCCACAAACCAAACGAACAAGTTCCAGCTTAAAGCTAGAGTTGTTTTCTACTATTTGTAATAGAAAGGCTAGCACAGAAACTCAGTGCTCTCATATTTGGAAAGTATCTAATTTTCAGCCTAAATGTACCCACAGCTAGTATGTAACTGTTTACACATCTGCTAATGTGGTCTTTCATGCAGTTTGATTCCCATTGCAGCAGTTTTTCTCCTGATTTACATATAGAAAGTGACAATATTCTTTTAACTTTCAGACTATGAGGCTATGTCAAGCTTTCTCAGTCTCCTCTCATAACTTAGGACACCTGTTCTTAATGTAGTAGTACTTTTAAAACTGATGCAGTACTTCTCAGGAAATATCGTTCTCTTTTTTTTGGGGGGGGGCGGGGGGGGGGGGGGGGTTTCA